>CM076578.1:241613133-242213133 GCA_034641835.2 Pinus albicaulis
ACCGGATCGAGTTGACGGTCCAGGATATATATTTCCTGACTGGTCTCCCACCACTTGGGATGGTAGGGAATACTCAGCCAGTATTACCGTGGGGGCGAAATATCATAGAGTTTGTAGAGAGCCATTGCTGACCAGGTCTCCAAGTTAAGGGGACTCGGATAGCCATCGGGGATTTGGAGAGGTTAGAGACCCCTGCTGTGGCCGCAGCGGTGCTGTGGATCCTGGGAAACTAGGCACTCCATCACATCACTAGAGGGAAGATGATGCTTGTGGAGAGTGTTTTTAGTGGGACCTACTATGGGTGGGCCCAAATGATGTTGTCATCATTGAAATGATAGTTGTCGCTATGCAAGCGGCAAGTGAACCATGACTGTGCATATGGTACAATTTTGTGCTCGTTCTTCTTTGAGAAGATCCTGACCCTTCGACCTCGCATACAGCTCCAAGATGGGGGCCGAAGAGAGCCTAGGATGTGCCAATGGGGGCGAATACTATGTAGAGGAGGAGGTGGGGCAGTTGGACGGGTGTTTTGACCCGAGTTCTTTGCTCATTGGGATCAGATGCCACTATATATAGATGACTATCCCTATAGTGGGATGAGTTATTGTGGGGACTCGAATTTTCCACTGCCGCCTGGTCGAATATGGGGGCCCGATGGTAAGTGACAAATTGCTAATCTTTTATGTGCATGTAAAGGTCTAGAATATTGTATGTGGTACTGATTCTTTCACTTTTGGTATGCAGATGTAGCATCGGTAAAACCGGTTGGATATATGGGATGACCTGTAGTATCGGGGACCGCGGGACCTAGTGGAGCAAGGGCGTAGCAAAATGAGGATGCAGCATCCATCCTGGAGGACATCCATCATAGATGTGAGAGGCTTCTGACCGGTGTTTCAGAGCGTGGTTGGCAGGACTTAGATGACCAATACATAAAGCCATGTATTGGTCTATCCTCTGAGTGGAGAGGGGTCATGCGGCGCATGGCGATGGCCGGACAGGGTATGCGTGATCTACGAGTTGCAGGAGAAGAGCCATTGGCTCGGGATCCTCCAGATAGTGATTAGTGTGTAGGGGCAGGTGGTGCCCCTAGTTTTGAGTTTTGTAACATGCTATGGGCATGTCATATGTATCAGAGTAGATGGACTCTAAAATATTTTATATGACACATATTATGGATATGCATCGTTTTGATATTTTAATGTTATTGTCTTGTGTTAAATGCATGTGCTAAATTCCAATATAGAATATGGTTTGCAATGCTATCTACATAGTGATTTTGTGCTCTAGGTACATGACTAAATGTAATGATTTCAAATTCACGCATCAAAAGCTTCACTCGTAAATATCTTCTAAAAAGGATAGGATTATGCACATGATAGACACCATTCAATTGCATGACAAGAAGCAAGGGATCTAAATGAATATGAAGGTGGAGGATGCGATGTGAAAGGGAATTGGCTAATAAACCTCGCACTGCATCATATTCAGCTTGGTTATTGGTAGCAGTACCAATGCATACCCCATTTGAGAGAACAAGGGAGTGCAAGGGGGTAAAAATGGCCCAACCTGTCAAGGCTAGATTCTTGGAGTAGCGACTTGCACCATCAGCAAAAATGATATAAGGTGTGGATGGGAGGTCCATATGAAAGGTGCCACAAGACAATAAATGGGAGGATGATGAACAATGCTGGCAACCTGAGTGCAAAGTAGAAATCGAACACACTCCGTGGGAGGGAGTGATCTGGGTAAGATGTCTACTACTCACACGCTGACGGTGAGGTGGAGTGTGGGAGCTACCAGAGGTGTAGCTCATGCTGAGATCACGAAAGTCACCATAGGCATGGGTGGTGCTATCCCGTTTATGGATGAGAAATATGAAATCAGAGGTGGACATGGCTTCCATGATGTCATCATTGCAATAGAAGATGGAGTGACTGGAGGAATGGAGACCACATGATGCGGCGAAGCTACCAGAATCATCATCATGAGAAGAAAGGTTCACATGTGCATTGTCACGGGGGATGACGGAAGAACAAGAAGATAAGGGATCTACTGATGTTGAGCCCATGGTGATCGCTGAAGGAAGGTCAAGCGAAACAACAGGGGAAGATTCAGAGGGAGCTTCCACCCATGGTCTCATGGATGATGAAAGGTAGAGGATGGTGGCTGCAGGCTCATTCATCTCGACATTAGGAGGGGGAATGTCAATGGGAGCGGATAAATCCTCAGTCTAGCCTACAGAATACTGCACAATTACGGGAGAGGCAGATTGGTTTTGTTCAATCTCGTACTCCCGAACTACCTCTAACGAAACGTGGTAATGCGTAAGGCGGGGACAATGGTGAGAATAATGGCCATGGAGATCACACAACGCACAAGGTTGGTTAGTGTGAATAGTTTTAGGATTCTTAGCTGCAGTTGAGGAAGAAACAGAGGCTTCAGGGACCGTAGACTTAGGGAATGCAACTTTAACCATGGGCTTGATACGGGGCAATTCAAGAAAGTTATGGGTGGCATGGACGACATCACACAAAGCACAGGGCTTTGCGGGTGGGGGAGGTGTAGTGTCCATCGAGGCAACCTTGTCCTTGGAGGCCCTCTTGTGAGCTTTACCCTTATTACCCGAAGTGGTCGCAATAGGAGGTGGTTCCTCTTGAGGTGGTTGAGGCACTATTGCAGTGGGAGAAGTCATGGGGACTGGTTGAATCAGGATCAAAGCAAGATAAGGTTTAGGTTGGCCTGGCGGGGTAGCGGCTGGAGGATCAAGGTTCCAGACGGGAATCCTAAGGGTCAAGTTAGGAAGACATAGGGTGGCCATGACAGGTGCCGTATAGACTCCTGGTGGGGGAGCTAGGAACGGTATCTGACTGGAGGGTAATGGATAGGTGGGATGGATCCTAAATGGTTAAGGCCTGGAGGAACCGTTCAAGGAGGGTGAGGAGGCTCGTGAGTGCCAGCTGAAGGGCCAAGAGGAGAAGGTCCATAAGGATGAATTGAAGGGCTAGGAGAAGGCTGCGGAGGGCGAGGAGGCTGCTAACTAGCCGAGGTGGGCCGTTTGAGGGCAGCCCGAGACGATTGCATCATGCAAACATTCGATGAGATGGGATCAGAGACAGGAGGAGGAAGACTAGGGAATGTACCAAGTAATGAGGAGTCTTTGTAGATTCCGAGTGAAACACTGGTCCAAGGATCGATGGTTTTCTTGTTGGCCACCAAAGAGATAGTGGACTCAGGGGAGGTCTCAGACTTCGGCTCGTAATATGTCAACTGGTCAATGGTGACTATCTTTCCGTTATGAGGGAAGGACATATTGCGGTAGACCGCAGAAGGGACAACAAACATCACATAAGTGTAGCTACGACCCAATAGAATGTTGTAATCCAAGGGGGCATCTATGAATTTTACGTCGACTTGCACGATCTTTCCCCCTGAAGGATCCATGAAAATTGTGGAATAAACGATGGGGTGCGGGAGGCGTAGCCGCTCCCACACTCGATCGTGGAAGGAGCCAACTCAAGTGATCCGAGTGCTTCCAAACCGAAGCAGACATCACACAGGTGGATGCCCCCTCATCAATGATGCACCGGGAAACGTTGGCATTCTAGATCTTGACTGGGATTTGGAAGGCGACGGAAGCAGGGAGAGGAGGATGTTCTGACTAGTAAACATCAAAGACAATCAATTGATCGTCGGAAGGATCTACAGCACCCATGGCAGATAGTAGAGCTTTTCGTTGTGAAGGGCATGACTAGAGGAGTTCTAGCGTTGAAATGGCAGCAGGAGATTGCGCCAAATCATCTACTATGCTATACAAATGGGCAGCTTTGCCGAAATAAACATTTCGGCGTAGTGGTCCCTTAGGGATCTTGGTATGAACCTCCGCCTTAGGCTGAGGGATCTGCAAGGGAACATTAGGTGTCAAAAGAGGCTTTGTACAAACTAAAGGAGGCAGCTCGGGGACAGACATAGCGGGAGGCTTGTTGTACTGACGGGACCGAGTCTGAAGATTGATGTCTATGGTTAGAGGTTGATCAGAGTTCATCACGAGAATATGGTAATCAAAGGTACTAGATGGAAGAGGTTGAGTGGCCACCTGACCTTGAGGTGGTTGGGTAGCCACAAATCCTTGCTGAGGGAAAGGATTAGTAAGCATAGTCGGTTGACTAGGTGCAGCACTGGGAGGGACGGAAGGGGAGGCTTTCTGTCCTCGCAATGTTTCTTGAGACTCCCACAGCTGCCACATATGTGGTAAAAGAGGACAATTATGTGTGTAATGACCATAAACACCACAACAAGAACATGGCTTGTTCATGTGAACATGCCTGTCCTGCTTGGGTTGAGTGCCCTGTTGCTAGTTAGTAGTGTTTGGAGCATTATTTTGAGGATTAGGTCCAGGATTACCAAGATCAAACTGATTTTGAGTGCCTTTCCTCTTCTTTTTGGAGGGAGGAGGATTATTCGCACCCTGTTGTGCATACACCTGCCCCTGAGGGGGCAGTGGCTGCTATTGTGGGGGTTGAGAAGGCAACGGAGGAGGTGGTGCTAATGCTGGAGGAGGCTGGACCCGGAGCACTAGAGTGTGGATACGAATAATAAGAAGGTTGGGTAACGATGTGGTAACGGGAGGTTGGGCGAAAAGAGGGAGGTATGTCGTATCTTGGATATGTGCACTACCGGGAGGGAAAAGTGCGAGTGCGGCCCCACGAGGAAAGCCATAGCCCATGAGAGGTTGAGCATGCGGATTAGAGAGAGCAAGAGAGGCTCAACGATATCATGAAATAGAATAGATGCACCCCCGGTGCATTGACACCACCGGGTCTGGGGAGATCAGGTAGAACGGTATAAACATAACCTGTCTGAGCGTAGATCAAGTCATATTTTAACGCCAGTTGGAGGGCGGCTTCTTCGGTTTGGGGGAAATGCGATGCGACATCTTTCCCGATAGGAGGCAATAGAGATCTAAGGAACAAGTCCATGTAGACATGGTCTTCGAAAGTAGGGGATTGACATAGGCTCTTTCGTCTCCGCCATTCCTGGACATGATCGGATAGGCGGGTCGCAGATGATTGACAGAAAGAAGTCAAAAGTTCGATACCAGTGTCATAACGAAGGGGAAGCTGGAAGTAAGATAAAAAAGCCCAGGCAAGAGTCGCAAAGGTGGTATGAGAGGAAGTGGGCTGATCAACATACCACTTAGAAGCCGCGCCTGTAAGCGTTCGTTGGAACAACCGAAGACGGACAGAGTCATCGGTAATGGAGGTAGATGAACACCACATGTGGAAAGATCGAACATTATTTGTAGGATCTTCTCTAGCAAGGCTTTCAAACTTGGGGATTTCGGAAGGGAGCTTAGTTGGCATAGTAGGCCAACTAGTTTCATGGTGTATAGGGTCATTTATCAATTGGTCAAAATCGGGAAGGCTGAGGCCTGCAGGGGAGAAAGGGCACAACCGTGGTAGTGTCCATTGCGGTCCCACTAGTCATATTCCCGGTGGGAGGTCGGGGTTACCACCGACGTGGAGTCTTTTGCGGACATGGTGAAGGTGTGGAGAGAACCGGAAGGAAGAATGAGAAGGAAAATCCAAAGAACCGAGAAGAAGGAGTCGATTGTGCGGACTCGGGAGGACTAACTCGAATCCTCCACGGAGGATTAATTCGTCCTACCGGAAACTGAGGATGAAGGCCAATAAGTCTCCAAGATAAATGCCTTGGTGGTGCAATGATGATGACACAAACATGGCACAAAGGAAAAAGAGACCGACAAGGGCAGGGAGGTGCAGGATCAACTGATTACAATGTCGAAACAAGGGTAGAGAGGTGCAAGATCAAATGATTTCAATGTTTTAGAGTATTTTCTTGGTGGTTTTAACCAAGCCCTTTTTCACTTAGGGTGTGTGTGTAAAGTGTATAAATTTTAATTTTTAAACCCAGACGTTTGTCGAGAAAAAGAAAAAGTGTGCTGTATAGCTGCAAATAAACCTACAAATGACAGTATATAAGCCTACAAAAATAGAAAATAAACAGCTAATAATGCAATAATATAAACCCAAGGAGGTGGGACTCTCAATAACTAGTCTATAGGTGAGTAAAAAAAACCAATCAAAACCCACTAAAAAATCCAATAGATCTAAGGACAGGAGGGACAGGGATGTAAAGGAAAAAATCTGCATGAAAGTAGTGCAAAAAACAACAACAAATTAGAGGAAAAATTGTTGTAAAAAGAGGTGGCGAAAGGTTATCTCCAGGAGGGAAACGGAGTGAACCCTAGAGGAAAACCCAAACAAATATAAATGAGGTGATTTGGATGGATAACAAGCCGATGTGAAGCAGATCTGAAGATGAGGTATCAGATCTGAAAAAAAGGCGAAGACTACGAAATTTCGGACAACTGCGAATCAAAACTCTTCCACAAAAAGTGGAGATGCGAAGCCCTAGGGGATAGGTTCCCACTTAGTTGAGAAAAATAAGACAAGTACGGGACCAAAACGGGTGGAGGCAGAGGTCGGAAAACCCCTAAACGAGCTCGGAGCAAACTAGAAAACTTTCGAGAAAAATCCACTGCAAAAAAATCCAGGATCGCAGTTTCGACTTGTTCGGCCAGTGTGATTTTGGGTTGATTCCCTGCTTCATGAAGCTCCGGGTTGCGGTTTTGGGCCAAAAGTGCAGCCTGCACTTCCGGCACTCTCGACAGCAGATTTCAGAAAAAATTGGCATCTCAGCTGTGGCTAATATCTGTCACCTGTGCAATAGGTCCGAAAGCACACGAAAGTTAGAATTTTTAATGTTTTGGGGTGTTATAGGTTTAAAAAAAATCAATAAAAGAAAAAACAAGAGGCTGAAGAGAAGTCCTAGGGTTTGAAGTATCTAGATATGCAGGGATCAAAAAAAGACAATGATCATAATTGTAAACCCATGTGGAGTCGCCAGTTGTTAGTATGAATATTAATCGCAAGCGTGCGAAAAAATACCACTTTAGGTATGCATAAAAAACATCCCTAACAGCAAGGTGGTACACTAATATCCTCGGATTTTGATTGAGAAACAGTCAAGATAAATCTTTGCAAAAATTATAGATCTATGCATCAAAAGACATTAAGAAGTAGAAAAACAAGATTTTACTCCATGCATCCAATAGACAAGACAAGAATATGTTGAATGAATTTTGTATTAATGGCATAGGAGTAAAACACAAAAGAAGTTCTACTGTTCTCTCAATGAGATGATTCTTGTAAGTCCTCAACACTTGAATCTAGAATTATTTCACTCTTGATGGTGTAGAAAACCCGGTAAAAAATGGTAGCAAAATATGACTATGATGGTGGATCGATAGTCAGGACCAAGTATAGATCCAGAGTGATCTTTAGGCAGCAAAAGGTGGTAAATGAATGGGAAAACCCTTCTATTTATAACAAAATATTGAGTTAGTCTAGATATTGGTGCATAATTAAAATATTATTAACCAAATCAAGATCCAACTTTTATGGAATATTTTATTATATTTGTTGGAGGGAAAAGGAATTTGACTTGGGTTAAATCCCTTTGTTTGTAAATAATAAATAAATAAATGATTTATTTATCATTTTAAGGATGTGGTTGAGTAATAATCAAATAAATAATGATTTATTTAATTATTTATGGGTGATTTAGTCATATTCAACAAATAATATTATTTAAATAAGGTTTAAATAATTATTCTTAGGAAATAATAAGATAAATAATGATTTATCTAATTAATTTCCCTATTTTGGGTTAAATATAACTAGAAATATTAATTAAATTGTTGTTTAACTAATTATTCCTTGAGGAGAATCAAACAAATGTAGATTTATTTAATATTTCCTCATGGGGTTTCCTGTTTAGACTATAAACAACTTAATAAAGGTGGTTTACTAAGTTATTTTTCATAGTGAATGCAATTTTACTTAGGGTAAAATTGGTCTTACATGGTGTACTTGGGTCCATCTAATAACAATATGTTAGATGACCCAAAAATGGTGTAACAATATATGTAATATATTGTTTTATGTATGAGTTTTATATTACATATTCAATTGATTTGATTTATAATATAAGAAGAAATAATATATAATATAAAATATAATATAATATATATTCTATACCATTTAGATTATTTTTTATAATATTATATACTAATATATAATATTAATATAACACAATGAAATGAATTGAGTTTTATTTAAAATTAAAGAAAAAAAAATATTGAAATAAATTTGATTTATTTTTATAACTATAATAGAAGATTAATATACATTGAAATTTATATTTTTTTTTGCTGTAAACTATGTTGAACCTAATATATCTTTTTTCAACATACAAAACTAATATACCTTTTTTCATTCTCAAAACTAAAATGTTTTCTTTTTCTTTAATTTTAATATTTTTGTATTGCTATTAAAATAATAATGATATTATTTATAGATTTGCTTTATCCTAAAATTACATGGCTACATTTTTATTTATTTTGATTTCATATGTATAATATATATCTATATATATTAACTTATAATTAATTTAAGTTCTAATATTAAATAAAGTGAGATGAATATATAATTTAAAAATAAATATTTGAAAATATACAAATACAATATTTATTGAAAAATGTGTAAATACATGAAGATTGTGTAGGGATATGCATTGTTTCTTTCAAAAAATATGAAATGGCAATAATAATATTTTATTCAAAATGTGTGAAATGACATTTATTATGAGTACTTTACTTTATGACATTAAAAGTACTTAGAGCACTACCATGGTTAACAATGAGTTTTTATCCACCATTGAGAATGTGTCAAGTAAGTACCTTTAACTCAAGAAATGCCACCTCAACCATTAGGGATGATGTCATCCCATAAATGATTGTTTTCATAAAAGTGAATTTTGATTGTACATTTTTTAGAGGCCCATTTTAGACCCCAAAATTCCCCTAATGCCTAGTTGTCTTCAAGGAGAAAAGACCATGCTATGGAATCAAAGGCTTGGACATATTGGAGAGAAGGGCCTTTGGATACTACATAGAAATGGTATGGTAGATGGTATGTATAATTGCTCTCTGGATTTCTATTTCTGTGAACATTTTGTATATGGGAAGCATAATCGAGTGAGTTTTCCTTCTGGTGCTAAGAGGGCGAACAAGATATTATAACTTGTGCACAGTGATGTGTTTGGACCTGTGTCAGTTCCATCACTGGGAAAGTCTGTGTACTATGTTTCATTCATAGATGACTTCTCAAGGAATACATGGATATATTTTTTGAGGAAGAAATCTGAAGCTTTTGACAGATTTAAAGAATTTAAGGCTCTGGTGGAAAACCAGACAGAGAAGAAGATAAAGGCACCGAGGATAGATAATGGTGGGGAGTTCTGTAAGAAGGAATTTTGAATAATTTTGTAAGAAGTGTGGTATAGCACGGTAGAAGACTAATCCATACACACTTCAACAAAATGGATTTGCATAAAGAATGAACAGAATGTTGATGGAAAAGGCAAGAGGCATGCTCAATGGTACCAGGTTAGGACAATAATTCTAGGCAGAAGAAGTGGAGAATGCATGTTACCTGGTTAACAGATCACCTTCATTAGCGTTTGAGGATAAGACTCCACATCAGGTATGGAATAGTATGAAACCCTCTCTTTCACATCTAAGCATATTTGGATGTGATGCATATGTACATGTTCCAAAGGAGAAAAGGAGCAAGTGGGATAATAAATCTGAAAGATGCATATTTATTACGTATAAGGATGGTTGAAAGGGTTACAAGCTTTGGAAACTAAAAACAAGGAAGGTTGTGTACAATCAAGATGTGGTGTTTAGAGAGGTGAGAGATGTTGTTAAACATGAAGTCCTTGCAAAGGAACCTGAGAAGATAGAGTTTGAGTTAAAGGAGGATGAATCAGACTCTACAACAGAAGAAGACTCAGAAGATGAAGAGCCACAAACTCCAGCTTTGAGAAGATCAGTTCGGGAAAGAAGGCAACCAGAAAGGTATAGTCCATCTGCTTTCTGTTCAGGTTTTGCCTTAACTATTACTGATGATGAACCCAGAACTGTCAGGGAGGCAGTAGATTCAGAGGATGGAAAACTCTGGAAGGAAGCCATGGTTGATGAAATGGCATCCTTGCACAAAAACAATGCATGGGATCTGGTGGAGTTGCCGGTTGGAAGGAAGCCCATTGGGAGCAAATGGGTGTTTAAAAAGAAGATGAATGTAGAAGGCAAGGTGGAGAAATACAAAGCTCGGTTGGTAGCAAAAGGTTATTCCCAGGTGTTGGGAATTGATTTTGGTGATATTTTTTCTCCTGTTGCCAAGGTTACTTCTATTAGATTACTTTTATCTGTTGCTGCTGCATTTGATTTTGAGATAGAACAGATGGATGTGAAGACAACATTTCTTCACGGGGATCTAGAAGAGGAGATCTACATGAAGCAACTTGAAGGCTTTATGGTGAAGGGTAAGAAAGAACTGGTATGCAGGTTGAAGAAGTCTCTGTATGGGTTAAAACAATTACCAAGGATGTGGTATCAGAAATTTGATACCTATATACGGGGACTTGGCTTCACCAGAAGCAAGGAGGATCACTGTGTTTATTTTAAATTAATTGGTGATCGTGTTATTTATTTGATCTTGTATGTGGATGATATGTTGTTGATTGGAAATGATAAAGAAATTATCCAAGATTTGAAGACCCAACTGTTCTCCAAATTCGACATGAAGGATCTGGGTGCTGCAAATTATATTTTGGGCATGGAAATTAAGAGAGATCGGGAAAAGAGGAAGCTCTAGTTAAACCAGAGGAAGTATGTCGAGACTATATTGCAGAGGTTCAATATGCAGGATAGTAAACCGGTGAATGTTCCTATTCCTGTAGGTGTAAAGATGTCTGCTGAACAGTGTCCCAAGACACAAGAAGAAGAGAAGTATATGTCCCGTGTTCCATATGCAAGTGCAGTGGGTAGCCTGATGTATGCAATGGTCTGTACTAGACCAAACATTTCACATGCAGTGGGAGTATTGAGCAGGTTTATGTCAAACCCAGGGAAGGAGCATTGGACAGTAGTGAAGCGGGTTTTCAGATATTTACGTGGCACTAGTGATTATGGCTTGTGCTACCAGGGAAGACCAGGATTGGAAATAATGTTGGACATTCGTGGTTTTGTTGATGCAAACTAGGCTGGAGATCTGGACCAAAGAAGATCTACAAGTGGGTATGTGTTTAGCCTATTTGGAGGCGCAGTCAGTTGGATGAGTAAAAGACAGTCTGTAGTGGCTCTTTCAACTACAGAGGCAGAATACATAGCAGCCACTCATGCAAGCAAGGAAGCAGTTTGGTTGCATAGATTGTGTTCAAGTATGGGGTTGGTACAACAAGCTATAAGGATAGACTGTGATAGCCAAAGTGCAATTTTCTTGGCTAAGAACCCTGCTTATCATTCAAAGACAAAGCACATTGATGTTAAATATCACTTTGTTAGAGATATGGTTGAGGCTAAAAGGGTGTTGCTGGTAAAGGTGGACACTTTGAAGAATGTTTCAGATGCATTGACGAAGTCTATGAGCACTCAAAATTTCTATTGGTGTAGAGAAACAATGGGTGTTGTAGAGCCTTAACTAATGACTAAGCTCTCCCGTGGTCTCCCCCAAAGAGTTCCCGGAGGGAGAATGTTGGGTACAGGTTATAATACTTCCAGCAGATTGGGCTGCACGTGGTGGGGGACATCTATTAATGTGATATCAGGCGCTTATCATGGGGGTCACAGGTGGGCTGAACCTCGCTCGGGGTCAAGGGCAGCACCGGGATTTTTTTTTTTTTTGGAACTATTTTGGTGGCGGACCCGCCCATGGTTTTGTGGTTGCATGGTTTTGTGGCATGATGGTTTTTTACCTGTGTATTTTTAGACACGCTTATGGAACTAATAGCTTATGTTCTAATCCAAGGTTAATGGATTGTTATGGAAATTTTGACATGTATATATATGTAAGTTATAGCAATTAGAAAGGAATATAATGAAGACATGTATATATATGTGTTAATAAATAATTAAAAGGAATATAATGAAAAATCGCTCTGTAAATTGATCAATCCAGGGGAAAATATCTGTGTATATCTGTTTTAATTTTTATGCTCTCACTATTGTTTATTTTCTGTTTTTAAGATTCGTTTACAAATAATTTCTGTACAGGGTTAAAACCTACAGTTGGAGGGCTGAATTAAGCCATTCAATCACGATTTCTTTTGCAATGTTTTGGAGCATTTATTTTGACTAGATCCTCCATACATATGACACCTAATTATATTTATTCCTAGAAGACAAAAACCCTAATAGACATTAAAAAGAAGTCTATTTAGCCTATAATAAAATCTTTCTCATGAAACCCATGAATCAAGTACAAAAAATATGCATTTTATTATCTTTGTCTTCTTCTTTACATAAATACATAATTACATAGTCAATATGAAGACCGATCCTAGTTACACTTTTCAACACTCCCTCTTAACTAGGGAGGTATTCATACATGTACATGGTCACTTTCAAACTCAAGAATCTCATAAGAAGAATCAGATTGGTAATCACATCTGTATAGCATCATATCAACCAACATTGTCCTACTGCAAGGCCTTGAATAACAACCCCATCTCTCAACGAGACAATGGGCTACAATTCTGGCAAGACACATGACTTATAAACACCATAGTAATTGTATCTCCAACTTACATACCCGACATAGATGTTCCCAGAGTATGAAATTAATGGACTATTCTTCTCTTGGGTAGCCACCCTCAAAGAATATCGGTCCTCGACTACTCTTATCTTGAATTCCCTATCTCATTCTCATAGAGTATCGAATGACAGGTGATTACCCAATCCTCCATTCTATCTTCCAGGAGAAGACCAGAATGTTGTGTCTATCCATTCTATCCACGTGGCCTTCACTAAGACTTACGACTATTAGTCCTGGTCTAGTGCATGTGAAACATGTATTAGAGAATCACATATGTCACTCCCTCGTAACTCAGGAAGGACATACTTCAAGTTTCTTCCAAGTAAGAAACTTACCACCAGAATCCCTCTCAACCAGGGTCCTACAACAGCAATGGTGAGACATCCAGTTTCTCATGAACAATTCCTTCCCTCGATGTCATGGATTTCGATATCGAGGAATCTTGAAACTTTGGTTTCATAGGGCACATATCATCCATCACTTTTAGTCATGAGTCATGCCAACCATTAGAAAGTGATTCATCAGTATTTCTCATCTAGTAGATAATGGCAGAAGTGTCCTCAGACACGTACTTTTATTGATAATGGAAAAGAAATTACACAAAAAGTTGCAGGAGTTTACAAACATAAACTTCTATTAAAATTGAAATTAGGAGACTAACCTATTTATAAGCTCTATGTCCTAACTTAATTTTAGTTATGGATCACTTGAAAAAATAACAAGTGTCCATTTACAATAAATGATCTTCTATCCAATCTACTAACTTTATTTCTATTTTAAAGCCTAAGATATGACTCAATTCTAGAGTCCTATCTTTGCTAACAATATTCTATTTCTAAGTGTCTCTAATATTTATTAAATATTATAATTTAATAAATATTTTTATCCTAACTTTACATTATTATATTTGGATCATCTAACATTCCCCCCTATGATCCAAAGATACATTACAACATATACCAAGTTCATCTCTGAACTTAGTAAATTTTATTCTGCCAAGAGGTTTGGTGAAGATATCGGAGGTCTGATCTTTTGAAGGACAATAAATCGGCTTGATGACATCCTTTGCAATGAGTGATCTGATATGATGATACTTGGTGTCCACATGCTTTGTCTTTGAATGAAAAATTGGATTCTTGGCAAGCTTTATTGCTGCCTGGTTGTCGATGAATAACGAAGTAGCTTCTGCTAGAGAAATTCCAAAGTCCTGTAAAACTCTACGCAACCAAACAATCTCACATGTTGCTTCCCATGTTGAAATGTACTCTGCTTCTGCTGAAGAAGTGGCTACCGTAGCTTGCTTCTTGCAACTCTAGAAACTGCAGCTGACCCCATGTTCATTAAATAACCTGAGGTTGATGCCCTATCATCAATACTGCTACAAAAGTCGGAATCTGAAAATCCACCAAGTACAAAATTTTTAGTCTTTTTGTAAAGAAGACCAAAATATTTTGTTCCTTGGATATAACGAAGAACTCTTTTAGCTGCATTCCAGTGGTTGTCTCGTGGTTCCTGCATAAAGCGGGAAAGAATACTAACGGCATAAGAAATATCTGGTCGAGTAGTTGTCAAATAAATCAGGCTACCAATCAACTATCAATAAGTAGTGCTATCCACCATTTCCCCCCCTTCAAATTTTGAAAGTTTCAAGTTTTGTTCCATAGGGGTAAGAACAAGCTTGAAATCCTGCATTCTAAATCTCTGAAGAATTTCTGTTGCATACTTACTCTATGAAATGAAGATATGATGTGGACGTTGGAATACTTCAACTCCAAGATAGTAGTAAAGTAGTCCCAAATTTGTCATCTTAACACCTGCATGTAACTCCTTTTTCACATGTGCAATGTGATCATCATTGTTTCCAATGATAATCAAATCATCTACATACATAACCAGAATCACTAGATTTTTACCTTGTTGGCGTACATACAAGGTATCATCAGATTCACTTCGTTGAAAACCAACTATCCATTTTGGCATACCAAGCTCGGGGAGCTTGTTTTAACCCATATAAAGCCTTTATAAGTTTGCAGACTTTATGTTCCTATCCTTCAATTTCAAAACCTGGTGGTTGTGTCATGTATACTTCTTCCTGTAAATCACCGTTTAGGAAAGCACTTTTTACATCCATTTGATTAACTTCCATCCTTGTTGAGCTGCTAAGGCAAGTGTGAGTCGGATGGTGTTCCATTTAGCTATAGGAGCAAACATTTCCTCATAACCTATCCCTTCCTGTAGCGCAAAACCCTTAGAAACAAGTCTTGCTTTATACTTGTCAATTTCACCATTTTGCTTGTACTTAATTCAGCAAACCCATTTGCATCCGATGGGTTTAACATTCTGAGGACAATCAACCAGTTTCCAAGTGTTATTGTCTTGAATTGCCTGATATTCATCAACCATAGCCTGTTGCCATTATTTATGTTTTACTGCCTCTCAATATGTAGAAGGTTCAGTAAAATCATTTGCTATCAAGGCTCCTTCATTTCTTTGTGATCCCCTTGTTCTTGTTTTATTCTATTCATTAGGCCTTACATTTTTCAAAAGTTGAACTGCCCATTTTGGCAATTGATGTTCACTGGTTTGAGATTGTGAAAAATCACCATCATTGTAAAGAGGGTTGATATAAACTGATGTTTTTTTATCAATCACAGGTTCCGGGGGCAGAGAGTCATTTTCAGAAGAACTGCTGCTGCTAGGAGAGTTGGATGAACGGCTAGAAGACCCAGAGGGCGCTGGTGAAGAAGACGACTTGGATGAATCATTTTCAAATGAAGGAAACTCAAGTTCATACCAATTTTGTGAATTTGGTTGGCTTTGTAAATTTCTGTTTCTTTTATCACTTTTTGTTTCTAACTTTTGAAGAAGAATTTAAACTTCTTCAACACTCTTACTCTCATTTTCATCAAAAATCACATCTTTGCTTACAATAAATTTCCCATTCGACAAAAGTCGGTACCCTTTCTTCTCATCAGAATACTCGATCATTGTGCACTTCAAGCTTAGTTCGTTTTTCCTTCGGAACTAAGGCATAACAGACTGATCCAAAAACTTTGAGATGTTTTACCTGAGGTTTGAAGCCAAACCATGCTTCATAAGGTTTGATTCCATCTGAAGAAGCAGTGGGAGATCTGTTTCTCAAGTAGACAGTGGTATGAATTTCTTTGGCCCAATATAAAGGACTTAAATTTTTTAAAGTTAACATAGATCGTGCCATTCCTAAAAAGGTATGATTCATTCTTTCTACTACTCCATTTTTCTACGGAGTGTGGACATTGGTAAGATGTCGTTTTATGCCATTATCCATGCAATACTTTTTGAATTCATTTGAAGTGAATTCTCCGCCATTGGCAATTCTAAGAGTGCCAATCCTCTCCTTTACTTCATTTTCAATAAGCCGACGAAAAGTTTTGAACTTTTCAAATGCTTCTGACTTTTTCTTCAAGAAATATACCCAAGTCATCCTACTAAAATCATCAATAAAGAGTAAGAAATATCTGCATCCTTTGAGTGAAGTTGGTAAGGGTCCAAAAATATCACTGTGAACCAACTGCAAATGCCTGTTTGCGCGCCATGAACTTGTAGGTAAAGTATCTCGATGTTTTTTTCAAAAAATGCAAGATTCACACTTTGCATTTTTCCTTTTGAAGGTTGGAAGTCCTTTAACCATTCCCTGTTTTTGTAACTGAGAGAGACTTTCGAAGTTGAGATGGCCATATCTTACATGCCACAATCTAATCGGTGAAATGTCTGTACTTGCTGCTCCTGCAAAGTCAGAATTTCTTGGAACAATTGTCCCTTTCATCCTTAATACTTTTCCATCTTCATAACCTGTCATTACTATTTTCATGTTTTTTTTGACTGAGTTAATTTTAACTAAGCCATCTTCCATAATCACCATATGTCTTGCTTGTCGAATCGTGACTAAAGATAACAAATTTTGCTTAAATTTTGGGATATACCATACATTTGAAATCATTCTTTCTCTAATGCCTGGTAAAAAAACTTTAACTACACCTTTGCTAGAAGGAGTATGTTTTTTTTTATCAGCAAGATAGATTTAATTTAGATGGAATTCTTTGAAATTCCAAAAGAAATCTCGTCAAAAATTCATGTGTTGAGTTGCGCCTGTATCCATAAGCCATGCATCTTCATAATCACTTCTGAGAAATCTTGAAACCTGGAAAGCTATTGATTCTGTGTTGGTGTAAACATATTCGGAACCATCAGAATCATCTTCATCATTTGCAAACTGTGCAGAGTTTGGATGAAACTTGGGAATTTTCTCAATAGAAGTTCTATAATCTGCCGCATAATGGCCAACTTTGTTACATCTCCTGCAAAAAATTTAACTAAAATCGCTGCCTCTGCCTTGAGACTGTCCTCTACCTCTGCTTTGGCCTCTATTTTGATTTTGTCCTCTGCCTTGATCATATCCTCTGTTTTGATTGTTGCCTCTTCCTTGAAAATTTCTCCTACCTGAATTGTAGCCTCTGTTGAAATAGTTTCCTCTGCTTTGATTGCGTCCACGACCTTGGGCTACTTGATTTTGATTGAAATTTCCTCTTCCTCAGTTTCTTGAACTATCAGTGGAGGAGTTACTTGAGCTGGCTTCAGTGAAGAAGACATCTTCTCCAATCTATTTCTTCTTCCCGAATTTTTTATCATGTTGGGCTAACATGTCACTCAATTCATCAAACTTTATCTTCTCTAACTTTCCAGTGACTTTAAAAGTTTCCAAAAAATGTGTATATGATGATGGAATTAAAATCATAGTTAAGAAACTTTCATCAATAGCTTGAAAACCAACATTTATGATTTCTTGCTTGATGTTTTTAAGCCGTGAAATATACTCAAGGACATCACCACCTTCAGTTAATTTCTGTTGAAGCAATTTTAATTGAAGATCAACTTTCTTTGATTCAGGTTGTGTATCAAAGAGATATTTGAATGTACGTAAAGTAGTCCATGCATCTGAGGAATTCTCAATGTGTATCTACATTTCATTACTAATTGAAGCTTTTATAAGAGCTAATGCCTTGGCATTTTTTACTTCCCATTTTGCAAGTGAAGCTGCATCTGTTGGTTTATTTGGCTTAATGTTGCCATCACAAATTTCATGCCACAATTCATTATATATGAGAGTGCTTTCAATTAGACGTTTCCATGTCTTATAAGATTTCACTCCTTCTAGCTTATCAGATTCAGAGAACAGATTAATTAACTTCGACATTGTAGTGTTGAAGCAGTGCACCAAAAGAATCAAGCACAAGAAGAAAATGAGCAACTCATCATACGAAACACGCCACGCCAAAAACGACACACGCCACGCAAAAAGGGATCTATTGGGGCTTGGCCTTGACCCTCGTATAGTCGTTGAAAAAAGGAGAAAAATGACTGAGCTTTGCACTTGGCTCTAGTCAATTTCTCGTTGAGTGTTTACAATGAAATCCTTTCAAAATTTGACAATACCTTTACAAATCTCTTCTTTAAAAAAAAATTAGCCCCCCTCAAAGTAAAAAGTACTTTGAGTTACAAATAATAACCCTTATTTCTCCAAAATAAATCTTATTCCTCCAAAAACAAAGTTCTACTTCACCTTATTGCTCCAAAAAAAATACAATTGTCTCCCACTCCAAATTTTACAAAATATTACAACTCTCAAAAAAATTGACCCCAATTACATTACAAAATTGAAACAAATTTCAAATCAACATCAGAAGCTAGAGGTTAGAGGTGCTTCAAAGTCATAATGCACCCAACCACGAGACTGTAACATGTATAGGCTGGGATCTATATCCCTGACTTCCGATTGATATCTCAGCTTAACAACGTGGATAGCATACTGATGCAAGTATTAGAATTATGCTTGGTACTGTTAAATAGATGCGTTGTTTACCATACCACATTAATACAAAAACATAGCAATACATTTACTGCCAAGACTTCACATTGCGGAAATGGTCCATCCAACTCGTGGCTCCTATGCTGATTCGTGGCTGTACACCCAAACATGAATTCTGCAAATGAATAGATTCAAGTCTACACACTTGAAGCTTCACAGCTCGGCGTTCCACAACTTATGCGTTTACTTGTGGCCTTCCATCTGGCGATCAGGTTCTGCGTTTGATTTAAATAACTACTCATGATTTCCTCTGACTCTGTTTCTGCGTTCAATGCTGCTTCAATGCTCATTCAACGCTGCTACAACTCAATGAATTTGTTTAATCAAATGTCTTGATTGCCATACATATTCAATGGCAGTGGTTTGCTTCAACACTGTTCACTTGCCAAACATATGCAATAAACAATGGTTTTCTTCCACGCTAGTGTTAACGCACCTCAACGAGCTCTAAAGCTCTGTTTGCTCCACTTGAAATCTCTGCGTTGGTTAACTTCAGTGCTAACGGTAACACCTTCAATTAGTTTTTAGCTTTGGACTTCGATTCGCCTGGAAATATCTGCGAGTGGCTGGGGGATATTTTCACGAACAAGATTATTCAATGGGAAGAAAAATTGTAGGAAGATCTTGACAAGAAGCTTGCAGAAAATTGAATTTTAAAAACAAATTGAATCTTAAATAAAAAATTGATTTTCAGATTATAACCAATAAATTTCTTTTCCTTAAAGCATTGACAAGATTGCATACCAATTCATCCTTTAGCAGAATTTTCCAAAAGTCTGCAAAGCAAAAATCTCCATATTTACATCATCTGCATTAACGGTGGCCCTGATACCACATTAATGGCAGAAGTGTCCTCAGACACATACTTTTATTGATAATGGAAAAGGAATTACATAAAAAGTTGCAGGAGTTTAAAAACGTAAACTTCTACTAAATTTGCAATTAGGAGACTAACCTATTTATAAGCTATATGTCCTAACTTAATTTAGTTATGGATCACTTGAAAAAATAACAAGAGTCCATTTACAATAAACGACCTTCTATCCAATCTACTAACTTTATTCCTATTTTAGAGCCTAAGATACGACTCAATTATAGAGTCCTATCTTTGCTAACAATATTCTATTTCTAAGTGTCTCTAATATTTATTAAATATAATAATTTAATAAATATTTTTATCCTAACTTTACATTATTATATTTGGATCATCTAACAGTCCACCTTTATGCCATGCTGCTTTCCTTCGAATCATCTCCAAGGATCTTACATCCTTCCACATGATTGGAAGCCCTGCATAAACTTATCTAGATTAACATATACATATGAACTTATAAATCAAAATTTCCCTCAATGATGATCTTTCACCATGACATATTCTTGTAGGCATCGACATTCGCTTATTCAAATTGACATATTTCCTAAAGATATGTCTTGTTAAGGGTCTTCTTCTCTACCAGACTTCTGTTAGAGTCTACATATCCTCCCAGGAGATCTCCTAGTCACATCTTCTTGGCTTCTGGATGATAACTGCCTCTTGACATGGTTGCATTTTATGATCTCTTACTTTTTGCATATTCTTCATTCCAAGGAACTTACAAATTTTTTAGTTCCTCGTTCATATACAACCACCTCATATTCCATATGAGGATATATTATGTTGATTTCATCTGTTAGTGCACCGAGAGATCCTCCTTCATAGATCATACTTCTAAATACATGATCTAGGTGGCTCCAAAGACACAAAGGACAAATAGGGCCGATGAAAGCTCAAAAATCAAAGGGTTCGGATTGCTCTCGAACCAGGTTCAAGTTGAAGAGTTTGTCACCTTGATTGCAAAGGTGTGAACGACGCGTCAATCCAAGCTCGTATAAGAAAGTTAGAGCAGTTTGAAATTTTGTTAAGGAAAGGGAAGTGGGGCCCACAACATGCCACATGGTGTCCTAGTAAGCACATGCGACCCACATGGCAAGCCCCTCAGCTATTGACACATGATGCTCCTCCATTGGCCCCTTGCCCCTGCAGAAAAGACAAAACAAAATGATATTTAATTTCCCACATAAAAACAAAAAAAAATCATTAAAAAAATAACTATATATTAAATATAGTTTTTAAACAAACAAAATCAATTTAAATATGGTAAATTGTTATGTAACAAAAATCATATTAAATATGGTTAAATTCCATATCAAACAAAACCTCCATTTTTGTTTTTGGGAGTTGTTACAATATGGTGATGTGAATTTCATATAATATATAGTTTGAAAAAACTCTATTAAAACTAAAATTGGGTTTTAAAGAAATATTTGGACTCAATGGGATTTGAGCTCGAAACCTTCCAACAACAACTATCTTAATACATTTATGCCAACCAATGTGCCAACCTCACACTGTCTTATTCATTCTCACACTTTATTATAAAATTCCATTCAAGTAGTTCAAGGAAACCATGGAGAATGATGGAGAATACATGAGAGATAAGGAAACAGGGAGGCCAATGGAGCCTTGAGCAAATAGAAGGCAGGTTGGACGACAGACAAACATGTAGTTCGAGGTAGGATGATGCATGCAGTTTGAGGCAGGATGGTGCACATAGTTCGAGGGAACCTTTTTTAACGCCAAGGGAATCTTTTGATCCCAAGGAGGTAAAATTTTCAGAATGTATTAAAATTTATATGTTTTTAAACCAGAATTTCACTGGGAACGTAATGGCGAGGTCAGATTCACCTTTTGAGCAATGGTTTTGTACATTCCCCGTGGAGGAGAATCTTCAAGAATCTTGAGGGAATTTTTGATATTCTTTGGAGGCTGAAATTCGCCAGTGTCATAATGAGGTCAACCTTATACTCATTCTTCTCAGAATTTCACAAGGATCTCAATGGTGAGATTAGATTCTTATTTTGAGTTGCAGATTTCTAGATTTCTTGTGGAGCAACATCTTTGAGGAATCTAAAATATTCCCTAAGGCCGATATTTTCACTTTGTCAGAATTCATCAAATTGACAGTCGATCCTACACCTCTCAGTAACACGAGTTCAACGGTGCAGTCAAATTTTCCATCTAAGCCTTATGTTTTTTGGCCACTTTTCAAAGTGGAGTTGCAGGTGTTAAAATTCAATGTGTGAACAGTCATTTTTAGGATATTCAATGCCAAAAGATTGATGGTACAACCAAATCCAACAATTTATCATCTTCTTCAGATAGTTACAAGATGTGAGGTATAATCCATGTGATCATGTACTTCTTTTTCCATGAGATGCATTGTGTTTTATGGATCCCTGTTGATGTTTGATGTGGGATATTGTTTTGTTCTTGATGTGAGATTTAATTTTCATGGATTGTTTTATGTTGTTTGAGATCCCTTTGTTGCCATTTTGACGGGATACTCATTGTCACATGTATGTTTTCTTGAGATCCCTTTGTTTCCATGTTGGCAGGATACTCATAGTCCTTATGTGTGAGTTATTTTCATATTGATAGGAGTCCTTTTTCAGAGTGAGAGTTCCTATAGTGGAACATCTTGTGGAGAGGTCCAACCACTCCTGCGTGAGGGAATTTCCATTGTATGATAGAGAAAACACCATAAATGTATAGAATCACTATGTACAACACTTAATACAGTGACCTACACCATCTTGACATCGAGGCTTGGAGTTGTAGTCCCTCCTGGACGAACTCCATTATCAATGTCTTATGTTGCTAATTCTTGTTATGTTTCTCTTAATTACAACATGCAGATGTTCATTTATGTTCATTAATGCTTTGATGCAATTCTAACACATCAACCGAAGTAAAAGGTCTTGGTTAAAAGGGTATCAGGAATTTCCTCGGATCAAGTGGTATCAGAGCGGTATTCTTGCTAATTTGGATTGCGGGCATGAACCATTGAACGTTCACTGAGTTGAGAAATGGAGAATGTCAAAGACATGTATGAGACCATGCTCACGGTGTCCAAGAAAGAGGAAATTTTGTACGAAGCTTATGAGAAACAAGCAACAGACAACACTGAGTTGAAAAATGTTCTACAAGAGGAGGAGGAAAAACATCGAGTGCAGCTTCAATTTTAGGCCACGACAGAGGCATTGGAAGAACTAAAGTACAACGATGAAAATATTCAAGCAGATCATGAGGTATTAAAGAAATTCCTATAGGAAGAGAAGGAGGAGAAGCAAAAATTGCAGCTTCAGATACAAGCCACGACAGACGCCTTTGAGGTTGTGCAGAGACCTTGATATGTAGGTTTGGGATACACTGAAGGAGGATGTTCAAAGGAAATCAAAGGAAAATAGACATTTTTGAAATCACCAAGGAAGAGGATTGATGGGAATACTTCACCATCATCCCATGGAAGTGCATGTTGCAGTGAGAGCTCATCACCATGATAGCACTGGAGACCACCAGGGAAGGTATAACAAGTCTCACTATTACAGATTTCATTTTGATTATAATAATGTTGCTAATCATGGTCGTAAATCATGGCATAAGAAAACTTGTCATTTTTGTGGTTTACGTAACCATGTCATTTCTGAGTGTTGGAAAAGAATGGCAGCACAAAGGAGGGTGAGGCGTGGAAAGAATTTCCCACAATAGAAAAAGAAACTGGTTAAGTAGGTCTGGAGGAAGAAGACCTTTTGTAGCCAGTGCAACCAAAGTGGCCATCAAAGAGCCACATGTTCAAGGCTACATCCAGAGCAGCACCTTAAGAATGAAGCATCGGTGCGTGAACCGATTGAAATGATTGTTCGACAAGAAAACGTGCCACAGGGAGATGATCCATTCACTTCGATAAGTGAGAGATGGTTTTTCTAGATGTGGTAATGTGTCATGGCCGTGTTTGTAAATCATATGTTGCATTTTAATAGTAAAAGTGATGATGTGTTTTCCATCGCTTGTTAAGAAACCATTAATTTTGGCCTTTTTTATAAATCATGTGATGCATTTCTTTCATGTAAAAGTGATGATGTGTTGCTATCACTACAAAATGTGACAATGATGTTTTTGGCCTTGTAATGATAGCTAGGGTGTGATTTCCATTCGATGTAAACTTGACCATCGAGTATGAGTTATAAATTCGTGGCAAGTATGGAAATTTTTGGGTCATAGTTGGTCATATTTGAGCATGTAATTTCCAAGATATTGTACTACAAGTTTGAAGAAGATGCATGTGTCGGTTCATCGCTTATGGCTCCAAAGGACAAAGGTGAACGAGAAGGAAGGGTGACCTTTTAGGACACTTGTGGTGCAAACATTGTACACAACAGTTGCAGATTATTGTTGATGCTTTTGGAGGACCAAAAGCTCCTCAGTGGGGAGGAATGATCCAGGTGGCTCCAGAGACACACACAAGACAAAGAGGGCTGATTAAATCTGAAAAATAAAAGTGTTCGGATTGCTCTCGAACTAGGTTCAAGTTGAAGAGTTCGTCACCCTGATCGCAAAGGTGTGAATGACGCATCAATCCGAGCTCGTATAAGAAAGTTAGTGAAGTTTCAAGTTTTGTTAAGGCAAGGGAAGTGGGGCCCACAACATGCCACATGGCGTCCCAGTAAGCACGTGGGAACCACATGGAAATCCCCTCAGCTGTTCACACGTGACGCTCCTCCATTGGCCCCTTTCTCCTGCAAAAAAGACAAAACAAAATGATATTTAATTTCCCAAAAAAAAAAAAAACTGTATATTAAATATAGTTATTAAAAAAAAATCAATTTAAATATGGTAAGTTGTTATGTAACAAAAATCATATTAAATATGGTTAAATTCCATATTAAACAAAAAGTTCATTTTTTGTTTTTGGGAGTCGTTACAATATGGAGATACGAATTCCATATATTATATAGTTTGAAAAAACTATATTAAAACTAAAATTGGACTCAATAGGATTTGAACTCAAAACCTTCCAACAACAACTATCTTAATTCCAACCAATGTTCCAACCTCACACTATCTTGTTCATTCTCACACTTTATTATAAAATGCCATTCAAATGGTTCAAGGAAACCATTGAGAATGATGGAGAATATATGAGAGATGAGGGCACAGGGAGGCCAATGGAGCCATGCGAAAAGAGAAGGTAGGTCGGACGGAAGACATACATGCAGTTCGAGGCAGGATGGTGCACGCAGTTTGAGGGAATCTTTTTTGATTCCAAGGGAAAATTTGATCCCAAGGAGGTAAATTGTTTAGAATGTATTAAAATTTATTTGCATTTTAACCAGAATTTCACAGGGAATGCAATGTCGAGGTCAGATTTTCCTTTTGAGTAGTGTTTTTGTAGATTCCATGTGGAGGAGAATCTTCAAGAATCTTGAGGGAATCTTTCAGATTCCTTGGAGGTCGAAATTCACCAGTGTTAGAATGAGGTCAACCTTATACTCATTCTTCTCAGAATTTTGCAAGGATCTCAATGGTGAGATCAGATTCTTGTTTTGAGTTGTAGATTTCCAGATTCCTTGTGGAGCAACATTTTTGAGGAATCTAGGGGGAATCTAAAAGATTCCCTAAGGCCCATATTTTCACTTTGTCATAATTCAACAAATTAACAGCCTATCCTACACCTCTCAGCGACACGAGTTCAACGGTGCAGTTAGATTTTCAATCTAAGCCTTATGTTTTTTGGCCACTTTTCAAAGTGGAGTTTCAGGTGTCAGCATTCAATGTGTGAACAATTGTTTGTAGGATATTCAATGCCACAAGATTGATGGTACAACCAGATCCAACAGTTTATCATCTTCTTCAGATAGCTCCAGGATGTGAGGTATATGCCATGTGATAATGTACTTATTTTTCCATGATATGCATTGTGATGTATAGATCCCTGTTGATGTTTGATGTGGGATCTTGTTTTGTTCCTGATGTGAGATATAATTTTTATGGATTGTTTTATGTTGTTTGGGATCCCTTTGTTGCCATTTTGGCGGGATACTCATTGTTAGATGTATGTTTGTTTGAGATCCCTTTGTTTCCATGCCGGCGGGATACTCATTGTCCTTATGTGCGAGTTATTGTCATATTGATAGGAGTCCTTTTTGAGAGTGAGAATTCCTGTAGCGGAACATCTCGTGGAGAGGTCCAACCACTCCCGCGTGAGGGAATTTCCCTTGTATGATGGAAAAAACACCATCCATATACAACATCACTATTTACAACACTTAATGCAGCGACCTACACCATCTTGACACCGAGGCTTGGAGATGTAGTCCCTCCTGGATGAACTCCGTTATCAATGTCTTATGTTGCTAATGCTTGTTATGTTCCTCTTCTTTACAACATGCAGATGTTCATGTATGTTCATTAATTCTTTGATGCAATTCTAACACATCAGCCGAAGCAAAAGATCTTGGTTAAAAGGGTATCAGGAATTTCCTCGGATCAATACATAAGTCTATTACCTGCAACCATATGACATGAATCCAGAACTTCCAGTGTCAACATATACATATATACATACCTCATACCTTTTTCACTTGAGTCATCCTGTAACAATATTTCTAGAATGAAGAGCTTCATTCTCTTGACCTGTTCCATCAATATGTCATCACATCCCAGAATTCTGTAGCATAGAATTCTTGATGAAACCATTATGCTTTCTTTCTAATCAGTGAGTTCATAAAGAAATCTTTTAGAAATTGTCAGCACCCGTTTCCATGACGACCCTTGAACTTTGATGACTTCCTTCCATCAATAATGTTATCAGAGAGGTTTTACTGTTGTTTCACAAGGAGCTCCTACCATTATTTTCTCATGACGCCATCAATATACTTTGCTTCCTAAAATACCATTTTACAACCAACAAAAATCACTTAAAGGAGAAGATTATCTCAATCATAGTAGAGATCCTCTGCTTCTTATTTCTTGGATTTCTTTGCATCAAGTTCTTCCCTCATATCTGAGATATGGGCTTCTTCCCTTTTTCTCTTGTCCTTTTTAGATTTAGGATAATCTCTTTAATAATGCCCAAGTTCATTAAATCCAAAGCATAGCTATTTTTCCATAATCATTTTTTTATTTTGAGGACCAATTTTTTTGAATCTTTCTTTCTTCCTATATTTGGCTGCAAAGACTTAATTCCCTTCATTTGGTCTTGTATCAGCTTTGGATTTCAGTCTTGTTTCCTCTATTTTACATAGAGACCATAAATCATGGAATGGTTTGGCTTCTTTCTTCCCGTATAAAATTGAAGTGAAGTTTCTCCATTCCTCTGGTAGAGAATTCAACACCACTGTAGTCATTTTAGTGTCAACCATTACTTCTTCCAGTTCCTGCAGTTGATCTCTTATTTCAAAAATCGTCATAAATTATGGAGTGATTCGTTCTTCCCTTTGCAATTTCGTTTTATATAGTTCTTGCCTCAGAGAGATTGCTTCTCTTGTAGTACTCACAGAGAATAGCTCCACCAGTTTCTCATATATTTCTTTAGCAACCTTTAGTTTTGATAAATAGGGAATGAGTGAGTCCTTAATGGATTCTATGAGAATCCTCTGGGCTATGATTTCTCCCTTCATGTACCTGGCATGAGTTGGATCATCTTATTTTGGTGGTTGAATTTTCGATCCTTCAATGTAGTCCATAACTTCGTTTTCAATTAAATTCAAATATTTCCTCTTCTTCCATGCACTAATGTTTGATGACCCAACCAACTTGTTGCTCTCTTTAAAATAAGTCCTCTTGGTTATTTTACAAAGGTCAGAGTTACTACTTGAGTGGCTTGCTGTCGTTTCCTCGAAGGGGATGATGAAGAAGTTAGTAGCTTCTCCTAAGATATACATCTTCAATCTAGGTGATCTTGGATCCTTGTTGGTAAAGGATATATTCAAAATATGATGTCCTCTTATAGCAATTTATTGAATGTATATCTTTGATGGCAAATATTATTTTCTTGAAAATTTGATCCTTTGAATGAGATGAAGACCTTTTCTCTAAAAACATTTCGAGAGGCTCCCTGTAAACTTGATTTGAATTTTCACCTCAAACTTTGATTATTGCTTCCCCGGAGTGTCTCTTTGTCATAGCCCTTGAGTTCAACACCTTAGCTCTCAAGGCTCACAGGTTCTGGAGGGCTAGTTATTAATTCAAATTCTCTTCTTGATAATTACTTGTGAACTTACTTGAGTTACTTATGTCTTCTCTTGCTTAGCTTAGTCAGTCTTTCATCAAGTCAATTATCAAAACACAAAAGACACAAAGTTAGGCTCTTCGAGCCAGGGCAAAACCTCTCCCTCTTGAAGAGGAAAACCCACGAGAAATTCTTCTTACAGATCTTCAAATGACAAGTACCATGACCAGGACTCAGACCCTTTTGACCTATGAATGCTTCCAAGACCTTGACACTGCGTCAATGCTGATCTTTCTTTTCTTCACCAATGTGCACTGACCTGCATCAAACATTAGAAAACTCGGTCTCTAACTTTATCTTGAGATTATCCTTCTCATCCTTTGCATTAACATTAGATTTATAACCTTCTGTTCTTACTATAATCTGCATTTCTCTAACCTATGAACTCAACACCCTTTTTAACCTTTGTGATCAGTACTTGTCCACTTCTGAAATTCGCATTTCATCATTGTTGAGATCCGCACTTTATCACTGTTCAAATCCGCACTTCATCACTGTTAACATTTCAGAGAAATCCGCATCCTTAAGTATGCACTGATGTCTACTTATAAACCCACACTGGTTACCATTGTAATCTGCAGAGGAATCCACACTTTCCTATAGTGACTTCTTCAGAGAGATCTGCACCCTTGTTACAGTAATCCGCAACTCTTATCACACTAAGATACCACAAGGATTTGCGTATCTTAACCAGACCTGAAACACTTCAAAAATCCGCATTGAAACTCGTCAATAATCCGCACTTCTGTTTCAGATATGACCGAAATTTTTTCTCCTCAAATGAACCGCAGAACAGGGGTATATATAGAGATAGTTACACTGTCTTTAGGTCGACCTGCCATTTAGCTTGTAGGCCGACTTAACTAATTGTAGGAAGGCCGACTTTAACACTTCATTTTAATTTTTAGTTTCAGCGTTATTGGAGGGCTGAATCAATCATGGTTTCTTTTGCAAGGTCTTGGAGCATTTCTTTTGACTAGATCCTCGATACATATGACACCTAATTATCTTTATTCCTAGAAGACAAAAACCCTAATAGACATCAAGACGAAGTCTATTTAGCCTATAATAAAATCTTGCTCATGAAACCCATGAAGCAAGTACAACAAATATGCATTTTATTATCTTTGACATCTTCTTTATATAAATACATAATTACATAGTCAACATGAAGACCGACCTAGTTACACTTTTCAACACCAGCTCCTACTCTTCCACACTTCCATGGCCTAACCTTGAGGACCCTAACACTTTCATGTTCTAATTTAATGTTGTTTGTAGGACGTATGACTATGCCTCAGATGAAAAAAATCTTAAGTTGTTTCCCTTTCCCCTTAAGGATACAACCTTGCATTGCTTCACGAGTTTGCCTGGGGGAAGCATCACTACCTAGGCCCAAATGTAATAGTCCTTCAATAGAAAGTACAAGGATTATTATAGGTCCAAATAAATCAAGGAATAAATATTTAGGATGACCATGTGACATTATGAGTCTTTAGAAGACTATGAGGAAAGGTTTCAACTTAACTATAGGAGGGTCAACTTCACCCTTGATCCTAAATCACTCAAGTTAGTTCTTCTTGTAGGTTTTAACCCCGAACAGAAATATCTACACACGATTCTTATAACAGAAAATAAACAATAGCAAGAGCATAAAACATAAAACAGATAAACACAGAGATTTTCCCCTGGATCCCAAATCGGGACGACCAGCTTGATTTTTCATTATATTCCTTTTAGTGTTACAACACATATATATACATGCCGGAGCATACATAAACCCCAATCTATTAACCCTAGATTAGAAAATAACCGTAGTTCCCTTGACCGGATCTACAAAAATACCAGGGGCCGAAAACCATCGAACCCCAAAACCATGTGCAAAACCATGCACAAAACCATGGGCGGATCCGCCTATGAGTGGGTCCGCAAAAAAAAACAAATTTTGGCCGGGGCGCTGCCCCGGACCCCAACGGTGGGGACTGCTTCGCCCCTCGTGACCCCCCAACTACGCCCGACGCAACATACAACGCGTGGGGCCAATCGTGGAAAGAATATAACACATACCCAACACTTCTAAGAGGGATCAGGGAAGAAGTGTTGGAAACCCTCAAAATGTTGTCTATAGGATATATCTATCGATGATCCTATGATGACATCAAAATTGTGTTTAGAAATCACTCCAGGGCTGCCAGGAAGAAGGGTAGGGCTATTCAAGGCTTGGTCAATTCCTCTCCCTCCAGAACATCCATAAAAAAGAGATAGGGAACATGTTGTAGGATTTCAAAATTTAAATGATGCATACATTTGCATTGAATATGGATACCATGTAAATGAAGAGAAAATAAGAGGAAGCAGAGAGGGATTTAGTTATTTTATTCCCTAGATGCACTAGAAGACACCCTAGGATTGAATGCCCAATGAATGACATAGAAGTTTGCTCAGTTTGTGAGGATAACCATGAAACAAAAAATTCCCTTATTTTCTAGGCCTAAAAGCTATATACCAAGGGGTAAAAGGTGGGTCATAGCAACTTTGCTTCATTAATCAAAGGAGGCCTCAAGGACCTCGACCACACCAACACGGTATGGACGGTGCACCTTTTTCTTATTACAATTCAAATCAGAATTCACATTTTCAACCTTGGTACTCTTCCACTCATACATCATAGCCCACACCTCCTTCTTGGGCTTATGCTCCTCCATATCCTCATCAACCCGTCAATCATCCTTTTTAGCCATATCCTCCCCAACCTCCTTAATGGAGTAACCCATCACAAGGGTGGAGGCATCAAATCAACTAGCCTCTTGCTTTATTTCCTCCACCCCAACCTCAACCACATCTCACTCACCCTAATCCACCTAAGAAACCTCAAATGTCTACATATCCTAATCCAAACCTGAATAATAAGAAAGCATAACAGGTCTACAGTGGAGGGACATATTATCCTACTTATTCTGTGGAAATCCAAGAGATCAACATTCAGTCTAGAAGAGTGCTCCCAGATAACCATCTACCTTCTCCAACTGAAGAGCTTAAATAAGAGAAGGAAGAGAGTGATCCTCAAGTAAATCCACCTTCTTTTCCTGAAAGGTTGATCCACCCTAGCCATCTGATCTGGGTTCGTTAGCTACCAGATTTACCCATGATCTTTTAATTTTGTGATGTGGTTATAATTACATTGAAAAGAGAGTTAAAAGAACACATATGCATGCTTAAGCAAGAGGAAAAATGATGACAATTAGCAACACAAGAACATGGGACATTTGATTACAGAGTTCACCCAGTGTGGGCTACATCTCCGGGCCCGGTGTCAAGATAGTGTAGGTCGCTTCATATAATGTTGTAAGAGATGATGATGTACATGGAAGACTATTTGTCATAACAAGGTCCTACACCCTCAAACAAAGTGGCTTGTCTCTCCACGAGACGTACTGCTTACAGGAATTCTCACTCAAGAAGGCTTCCTATTAGCATGAAAAACTAACATGATCTCACACAATGCAGCAATGAGTATCCCTTCAACATAGGTACATAGGGATCTCAACAAAAATACATAGCATGAAAATTAAATACATCTCACGTAATGTGGCAAAAACGATCCCGCAACATAACATGAAACAGGGATCTCAAAACACAATACATCATCTTAGAAATTATGAAGGAAAACATAACATGACTGATTCATGTACCTTCACCTCTGAAGTTGGCCAAAAAATGGAAGGCTCGGCTACAAAAATTGGCTACACTACTGAATTTCTGGCATCGAGTGGTGTAAAATCGACTATCCATTCGTCGATTTCTGACACCGTCGAAATCTGGGTCTACAAGAATCTTTTAGATTCCCCCATGATTCTCCAAGGCTTCTGCTCCATGGGATGACTAGAAATCCTCTCCTCAAATGGCGAATCTGATATTTCCATTGCGTTCCCTGCGAAATTTCATGAAATTTGATTATAAAATTGACACCATTCTGATAAAATGAATTTTTACCTCGGGAAAATTCTTCAGTTCATGGTTCCACTGCAATATGCACTGGGCAAGGTTCTGCCACTCCTGCTTCCATCATTTGGAACTCTGTCATGGTTCCGATGCACTCATAAATTTGCTCCTCTGTGCCTCCGTTCAGTCGCTCCACTGATGGCGTCGAATGGGAAAATTTTAGGGTTTATAAAAAAAAATTGGCGGAGTTTTCAAAGCCCAATGTGCTGGCAGAATGGTGAATAATAGAAGTCGGTTATTGGGGGTCGAGGGTTCCAACCTCACCGACCCCAAAAATGGCACATTTATTTTTTGAACTATGGGAGGACATGTTTAATTCAGCAGTTTGGATTTGATGCCATGTCACATAGCGCGGTTTGTTAACATATTTTTTTGGGTCGGTGGTTAAATAATGCGGTGATGGTTTGTTTTTAAATGGAAATGGTTAAATGTTTTTAAATAAAATTTACTCGGCGGTTTGAATTGGCATAACCGTTACATTTTTGGCACATTTTAATTTGAGTATGGGTTGGAATGTTGTAATATGGTAAGGGTTCCAGTGTTTTTGGGATAGCCGCGTGGGCGGGGCAGCGATGGGTTCAACTCCCACCAATTTAATCATGACTTATAAATTTAGATGGGTGGTCGGTGAGGTCCAAAGAACCTGACACCACATATGAAATATGTGGTTATCGTGGGTGGAGCGTGTGGCGGGGGTCATGGACCACCACCCCAACTTGAAATTTGAGTATTTTAAATGCAGAACGGGCTTGGCCAGGGGTAGAGGCCTACCACTCACTATTTTTTTAATATTATTTTTTTTTTGTTAACAAAAGGTGGATTTTTTTAACTAATTAGAAAATAAAGGTCATTGGGCTATTTAACAAGGAAAAAATTTCGCCTGCTTGCGGTAGCCAAGTTTCATGCCTCGGTGTTTGTCAAATTGTATGACTCTTAAACCTGGCTCACTGCCCACCTTGACCAAATTTTTTACTTTCTCTAACTTCTCCATACGAGCTCGGATTGGAGATCTATTCAAACCATTGGAATCAGGGCAACAAGCACTTCAATCTGGACCTATTTCGAGAGCAATCTAACCACTTTTAATTTTTACCTATCATCAACCCTCTTTGACCTCTAAGTGTGTCTGGAGCCACTTGGATCATTCCTCCCCACTAAGGAGCTTTTGGTCCTCCAAAAGAATGAATATAATCTGCAGCTGTTGTGTACATTGTCTGCACCACAAGTGTCCTGATAGGTCACCCTTACTTCTCCTTCACGTTTGTTCTTCAAATCCATAAGTGATGAGCCGACACCTGCATCCTCTGCAAACATGTAGTACAATACTTTTAAACTTACATGATCAATTACATGACCAACTATGACCCTCACATTCCATAATTTCCATGATTTTATAACTCATAAATTGTTGTCAAGTTTACATTAAAATGGAAATCAATACCCCAACTATCAATACAAGGCCAAAACATCATTGTTTCCTAACAAGTGATGGAAAAAACATCATCACTTTTACATTGTAAGTTGCAACATATGATTTACAATAATAAGGCCAAAACACACTACCACACCTAGAAAAACCATCTCTCACTTATTAAAATGAATGGGTCATCTCTCAAAACATTTTCTTGTCGAACAATTGTTTCGACTATTTCATGTATGGACACTTTGTCCTTGAGACGTTGCTTTGGATGGAGCCTCTAACACGTGGCTCTTTTATGACCAATTCTGTCGCAATGACTATAATGAGCCTTCTTCATCCAAACCTACTTTAACTTATTCTTTTCCTTCTGTGGAGAAGGCCTTTCACGCCTCATCTTATTTCGTGTTACCATTCTTTTCTAGCGCTCAACAAATACATGGTTATGTAAACCACACAAACTACATATTTTTCAGTGCCATGATTTATTTTTATTGATAGCGACATGCTTGTAATCAAAATACCAAGACTTGTTATACATTTCTTGGTGGTATCTAGTGTAATTATGGTAATGAGAGCTTGCCTCAGCTCTTTCGCTGCAATGTGCACTGCCATAGGATGATGGTGAAGTGTTCCCATCAATCTCTTTCCTTGACGGTTTCAACCATGTCTTGGAAGCTTCTGAAACCTTTGAACACTCTCCTTCAGTGTACCCCAAACCTGCGAATCAAGGTATTTGCACGAACTCCAATGGCTGAATCATGCCTTGGCCATTAACAACAAGTCCTCCTCCTTTGTACCTCATCTTGGTAAGGATTCTCAAGCCAGTTCCTGTAATAGGTATCTCCACATTTGCAACATAAATAACACCATGTGAAGATGAAAATGAAGAACAATCAACATTTTTTACCTCAACTGTCAATTCGAAAACAGCTGATGATGGCTTCTTTAAGCATTCGTTGCACTTCAAATCTTCCAAGGCCTATTTTGTGGCTCATAGCTGGAGCTGTAGTCTCTGCTTATCCTCTTTTTCTTATCGTAGAAGCCTCTTTTATTCAACATCCTTTGCTTGAAGGCCAGGGTTGTTATGCTTCAATTCTTTGAAGGCTGCATCTGTGGCTTGCAACTGAAGTTGCACTCTCTGCTTATCCTATTTCTCCTCTCGTAGAAGTGTCTTCATTTCCACGTTATCTGCTTGAAGGCTCTTGTTGATATTTTCACTCGAATGACGAGAAGACGATGAGGGTGATGAATGTTTACTGGAAGATGTGGACGAAACATTGTTTTCTTCTTCTTCTTTCTCCCATCTCTCATAATATTCATACATTATGTCCACCATTTTGGATATCCTGAGCATGACCTTGTACATGTCTTTTTCATCCTCCATTGCTGCACGTTCAATCATTTTTCACGCTCGCAATTCACATCAGCGAGAAAAATGCTCTGATACCAAACTCGATTCGGGTCCGTCAGCTACCAAATTTACCCATTATCTTTTACTTTTGTGATGTGGTTAGAATTGCATTGAAAAGAGCATTAAAAGAACACATATGCATGCTTAATCAAGAGGAAACGTGACGAAAATAAAAAACACAAGAACACGAGACATTTGATAATGGTGTTCACCCAGTGTGGGCTACGTCTCTAGGCCCGATGTCAAGATAGTGTAGGTCGCTTCATATAATGTTGTAAGAGATGATGATGTACATGGAAGACTATTTGTCATAACAAGGTACTACACCCTAAAATAGAGTGGCTTGTCTCTCCATGAGACGTTCTGCTTACAGGAATTCTCACTCAAGAAGGCTTCCTCTTAGAATGAAAAACTAACATGCCCTCACATAATGTGGAAATGAGTATCCCTTCAACATAGTTACATAGGGATCTCAACAACAATAAATAGCATGAAAAGCTAAATACACCTCACATAATGTGGCAAAAATGATCCCACAACATAATATGAAATAAGGATCTCAAAACACAATACATCATCTCAACAATTATGAAAAAAACATAACATGACTGATTCATGTTCCTTCACCTCTGAATTTGGCCAAAAAGTGGAAGGCTCAGTTGAAAAAACTGGTTGCACTACTGAATTTCTAGTGTCGAATGGTGTAAATTCGACTATCCATTCTTCAAATTCTGACTTCGTCGAAATCTGGGCCTTCATGAATCTTGTAGATTCTCCTGTGATCCTCCAAGGCTTATGCTCCATGGGTTGACTGGAAATATACTCGTCAAATGGTGAATCTGATATTTCCATTACGTTCCTTGCAAAATTTCGTGAAATTTGACTATAAATTTGATACCATTCTGATAAAATGAATTTTTACCTCCTTCGGAAAATTCCTTAGTTTATGGTTCCATTGCAATATGCACTGGGCAAGGTTCCGCCGCTCCTTGTTCCACCGTTTAGAATACTGTCATGGTTCCGTTGTGCTCATAAATTCGCTCCTCCGTGCCTCCGTTCGGTCACTCCACCAATGGCATCAAATGGGAAAATGTGAGGGTTTATAAACAAAAATTTGGTGGAGTTTTCAAAGCCCATTGGGTTGGCAGAATGGTGAATAATAGAGGTTGGTTATTGGGGGTCAGGGGTTCCAACCCCACCGACCCCAAAAATGGCCCAATTATTTTTTGTACTATGGGAGGGCATGTTTAATTCGGCGATTTGGATTTTGCGCCATGTCACGTAGCGCCGTTTGTTAACATATTTTTTAGGTCAATGATTAAATAACATAGAGGCGGTTTATTTTAAAATGGAAATGGTTAAATGTTTTTAAATAGCATTTAATCGATGGTTTGAATTGGAATAACCGTTACATTTTTGGCACATTTAAATTTTAGTATGGGTTGTAATTTTTTAATATGGTAAGGGTTCCAATGTTTTGGGACTGCCACGTGGGTGGGGTTGACGGATTTTTTAACAGTGGGTTTAACTCCCACCGGTTTCGTCGTGACTTATTAATTGAGACAGGTGGTCGGCGAGGTTCATGGGACCTACCACCACATATGATATATGTGGTTACTATGGGCAGAGAGTGTGGTAGTGGTCATATCCCACCACCCCAACTTGACATTTGAGTATTTTAAATGCGGAACGAGCTTGGCCGGGGGTGGCAGCCCGCTACTCCCTATTTTTTTAATAATAATTTTGTTTTTTTAACAAAAGGTGGCTTTTTTAACTAATTCGAATATACGGGTCATTGGGAAATTTAACTAGGCAACAATTTCGCCTGCTTGCGGGAACCAAGTTTCATGCCCCAATGTCGGTCAAATTGTAGAATCCTTAAACCTGGCCCACTGCCGACTTTGACCAAAAATTTGACTTGCTCTAACTTCTCCATATGAGCTCAGATTGGAGATCCATTCCCACCATTGGAATCATAGCGACGAGCACTTCAATCTGGACGTGTTTCGAGAGAAATCTGACAACTTTGAATTTTGACCTATCATCAGGCCTCTTTGATCGTTGAGTGTGTCTGGAACCACCTGGATCACCATCACACCCGAAAAGAGATTGAAATTCTGGGAGAATTGAAGAATTTGTATGTCAATATACCCCTTATCTAGGCTATTAAGGATGTTCCCATCTATAATAAAATTATCAAAGAGAAATGTTTCAAAAAACCTAGTAGAAAAAGGAGAGACACCCCACCATCAATGTTGTTGGGAAATTATATAATCTGATGCTAGGGAGAATGATATTTCCAAAATATATAGACCCTAGAAGCCTGGTAGTGGATGTGCACATTGATGTCATTACAGTCCCTAATTCTCTAATTTATCTTGGGGCTGTAATTAATGTGATGACTAGGGACACCATGCTAAATCTAATCTCTAAGGGGATTTGAGGCAGACCACCACAATGCTGAAACTTGCAGATAGATCCACAGTAGCTCCTGAGGGTGTTGTTGAGGATGTCATGGTCTCCATTGACTCTTGGGAGTATCCTACTAATTTCCTAGTTCTCCATCCTAAAACCAAGTTTAATGGTTATCCTCTCATCTTAGGAAGACTTTGGTTGGCCACTGTTGATTACTATATTAGTTGTAGGGATGGGAACATGACTATTAATAATAGAACCTTATCAAAACAACTGGTATTGTATCCTCCTGCTCAACCCTCTATTGAACATGATTTACCCCTATGGTTAGAAGAAGAGGAAGAGGATGAATTGTATCACACAACCCCCTACCCAATTTGCAGTCTAGATACTGTTATAGGATGGGGCTAACCTAATGAAGATGACCTCATTGACCATATCCTTCATAAACAACCTCCCATTACCATTCCACTTGGCGAACTTGTGAAAGAATTTGAGATGAGTCCTTGGACTAAGTTATGCTCAGTTGACTAAAGTTTGTAACATGTGAAAGTTGTTGAGTTTTGACCATCCATAACCTTAAAGATCAAATCCTCTCTCTCGGCCAAACAAGAAGAACAATTGTGCAAATACCGAGGGAACACTTATAGGCTTTTTCTTGGGATTATAAATAAATGAAAAGGGTGCATCCCTTGGTTTTTACTCATCACATTTACATCAAATAGGGATACAAACTTGTGCACCAACCCTAGAGGAAAATGAACCCAACTCTTAAGGACATTGTGAAGGACGAATTGCAAAATCTACTAGATGTAGTGTTCATATACCCTATCTCAGAGTGAATGGGTGTCCCATCTAGTTCTATTCCCAAAGAAGAATGGGAAGTGGATGATTTGTGTTGAAAATAAAGAGCTTAAGAAGGCCACAAAGAAAGACCATTTTCCTTTGCCTTTCATTGACCAAGTCTTAGATGGTCTTACAGGAAAGAAATTATTTTCTTTCTTGGATGGATTTAGTGGTTACAATCAAATCAAGAATCACCTTGAAGACCAACACAAGACCACATTTACATGACCTTGGGGTACCTTTTCCTATAGAGTCCTCCCATTCGGTCTATGCAATGCACTTGCTACTTTTCAGAGGGAATTTTTAAGTATCTTTGCTAAACTTGTTCATGACTTTGTGGAAATATACATGGATGATTTCACTCCTTATGGGTGTGACTTATAGGAGGCTCTCTCTAATTTTTGAAAAGTCCTGAAGAAATGTATAAAAATTAATCTCTCATTGAGCCCTGAGAAATGTGAATTTTTAATGAATGTATGGACTGTCCTTGGCCATTTCATATCCAAGGAAGGGATACAAGTTGACCCAAACAAGATTTCCATCATCAAAAGGGTCCATACCCATCAAAAGCATAGAGATTTTAGGAGTTTCTTGGGATTAGATGGGTATTATAGAAGGTTCATCAATGATTTTAGTAAGGTGGCTTCACCATTGTTTCAATTATTGGCCAAGGATTTAGATTTTTGTTGGTAGAGAAACTGTGAGGAGGCCCTTGAAATATTGAAAGAAAAACTAACCACTGCACCCATCCTTAGGGCTCCCAACTAGGAATTTCCTTTCCATACAAATACTGATGCATTAGAAAAATTCGTGCGACCAAAATTGGGAAAAATAGAAGATAAATCACCTTATGCCATCTATTTCATTAGTAAGAATCTGTCAAAAGATGAGTTGAATTCACTATCACAAAAAAATAACTCTTAGCAGTAGAACATTCTTCGAACAAATTCAAGCACTATATCACTAGATATCAAAATTTTGTTCATTGTTAGTGACATGCTTGTAATCAAAATGAATTCTAGAATACCAAGACTTGTTGTACATTTCCTTGTGGCCTCTAGTGTAATTATGGCAATGAGAGCTTGCCTCAACTCTTTCGCTACAATGTGCGCTGCCATAGAATGATGGTGAATTGTTCCGATGAATCTCTTTCCACGACTGTTTCAACCATGTCTTGGAAGCTTATAACACCTTTGCGCACTCTCCTTCGGTGTACCCCAAACCTACGAATCAAGGTCTTTGCACGACCTCCAAAGGATGAATCATGCCTTGGCGATTAACAACAAGTTCTCCTCCTTTGTACCCCATCTTGGTAAGGAGTCTCAAGCCAGTTCCTGTAATGGGTATCTCCACATTTCCAACAGAAATAACAGCATGTGAAGATGAAATTGAATAACAATCAACACTTTTTACCTCAACTTGTAGAAATTATACAACATGCATGTATATCTTGGATTCACCTGATCTAAAAATGTACTAAAGTTAAATTCTAAATCGCTTCTACAAATATTTTGTGGAATTAAAAACACAATCGCTAATCACATGAAGTAAAGAATGATAAAATCAAACACAACACATATAATTTCCTGTGGAATTTTGCTTCTCAAAACCCCACTATCTTCTATTTTATATTCAGCATGGATCATGAAACAATTACATACAAAAATATTCTCACAAGAGCCCTCCAGTACTCAGCTAATTGTCTCACACAGTCATACAAAAACTGACCAATACTTAGCCAATTTACAACCTCTAGATAGCCTGTCTTACTTGCGCAATAATCGATGAATGCAATCCCTAAAATATAGGAATTATGGCCTTCCTTGACTGCGCAAGTATCATGGGCACTCCAATGGGTGTTTAGTTGCATGTGTGCAACCCAATAATCCTACAATTGAAAGTCAACTTCCATTTCTCCTAGATCTCTACTGGGTCTCCATTGGATCTGACATGCATGCAACTAATAATAGTAAATCCTTAGTTGCATGTGAGATCACTGATTATGAATTAATTATTATTTAATTCACTTGATCTCTCACTAGTGTATGTTCAGTTACAACTAGCACAACTGAGTTTAACTCACTTAATTGAGTTAAATTGATTACAACTTGCATTAACTAATGCACCACTGCACTTCGAACTCTGTTACAAATAGAACTACTCTACATGTCTCACCAACTACCTCTAACTCAAAATACACTAGATAAATGAGTTTATCACCCTCATTTAACTATTTCAAGTTATTATTGAGAATAGATTACATTTTATTTTCCATCTTAATTAAGGGATAACTAAAATAGACATGCACCAAAAATAGCACTGTGGGCCCCACCCTAGTGTAGGTGCTGAAATTCTCTTGTTGAATCTCATCACTCCCTCTCAACAAGAAAGGGATTATCCTTCACCTTGATCCTGTCTATATGGTATCCAAATTTTCCCCTGGTGAGCGCCTTCTTCAGAATATCTGCATCTCGATCTTCCTTGGGAATGTACTGAAGTAACATTATCCTTCTCTGCACACAATCTCTGAGATGATGGTACCATATATCTATATGCTTGGACCTATCATGAAACAAAAGATTAATCGAGAGTTTAATGCAAATCTGATTATCACAATGAATCACTTTCAGATAATCTGAGAGCCAAACAAACCAACCAAGATCTTTCTCACCCAGATAGCCTCACATGCAGCTTGAGTTGCTTCCATGTATTATGCTTCCATTAAACTGAGTGCCACAAATCGTTGTTTCCTGCTGTAAAAAGAAACAGTTGTCGATTCTATGCTGAAGATCCCTCTTGATGTGCTCTTTCTGTCTGATGGACTGCTCGCCCATTCTGCATCCGTGAAGCCTTGAAGCTTCACTCCCTCTGTCTGTTTGTACCATAGACCATACTCTGATGTGCCCCTCAGGTATCTCAAGGCATGCTTCCCTGCCTTCCAAAAGATATTGGTAGGCTTAACCATAGCTTGACTCATCTGGTTAAGTGCGTAGCAAATTTATGGTATGGTGTTCACTAGGTACATCTGTGAACCAACTAACTACCTGTAGATAGTAGCATCCACTACCTCTCCAGAATTAGCATCCTCTTTCATCCAATTTCCTAGAAGAGGAGTATCCATGGGTTTGCAGCTCTCCATGTGAAACTTACCCAGTATATCCTTTGCATACTTGCCTTGAGACACAAAAATTTCACCATCCCGCTGCCATATTTCCAATCCAAGGAAATAATGAAGGAGTCCCATGTACTTCATTTCGAACTCCCTTGCAAGATCCTCCTTGCATGAGTGTATCAGCTGCTCATCACTAGTCAAAATTATATCATCAACATAAATAACAATAATCAATAGCTTACCCTCAACCATAATCTGGTATGGTTTTGCATCTGCTTCACTTTTGGTGAAGCCAAGTTTGGTGAAATAGATGCCTATCCGAGTGTACCAAGCACGAGGTGCTTGCTTCAACCCATACATTACTCTTTTGAGTCGACACACATGCGACTCACCATTGAAGATATATAAACCTTCAGGCTGCTCTATGTACAACTATTCCTCAATGATCCCATTGAGAAATATAGTTTTCACATCCATCTGATGAATGCGCCAACCAATCTGCGCTGAGAGTACAAGGATGGATCCTATGGAAGAGTACCTTGCAACAGGTGAAAAAGTCTCATCAAAATATATCCCCTCGATCTGTGAAAATCCCTGTGCCACAAATCTGGCCTTGTATTTATCCATACTCCCATCAATAGCTTGCTTTACCTTATAGATCCATCTCGATCCAACCATTGTTTTGTTGATCGTTCTTGGGACAATATCCAATGCAATTTTCTTAACAATAGAGTCATACTCCTCCACCATTGCATCAACCCAAGTTGGTTGTTACAATGATTCCTAAAATGAATATGGTTCAGTCACAATAAATTTTCTCATAAGAGCGATGTATCCAGTAAATCGGTCAGAAGAATGTCTCTATCTGCACTGTGATGTAGGAGCTCCTACATTCTCCACATCATCAAGTCTCAATCTATCATCTTCCATGGTGTGCCTTCTACCATTTTTTATGGATGGTTCTGCATGAGTGTTTTCCTCGAGTCCATGATCCTCCACATGTGGTTGATCCACATCTTGAGGCTCATCCTTGGGAACCAACAGTTCCTCCTCTGCATGCAAGTCCAACTCCCTCTCAAGGGACAACCACATGGCTTTCTCCTCATCAAATTTTATATCTCGTCGCACAACAGTCATTCTGATGTTTGGAAAATACACATGATAATTATGGGGTGTTTCAGTGTACCCCATGTTAGTGTAATAATTTTCATTCTAACATCAGTGATCAAAATCACTCTTTTCATATTCATATTAGGGTTTCATTCATTTTTTTTTATCATTCCACTAGGTCATGAAAAAATTTGGTCACTCATTAGGGTATTGAGATCATTACTACCCCTTTCACCTCCATGGTCAGTGGACATCATCATGGTCAGGTCATTCATTGTTGAAAGAGTCCCATAGTCATCATGTTCATTATTCAACTCATTCTTCCATGTTGTGCCATCATTAAGTCATAGGGTCAAAATCATGAAAATTGGTCATTTTACGATCAAATTCATCTTTTGAAGGAGTAGTAATAGTCAAATGTCTTCAACAATTTCAGGTTCCAAACTATCATTTCCAAGTAAGTGGCTTTGCGTTTACCATATTTGTCTCTCACTTGTGCTTGGAAATCTCATTGCCCTCTCCTAGGGTTTTGAGGGAATTTTTCTTGGTTTCATGACTTCCATGGTTAAATAATCAACAAGAATTGTATTCTGATGCTCTTAAAACTTCCCCTATCCTTAATATAACTTCCTAAATACTTCCCATCACTCCTATCCCTCAAAATCATCATTTTTCCACAAGCCCTAGCATATTGCTACAATATGACACTTTTCTAGACTAGGCCAGTGTTGTTCCCTTTTGGACCCCTTCCCATCACTCAATCCTTGAAATTACACTTTCCCCTACTCTCTAAAATCTATCCCTATCCCCGAAAATTTCCACAAGAATTTATACAGCCCCTAACCCTTTCATTCCCCTCCCTCTACGAGGTAGTCTTAAATCCCCTGTTTTGCCTACACCAAATCCTAATTTCCTCTCCCACTGAGCTAGGGTTTGCTATGGAATCAGAGAAATCTGAGTAGAGGAGGCATAAGTTAGGTAATATCAGTAAGTATGAGGTCTTTTCAACTCATAAACATCATGTCTCCAGCATTTTTCAAGAAGTCATTCCAAGAGTCAAATCATTTGCCACTCATAGGGCCATTTTTTCTTAAAAATATGTTTCTGACAAAATAGAGATGAATTTGATAAACACGAGAGATGTGTTTGTCCATAATAGGACAAGGAAGAAAAAATTCCTTCAGTTTTTACACAGGTATCATGGTTTGGGAGAAATTTCAAAAATACAAGCGCTACAAGAGATTTTATGCACTTCTAGAGTGACCTTCAGAAAATCCTATTTTATCCTATATGGAGTATCCAAATTACTTTCTTGATGAGTAAAATGATAACTAGATAGAGAGATATTTCCAATGAGCTATCGTGAGCTCAATTTGGAGTTAAGGAAGGCCTCCAAAAGTTGCCTGCAACAACACACTACATTTTTTCACCTTCATTCTGCACTTTTTGATCAGTCTTGGGAGAATCAATTTTTGATAGGTCAAACCAAGTCCATTATAAAAAATAAAGGTGTATTTATAAATTATACAGGATAAGATTTCCAACGAGGCATCCTGGGCCCAATTTTGAGTTCGATAAGACCTCCAAAAGTGGTCTGAAAAAAGGCACTTTTCTGGGAGGGCGCGTATTCTTCAGAGAGGGCGCAAATCCTTCTGTGAGGGCACAAATCCTTCAGGCACTGCACATATGACCAGAAAAGCTCAGAAATGAATTCAAGTTGTAAAAAATAATTTCCAAATCTTCATCAACCTTCTCATCTACCTCCAACAAATGAGTAAGAGCTAATGCCATAAATTATCATCTTCATCAAGTTCATGTGTTGGGTGTTGTGAAATTTATGTTAGAATTTTGTGTTTAAAATCGTTTAAAAAACCCTAGTATTCCCATTGCATTCTTTAATTCCCAAATTTTCACTCCCTTACACCTTTATACCCATTCCTAAACCCCTGTTTTAAAAAATTCCCTTTCCCTAACCCTTTTTCCCAAAACCCTAAGCCCTTAGGATCCCAATCCCAAAATCCCCATCCTAAATCCCATCATAATACCACTCCTTATCCCCTCCCCCATTTAATACATCCCTATCACCATCTCCTTCATTTTCCCTTTCCCATTCCTCATTCCTAAAACCATATTCCACATCATCACACTTCCCTAGGGTTTTGATTTTAAAACATCATGGCATAAGAATAGAACATATCATATAGCGAGGGAGAAGAAACAGAGTCTAGAAGACCACATATAGGGGGTATAATACTCAGACTTGAGCCAAAAATTACTAGACAACTTTTTTCATCTCCTATGGCAGTGACATGTTTCAAACATGTGGGTTGCTTTGATTTCTGTCAATTGTTCCATAACTACAAACCCTAATCAAGAAGAAAGAGAAGGGTAAGTTAGATTTGCTCATTGATGCATCCATGATAGCATAGCATAGCATATCAGGTTTCCATGAAGTAATTTTGAAGCAATTTTGAGGAAATTTGAAGAAAATTTGGGAAAATTTGAAACTCTTCGAAGGCACATTTTCCTGACATATCCTGTTTGGTCACCTTTTTGTACAACATATTGTGGATGAACAAAAAATTAAATTTTGGAAACTGGAGGAGGTTTTTTTTGCTAAGATATCAAAGTACAAAAACATATCTCACTTTTTACACATGTATTACATAATGAGAGATCCATTCACATCTTCACAACCTATTTTTCTGCATGTGCAAAATTATGTTTGAGACATCTTTTTGCAGAAAATGTTTTGGCCAAACAAAAATGAATTATTAGAAACTGGAGGTGGTTTTTGTTCAAAACACTCCAAGTAACAAAAAAATCTCTCAGTTTTGTAAAAAATCTCATGGTTAGTGAGATATCACTCCATCATGGAGGCCACGTTTTCCAGAAAATTTGGAATTTTTACAGAGTTTGACTGTCCTATGCACAACACCCTAGGTGCTGCGCAAATGTTTGGGGAAAGTTTTGAGGGAAAGGAGACCACCAACGGAATCCTAAGGAAAAATTCATTCCATAAAACCATTCTTATAGCCTTGATTTTCATATTTGACAGGTGAAAAGGGAAAAAAATTAGCTAAAAATCACATTTCCGCCCCTATTTTGGCCTAGGCACTGCACATAGAGCAGTCTTAGACGAATGAAATTTTGAGGGGGAATATGACCTTAATTTTGAAAAATTGAGGCATATTCATAAAGAGGACTTGAAGGGATTTCCAACAAGCCATCTTGGGCCTGATTTGAACATTGGCAAGGCACCCAAAATCAGCCTTGAACAACGAGGCCGCAAATGACACAGTGAGGGTGCAAATGACCATTTTGAATTTCAAGAACAATATGAAGTTTTCCCTTTTGGACCCCTTCCCCTCACTCAATCATTGAAATTCCACTTTCCCCTACTCTCTAACATCTATCCATATCCCCCAAAATTTCCCCAAGAATTTTGACATCCCCTAACCCTTTCATTCCCCTCCCTCAATAAGGTAGTCCTAAATCCCCTGTTTTGCCTACACGAAATCCTAATTTCCTCTCCCACTGAGCTAGGGTTTTCTATGGAATCAGAGAAATTTTAGTAGAGGAGGCATAAGGTAGGTAATATCAGTCTGTATGAGGTCATTTCAGCTCATAAACATCATGTCTCCATCATTTTTCAAGAAGTCATTCCAAGAGTCAAATCATTTGCCACTCATAGGGCTAGTTTTGATTCAAAATATGTTTCTGACCAAAAAAAGATGAATTGGATAAAAGTGAGAGAGGTTTTTTTCCATCATAGGCCAAGGTTTTACACATGTATCATGGTTTGGGAGAAATGTCAAAAATACAGGTGCTACAAGAGGTTTTCTGCACTTCTGGAGTGACCTTGGGAAAATAATTTTTTCTCCTAGATGCTGTGTCCAAATAACTTTATTGATGAGTCAAATGATAACTAGATAGAGTGATATTTCCAATGAGCTATCTTGAGCTCAATTATGAGTTGAATAAGGCGTCCAAATGTTTCCTACAACATCATACTGCATTTTTTCACCCTCATTTTGCACCTTTTGACGAGTCTTGGGAGAATAAATTTTTGATAGGTAAAAATAGAGTCCATTATGAAAAATAAAGGAATATTTGAAAATTAGGCAGGATAATGTTTCCAACGAGCTATCTTGGGCCCAATTTGGAGTTCGAAAAGACCTCCAAAAGTGGTATGAAAAAAGGCGTTTTTATTTTATTTTTATTTTTTTAATTATTTTTTTAATTTTAATAATCCCGGGCCCAATTTGGAGTTCGGGAAGACCTCCAAAAGTGGTATGAAAAAAGGCGTTTTTTTTGTTTTTTCTTTTTCTTCAGGGAGGACACATATTATTCAGAGAGGGCGCAAATCCTTTTGTGAGGGTGCAAATCCTTCTGTGAGGGAGAAAATACTTTAGGCGTTTCACATATGACCAGAAAAGCTCAGAAACACATTCAAGTTGCAAAAAATCATTTCCAAAGCTTCATCAACCTTCTCACTGACCTCCAGAAAATGAGTAAGAGCTAATGCCATAAATTATCATCTTCATCAAGTTCATGTGTCAGGTGTTGTGAAATTTATGTTAGAATTTGGTGTTTAAAATCGTATTAAAAAACATAGTATCCCCATTGCACTCTTGTATTCCCCGATATTCACTTCCTTACACCTTTATACCCATTCCTAAACCCCTGTTTTACAAAATTCCCTTTCCCTAACCCTTTTTTCCCAAAACCCTAAGCCCTAGGTGCTACATTTACCTAAGCTCCCAATCCCCAAATACCCATCCTAAATCCCATCATACTACCACTTCTTATCCCCTCCCCCATTTCATACATCCCTAGCACCATCTCCTTCATTTTCCCTTTCCCATTCCTCATTCCTAAAACCATATTCCATATCATCACACTTCCCTAGGGTTTTGAATTTAAAACATCATGGCAGAAGAAGAGAACAAATCATATAGCGAGGGAGACAAAACATAGGCTAGAATGCCACATAGAGGGGGTATAATACTCAAAATTGAGCCAACAAGTGCTAGAGAACTTTTGGCATCTGCTATGGCAGTGACATGTTTCAAACATGTGGGCTGCTTTGATTTCTGTGAATTGGTCTAGAACTACAAACCCTAATAAAGCAAAAAGAGAAGGGTAAGTTGGATTTTCTCATTTATGCATACATGATAGCATAACATACCATATTAGGTCTCCATGAAGTAATTATAAACAAATTTTGAGGAAATTTGAAGAAAATTTGGGAAAATTTGAAAAACTCTTCGAAGGCACATTTTCCAGAAATCTACTGTTTGGTCACCTTTTTGCAGAACACATTGTGGAAAAAAAAGAATGAATTTTTGGAAATTGGAGGAGGTTTTCATTCCTAAGATATAAAAGTACAAAAAACTATCTCAATTTTTACACAGGTATTATAGAATGAGAGATCCATTCACATCTTCACAGCCTATTTTTCTGCCTATGCAAAATCTTGTTTCAGACACCTTTTTGCAGAGAAGGTTGTGGCCAAACAAAAATGAATTTTTAGAAATTGGAGGAGGATTTTGTTAAAAACATGCCAAATAAAAAAAATTCTCTCAGTGTTGAAAGAAATCACATGGTTAGTGAGATATCGCTCCATATTGGAGATCAATGTTTCCAGAAAATTCAGAATTTTTACATAGTTTGATTGTCTTATGCACAACACCCTAGGCACTGCACAAATGTTTGGGGCACGTTTCTAGGGAAATGAGACAAAAAATAGATTCATAAAGACAAATTTATTCCATAAAAATATTTTTCTAGCCTTGAATTGCATATTTGATAGGTGAAAAGGGAAAAAAAAACTGGCTAAAAATCACATTTATGCCCCTATTTTGGCCTAGGTGCTGTGCATAGAGCAGTCTTGGGAGAATGACATTTTGAGGGGGAAAATGACCTTCATTTTAAAAAATGGAGGCATATTGAGAAATAGGACTTAAAGGGATTTCCAACAAGTCATATTGGGCCTAATTTTGACACCAGAAAGCCACCCGAAATCAGCCTTGAACAATGAGGGCACAAATGATACAGTGAGGGTGCAAATGACCATTTGCTGATATTTTTGGTTTTTCACTGAAATTTTGACTTTACTTCAGAAATTAATGTTTCTACCTATGTAATTGATGATGGTAAATGTAATTATTCTATGGATAAGTTACCTAGGGTTAAATTCATTAGGTAAAAGTTATCGTTAAGTCAAATGAATCAATTTGAATGTATTTAGGGAGGAGTCACTTGGACCTCCCTACACTCTAGGTATTAGTTCAGATTATTGTGGATAAACTCCTCAACATAGGGATTCAACCCCTGAGGTTGGGAGAGGCTGTTTGAAGCCTATATAAAGTAATTTTTGACACATTTTCAAAGGTTGGAATCAGTTTGGATGTTAGCTTATTGATCAAGGAACTATTGTACTCAATTTTGGCTAGTTAATAAAGAAGAGTTGTAGCTATTTTTTGGGATACATGTGGTATGATGTTTATCATTGTTTTTCCTTCAGTTTCATATGTTATAATGTGTTGTATTCATGTTAATTACATCCCAATTGTATGATTTTTTTCAAGTTGTTAGGAAAAACACATGCTTGCTCATGCTTTGTTTAGGGAAAGATATCATAATTTGTCCATTTTCCTCTGTTTAGGAAGAGTACATCTCCCATGATCTTCCTAGCTTATCATCAGTCTTAAAACCATCTCATCACAATAATATTAAAGTGTTAAGCCTTATGAATACCTTTCCCCATTGAATCTCTACAACACTATCTCATTTTCCCTAACCTAGCTCCCTTGACCATACTTCATCCAGCATCCCGACCAAAATCAATTATCAAAACCCCTGAACTCACACCTAGCATAAAAAATTTCATCCAACCCTCTTGGCTGTGATTTTTGTGGAGAGAGTCCTCTCCGACTTAGTAGGACTAGCTACCAAGTTAAAATGTTGGTTTGTGGTTACCTCTGTTGGGATTAGTTCTCCAGCCTTGGGAATATGGCAGAGTGATAACATTCTGGCGTCATTTGTAGGGAGGCAAAAAGAAAAATATTCCCTGGGAAAGAACGAAAAATATCAGATATGATTGTTTATGGTGAAAAGTGATTAGGCACATTAAGGTTTTGCATCATTCATCCAGCGACTCTAGTGTTGAAGAATCCCAAGGTTCAAAATTCTCATGGCGACTCCACCCTTCAAGAACCGATAGTCTAAAGAACTTCTTGGTGACTTCATTGTTGTCAAAATGGATTCAATTGCTTGAAGGTGTGCTCCCATGAGCCAAGATCACATTCTAGGTTTTCTGAACAACATGCCTCGGGTTAATTGGATGACATATCTTCCAAATTTAAAAAATGTGAAAGGTAATGATGCTGCTCTTCATCTGGTGAGATTTCACATGCATGTGCATAAATTAAAGATTGATTTTCCTGAAGACTGCTTGATGAAGATATTCATTGCCACTCTGGAAGGTGAAGCCCAATCTTGGTATAAAATTTTGCCTCCTACTTGTATTTCTTGTTTAAAGGATTTTCATACCATGTTCTTTGAAAGGTATAAAGAATCTTTTCCATCCTTCATATTAGTTTAGAATTGCTGTAAACATGTTGATATTTTTATTGAAAATCTTGAGAAATTTTATGGAGATGATGAATTCATGGATAATGAGATCATGGAAGCCCTGTATGAAAATCCATTTCAACAACATAAAGAAAACTTAGAGGATACTTATTAAGATGCCTAGGAAAGTTTCCAGCAGGCTGAAAATATTTGTATAGTTGAGAATTATGGAAGACAAGGTCTTATTTCATATCTTCTTGTAGCTGAAGATGGTATGCAAGAAAATCAAGTTCTAATTTCAGAGTATCGTAAAATCAAGCTGGCTGATCCAGATCTAGATTCAGATTGTGATGATGAAAAGTATGTTGTTCCGGATCCCATGAAGGAGAGATCTAATGTTGAGATCACCTCGAATGAAGTAAACAAAGTTATTGACCTAAGTGTTCTCATCCCATCACAAAAAATTCTTCAGGAGGAGGTAATCCAGTCCTTTTCTGAAAAACAAGATGAGATCTTTGTTCAAGTAAGTGAAAAATATTCTTTGGATGATTATGTGGTAAATGATAGGAATGTCACTTTTGAATTTCAAGAACAATTTGAAGTTTTTCCTCTTATGAATGATGAGTGTGATAAGAAAAATGAAAATTTGGTTGCCATGTCATATGAGGATGATTTTGATTTGGAGAGCAATGAACAAGAACAACCAGCAATGGTTGAAGAAGGGAAAAAAATAGAGGATCACGCTTATGTGTTGCCTCTGGCTCCTAAAGAGGAAATAATTAAAATTGACTTTTGTCCTGATCTTCCTGTTGATCATCAAGATCTGTTCTTTGCATATGCTTTTAGAGATCCTTTTTCTAGTTTTCTGCAGTCATTAGATCAACTTGGTTTTCTTGTTTTGGATCATGGTTTTAAGCTTCAGTTGTATGTTGAGTTTCTAATCTTCAAGATTTTTGTAGATAGTATAAGCAGAGGAAAATTAGGTATCCAAATACTTGATTGTCTTCATTGGAATTTTCCCTTTACCTGATTTAGCAGTCATTTACAACAGTTAGAATAGGAAGGGGCGTGATTAATAAGCTCACAGGAGTAAGCATCTTTCAGTAGTTTCATTCAGTTTTCTGCAAGTGTGAAGTAGAAAAGAAATGGATTTCGGAGCTGGAAATGAAGGCCATGGAGCTTAATTGGCTTTCTGCCATTTTCAATTCAGTTTTTAGTCAAGTAAGTCAAGTATTGAGTCATTTTTTCAGTCAATTTCAAGATAGTTCAAAGTTAGTTTGTGTCATTTGAGTTGTCAGCATTTAGTTTGAGTTTTGACCATATTGGCCCACATGATTAGGCACTTGGTCTACGGTGTTCTTGAAACCTCCAAGGAGCTTCCATCCTTGATAAGGCCAATGTTACTGTCAGAACTTTCATTCTGCCTTCAGTGATCAAAATCACTCTTTTCATATTCATATTCTTTTTATGATTCCACTAGGTCATGCAAAAATTTGGTCACTGATTAGGGTATTGAGATCATTAATACTCCTTTCACCTCCACGGTCAATGGAAATCATCATGGTTAGGTAATTCATTGTTTAAAGAGTCCCATAGTCATAATGGTCATCATTCAGGTCATTCTTCCATGTTGTGCCATCATTAGGTCATAGGGTCAAAATCATGAAAATTGGTCATTTCACCATCTAATTCATCTTTTGAAGGAGTAGTAATAGTCAAAGGTATTCAACATTTTCAGGTTCCAAACTATCATTTCCAAGTAAGTGGCTTTGTGTTTACCATATTTGTCTCTCACTTGTGCTTGGAAAGCTCATTGCCCTCTCCTAGGGTTTTGAGGGCATTTTTTTTGGTTTCATGAATTCCATGGTTAAATCATCAACAAGACTTGTATTCTTATGCTCTTACACCTTCCTCTATCCTTATTATACCTTACTAAACACTACCCATCACTCATATCCCTCAAAATCATCAATTTTCCACAAGCCCTAGCCTATTGCTACAATTTGACACTTTTCTAGACTATGCTTGTGTTTTGCCCTTTTGGACCCCTTCCCCTCACTCAATCTTTGAAATTACACTTTCCCCTACTCTATAACATCTAACCATATCCCCCAAAATTTCCCCAAGAATTTAGACAACCCCTAACCTTTTCATTGCCCTCCCTCTACAAGGTAGTCCTAAATCCCCTATTTTGCCTACACCAAATCCTAATTTTCTCTCCCACTGAGCTAGGGTTTTCTATGGAATCAGAGACATTTGAGTAGAGGAGGCATAAGATAGGTCATATCAGTAAGTATTAGGTCATTTCAGCTCATAAAAATCATGTCTCCATCATTTTTCAAGAAGTCATTCCAAGAGTCAAATCATTTTCCACTCATAGGGCCATTTTTGCTTCAAAATATGTTTCTGACCAAAAATAGATGAATTTGATAAACGTGAGAGATTTTTTTGTCCATAATAGGCCAAGGAATAAAAAATTCCTTTTGTTTTTACACAGGTTTCATGGTTTGGGAGAAATTTCAAAAATACAGGTGCTACAAGAGGTTTTCTGCACTTCTGGAGTGACCTTGGGAAAATCAAATTTTATCCTAGATGGGGTGTCCAAATGACTTTCTTGATGCATCAAATGATAACTAGACAACGATATATTTTCAATGAGTTATCTTGAGTTAAATTTTAGGTTGAGGAAGGCCTCCAAAAGTTTCTTGCAACAAGACACTGCATTTTTGCACCCTCATTATGCATTTTTTGACCAGTCTTGGGATAATGAATTTTTGACAAGTAAAATAAAGTAAATTATACAAAATAAAGGCATATTTGGAAAGTAGACAGGATAAGATTTCCAACTAGCTATTTTGGGCCCAATTTGGAGTTAGCAAAGACCTCCAAAAGTGGTCTTACAAATGCGATTTTCTGGGAGGGCGCATATTCTTCAGAGAGGGCGTAAATCCTTCTGTGAGGGTGCAAATCCTTCAAGCGCTACGCATATGACCAGAAAATATCATAAACACATTCAAGTTGCAAAAATTAATTTCCAAATCTTCATCAACCTTCTCATTGACCTCCAGCAAATGAATAAGAGCTAATGCCATAAATTATCATCTTCATCAAGTTCATGTGTTGGGTGTTGTGAAATTTATGTTAGAATTTGGTGTTTAAAATCATTTAAAAAACCCTAGTATTCCCATTTCACTATTTAATTCCCCATTTTGCACTCCCTTACACCTTTATACCCATTCCTAAACCCTTGTTTTACAAAATTCCCTTTCCCTAACCCCTTTTCCCAAAACCCTTAGCCCTAGGTGCTACATTTACCTAAGATCCAAATCCCCAAATACCCATCCTAAATACCATCATACTACCACTCCTTATCCCCTCCCCCATTTCATACATCAATAGCACCATCTAATCCATTTTCCCTTTCCCATTCCTCATTCCTAAAACCATATTCCACATCATCACACTTCCCTAGGGTTTTTACTTAAAAACATCATGGCAGAAGAAGAGAACAATCATACAGTGAGGGAGAAGAAACATAGGATAGAAGGCCATATAGAGGGGGTATAATACTCAGATTTGAGTCAGCAAGTACTAGACAACGTTTGGCATCTGCTATGGCAATGACATGTTTCAAACATGTGGGTTGCTTTAATTTCTGTGAATTGGTCCAGAACTACAAACCCTAATCAAGCAGAAAGAGAAGGGTAAGTTGGATTTGATCATTGATGCATCCATGATAGAATAGCATACAATATCAGGTCTCCACGAAGTAATTCTCAAGAAATTTTGAGGAAATTTGAAGAAAATTTGGGAAAATTTGAAAAACTCTTCGAAGGCAAATTTTCTAGAAATGTCCTGTTTGGTCACCTTTTTGCAGAACAAATTGTGGCCAAAAAAAAAATTATTTTTTGGAAAATGGAGGAGGTTTTCGTTCCTAAGATATCAAAGTACAAAAACCTATCTCACGTTTTACACAGGTATTACAAAATGAGATATCCATTCACATATTTATAGCCTATTTTTATGCCTGTGAAAAATCCTGTTTGAGACACATTTTTTCAGAGAATATTGTGGCCAAACAAAAATGAATTTTGAGAAATTGGAGATTTTGTTTTGTTCAAAACATGCCAAATAACAAAAACCTCTCTCAATTTTCAAAAAAACTCATGGTTAGTGAGAGATCGCTCCATCTTGGAGGCCAATTTTTCCAGAAATTTCAGAATTTTTACACAGTTTGACTGTCCTATTCGCAACACCCTAGGCGCTGCACAAATGTTTGGGGCAGTTTTTGAGGGAAAGGAGACCACCAATGGATTCCTAAGGACAAATTGATTCTATAAAACCATTTTTATAGCCTTTATTTATATATTTGATAGGTGAAAAGGGAAAAAGAGAAGCTAAAAATGACATTTCTGCCCCTATTTTGGCCTAGGTGCTGCACATATAGAAGTCTTGGGAGAATGACATTTTGAGGGGAAAATGAACTTAATTTTGAAAAATTGAGGCATATTAAAAAATAGGACTTGAAGGTATTTCCAAAAAGCCATCTTGGGCCTGATTGTGACACCGGGAAGCCACCCAAAATCAACCTTGAACAACGAGGGTGCAAATGACACAGTGAGGGCACAAATGACCATTTGTTGATATTTTTGGTTTTTCATTGAAATTTTGAATTTCTTCAGAAATTCATGTTTCTACCTATGTAATTGATGATGATAAATGTAGTTATGCTATGGATAAGTTACCTAGGGTTAGATTCATTAGGATAAAGTTATCATTAAGTCAAATAAATCAGTTTGAATGTATTTAGGGAGGAGTCACTTGGACCTCCCTACAATCTAGGTATCAATTCAGATTATTGTGGATCATATCCTAAACTTAGGAATTCAACCCCTAAGGTTGGGAGAGGTTGTTTGAGGCCTATATCATGTAATTTTTGACTCATTATCAAAGGTTGGAATCAGTTTGGATGTTAGCTTATTGATCAAGGAACTATTGTACTCAGTTTTGGCGAGTTTTTACTTCAGTTTCATATGTTAGAATGTGTTGCATTCATGTTCATTACATCTATATTGTATGATTTCTTTCAAGTTGATAGGTATAACACATGCTTTCTCATTCTCTGTTTATGGAAATATATCATAATATTTCCCTAAACAAGCCCTACATCTCCCATGCTCTTCCTAGCTTCTCATTAATATTAAAACCATCTCATCACAATAATATTAAAGTGTTAAGCCTTATGCCTACCTTTCCCCATTGAATCTCTGCAACCCTGTCTCATTTTCCCTGACCTAGCTCCCTTGACCATACTTCATCCAACATCCCGACCAAAATCAATTATCAAAACCCTTTAACTCACAACTAGCCTAAAACCTTTCATCCAACCCTATTGGCTGTGATTTTTGTGGAGAGATCCCTCTTCGACTTTGGTAGGGCGCTACCAAGTTAAAAAGGTTGGTGCTGTGAGTCTGCTTATTGAGCCTCAAATTTGTACTTTCCTTCACCTCATTTTTACCTCATTTTCCCTTGTCCTTTTCTATTTTAAACCCAATTGATCAATAGAAAAAGTAGTTAAAATTACTTCTAGAATGGTTTACATGGCCCGACTTGTTGAATTTTTGTGATTGTTGCCATTGTTAAGCATTTTGAGCGGAACTAGACCCATTTCGAGAATGCAGAGCATTACTGTAGCTAACCAAAGCGATACTGCTGACTATCTTTTATGTTTGAGCATGTTCCAGGTGGCCACTTGAGGAAAAACGCATATGGGCATGATCCACATCGTGCCTACATGGTGTGTTGCTCGTCATGGAAGAGGAAATGGATTCTGGGTGCGGTTATGCACGTGTGAACACATTTGTGAAGGAATACTCCTACTAGGACTGTCACAGTCCAGGTGTCTTTTCTCCTTTACGCAGCCACCTCAAAGACTCCTAAGATGATTTGGATTAGGAAGACATCATTCCTAAATTATTGTAATTATTGTTACTTTCATTTACTTTATAAACTCTTGAGTAGGCCGAGAGCTTAGTTAGAGATTTTGTATTAGATTTGCTGCTAGATTTTGTGAAAACTCTGTGTTACGTCTTTGAAGACATAGAGCATTATGTTCAAACTATTGCATCATTAATGGAGCAGACAAAATTATCCTGAAGGCGTGATTTAATTGGGAGTTGAATGCCGTCAAGTGGTAGAGGGCCCCTACCCCTTGAACGGACTTTCTTTTGCGTACAGTAGATAAGTTTTTCTTAGCTGTCTTTACATTCTGCATATTGAATTAGTAGTTGTTTTGTTTTATATATTGTGGTCGTACTCATTCTAGTTCTTCCATAAGAAGACACTCTTCCAACAGACCAAAATGATGAATGTTTAAATGACTATGGTATTGTAGGATAGGAGTTAAATTTATATTTGTTTTCAACTAGCTACTGTAGTCATATTCGTTCAAGTTCTTCCACAAGAAGACACTTTTCCAATAAATCAAAACGATGAATGTTTAATGACTATGGTACCGTAGGATAGGAGTTGTATTTGTTTTTAACTAGAGACTGTAGTTATATTCATTCCAGTTCTTTCACAAGAAGACATTCTTCCAACAGATCATAACAATGAATGATGAATAGCTATAGTGTTATAGGAGTTAGTTGTAGTTTTTAGTCTTCACTATCACAGTTGTACTTGTCCTAATCATTCTTCCACAAGAAGAAATTCTTCCAAGACATCCTTAAGAAGTTTAAGATATGACTGTGATGTGACAATTTAGTTTTTCATTTGCTTTCAGTTCATTTGCTTTCAATTGCATACAAGTCCACAGTCAAAATTGTTCTACCTCTTCCACAAGAAGGAACTCTTCCAAAATATCACTCATGATGAACAAACCGATTGTGTAACTTCATAGAATAGTGCATGTTAATTAGAATGCTCCGGAGTTTCATTTTGCATTTAATTCATGTCCAGCTACTTCATTTCAAAGTTTGATGATGGCTTATGGTTTAACATTGTTTTAGTTTAGAAGCATCTTAAGCTCATGTTTAAATCAATTCATTGCACTTAAATCTCATAGTCACATTGTCACCCTTTGCACAGTAGATCACTTTAGTTGATAGAATTCATAAGACAGGCTTCATTATTTACAAATATCTTTTTGTTCTGAAAACCACCAGTGATCCATAACCTTAGGAATAGAAGATAACATCATTACAAGGTCTGAAATATCTCTGCAAATTCCTCACCATAAACAGAGCTCTTCCTCAACAGAACCACCTTGAAAAGAAACCAATACCCCTTTGAGTATAGGCTCTGTGACAATCAATTGAAATTGCAGAATAGAACTAGGAATTAGTCATGGAATAGATGAGCTTAGAATAGAATGTTGCATCATGATTAGTGTCTAACTGTTTAGTTAGAAAACTTGCATATTTAGTGATCATCTTTCAAAGTCTAGTTTGTGTCATTTGTCATCATTAAGCTCTTGTTTCTATTTGGTCATAGTTTAGATGTTGATTTAGTGTTTTTTTTATTACATTTTCCATTCCATACATTAGGCTCAACTGTGTTCTTGACCACCAATTCCTTTTCATTAGTTTTCTAGGCATTTTCATTGTAAACATAAAACTTCAAAAGACCAAAAACATCATAAATCAACATAAAAGACCAAAACATCACAAAACACTACATACAACGCACTAGGAAACAAGCACCTAGGTACATATGGTACATTTCACTTCAGCAGTTTACAAATCCTGGTTGACAATTAAATGAACTCAGTTTAGGAGACTAGATTGAGACACAACATTTTGGCGCCGTTGCCGGGGAAGTGAAAACTAGGTAACCCTTGTTTCTTAGCATCCAAAAACAATTTTATGCGTAGGGAGAGAGATTCAAGGGGAAGATTTATAAGCAGTAGAGGTAGAAGTTTGACATCTAGAACACCACTTGTTTCACCTAGATCCAGAACTAGTACACCTTCAACTCAAACCCATCTTCCATCCTTTACTGATCCTGGACTTCTAGAAGATCTAAGGTCACTTATTCCATTAGAGAAACCTTCCACTTCATCCACTGAACCTGCCATAGAAGAGGATCCAAAAACCTTTGTTGAGGATACAAACCTTTCTACTTCCACAGGAGAGTCAACCATGGCAGAAGAAGGAGGAGGAGGAGTTGTTAATGGAGAAAACACATTATTTGGAGGAGGTAGAGGAAGAGGTAGAGGAGAAGGAGGAAGAGGAGGTAGAGGTGCAGATGGAGGAAGAGGTAGAATAGGAAGCTCTTTTGGGTTCCCTATACTTGATGGAGAAACCAATACAACCATGAAAAACATTTCACCTTCTGTCCTTCCGAACTTCTATGGACTTAAAACGGAGGATCCTGAAACTTTCTTATTCGAATTTGAAGTACTGTGTAGGACTTATGACTACCTTCAAGATGCCCAAAAATTGAAATTATTTCCTTCAACTCTGAAAGGAGCATCATTGAAGTGGTTTATGAGCTTAAGCAGTAGTTCCATTAGGACATGGGAAGACATGAAACAAGCGTTTCTAGAGAGATACTTGGATTATTGTATGCCGGTTAATCATAAGGAAGAAGTGTTCAAGATGTTACAAAAAGAAGATGAAAACTTAGAAGATTTGTTGGAAAGATTTAAATACAACATAAAAGGGCACAAATGGAAAACCTAGATCAAGATACTTTAAAAGCTCTTTTGTTGAAAACAATTAGGGATGAATGGTTGGATATCCTTAACATGATGGGAAAAGGGGATATATCACAACTCACATTACCTGAAATATCTGAGTTATGTATCAACCTTTCCAGAAGGAAATCCAAAACTGTCAAAGGTCCAAGAGATCCTGCTCTTGCAAGAGCAAGTAAATCTGCTTCTGGGACAGTAAGTAGATCAGAAATAGGACACATGCTTGATGATTTTAAATCTGACATCTTAGGGAGTCTTAGTGAACAAATATACACCCTCAAGATACAAAACAAGCAAAAGGATGAATCTGATGCCTTGGCAATCTTTTGTCCCAAATTTAGGAAGAAACATGCCTTGAGAGAGTGTCCTTTAGATGTAAAAGTTGTAGAAACCTGTGTTATTTGTTCTGAGAAACATGAGACCAAGAATTGTCCTTCTCTTCCTGGTCTCAAGGCTATTTTTCAGGAAGAAACTCCTACAGATTCCACAGAATCCCTTAACTTTGTATCTAGAAGACCTTGGCAGGGATCTCATACACAAGGATTCCATGATCAAATGTATAATCAACCTCCACCTTAGAATTCTTGGCAGCAACCTTGGCCCCAATTTCAAAATCAATCTCAAGCTTGGGCACAAGGATCACAAGGTCCCTATGGAAGATACTCTCCATATTATCAGTATCCACCATCCTATCCACCATATCCACATTTTTATCCTCAAAATCCTCAACAAAATTTTCCTCAAAATTTTCAACAAAATTTTCAACAAAATCCTCAACAACATCATCCGAACCAACCTCATCAAAATCAACCACTTCCATTACCATTCCCTCAAAAATCCAATCAATTGCCAGCTCAGCCCATACCAAACCCCAATAATAAGAATCCTCAGAATACATATATGATAGAAGGACAACAATTTCCAACTTATTTAATTACTCCTCTAGACCTTAGTGATGTTCAACTTAGGTCTGGAAGGATACTTGAGAAGAGGAAACCTTCAGTGATCATACAAGAACAAGATAATTCTGAGGAAGACTCCCTACGGGTTAATAAAATCCTTGAGGAAGAAACATCCTTTCAAGGCCAAAACATTGAAAAACTGAAACAAAAAGATCCAATAAGCCCAACTCCAGTATTAGAGCAACCATCCACATCTACTTCTATACCTCCCTTTCCGGAAAGATTACAAATTGACAAAGGTGTAGAAAAACAAATAATGGTGCCTAATTATGATTTCTTCGATGAATTGAGAAATGTTTGCATTAAAATTCCATTATTGCAAGCCATTAAGGAAATCCCAATTTTAGCCAAAACAATAAAGGAGTTGAGTATGAAGACAACAAAGAAAAGAATAAGAGAAACTAAGAAAATTCAACTGGTAGGACAAATAGCAGACATTATGATGGGTAAGACTACTATTCCAAAGTACCTTGACCCAGGAAATCCAGTTGTCAAAATTCACATCAATGGAATTGAAATTCAAAACACACTTATTGACTTAGGAGCAGCAATAAATATCATGAGTAGACAAATCATGGACAAACTAAAACTTCCTAATCTTCTCTTTACACCCACACTATTACAACTAGCAGATAGATCTGTGATCAGACCAGATGGGGTAATAGAAGACATTCCAGTGTCCCTAGACTCTTGGGAGTACCCTGTGGATTTTATGATCCTTACACCCAAGAATAATCTAGGAGGCCATCCTGTTATACTAGGAAGACCTTGGTTGGCTACAGCTGATGCTTTTATTAGTTGTAGGTCCGGCGATATGTATATTTCTGATGGAAGTTCAACAAAGAAATTCACTTTATATCCTCCAGCTAGGACAATTACAGATCTAGATGACACTCAATGGATAGAGGATGAAGAATATTTGCAACCACTCTTCACAATTTCAGAAATTAGTGAAGATAATCAAATTCTGAATACTCTAGAAAATTTTGAATCATCTCCAGAGCACAAACAAGAATCATTTCAAGAGAGATCCAATATTGAGTTCTTGTCATCTAGACATATGTCTCTTCATTCTATGGACAAATTTGGCAGTTCTACAAGTGAAATTTTTCCAGGCAAAACCTTGAACATAAACAAAAATCTGGAAAAATCTCAACAAGAAGAACTAGTCAAAGTATTACAGAGACATTCTTCTGCATATGCATGGGAATACACTGACATGAAAGGGATAAGTCCCAAGACTTGTACTCATCACATCTATATAGAGGCAAATTGCAAACCAATTAGACAACCTCAAAGACTGATGAATCCAAATCTTAGGGAAATTGTCAAGGAAGAACTACAAAAATTGTTAAATGTTAACTTCATTTATCCTATTTCAGATAGTCAGTGGGTTTCCCCTTTAGTAATTGTACCTAAGAAAAATGGAAAATGGAGGGTGTGTGTTGACTACCGAGAACTGAATAAAGCTACTCTTAAAGACCATTTTCTTTTACCTTTCATAGATCAAGTATTAGATACATTAGCAGGTAAAAAGTACTTTTCATTCCTGGATGGATTTAGTGGTTACAATCAAATCCAAGTAGCACTTGAAGACCAAGATAAAACCACATTTACTTGTCCTTGGGGTACCTATGCCTACCGAGTATTGCCATTTGGATTGTGCAATGCACCCGCAACATTCCAAAGGGCAGTATTAGGAATTTTTTCTGATCTGATACATGACTGTGTAGAGGTGTACATGGATGATTTTACAGTTTATGGGGATACATTTGAAGAGGCTTTAGAAAACTTGGAAAAATTCTTAAAAAGATGTCAAGAAGAAAACCTTTCTCTTAGTCATGAAAAAAATTTTATGATGTTTACTGAAGGTATTGTTTTAGGGCACCACATTTCAGGGGATGGGATTAGAGTTGATGAAGTGAAAGTTGAAGTTATTTCTAACCTATCCATTCCAAATTGTCAAAGAGATGTAAGAAGTTTTCTAGGATTTACGGGGTACTATCGGAGATTTATAGAAAACTTCACCAAAATAGCATCTCCTCTTTTCAAATTACTCACCAAAGATTGTGAATTTAAGTGGACTTCTGATTGCCAGTTAGCTTTTGAAACCCTGAAAACCAAAATTTCTGAAGCACCTATATTAAGGGGACCTAACTGGAAGTTACCTTTTCATATCTCGACAGATGCTTCTGATACAGCTCTGGGAGCAGTATTGGGACAGAAAGATTTAATTCCCTATGCCATCTATTATATCAGTAAAAATTTGACTCCTGCAGAGTTAAACTATACTGTAACTGAAAAAGAGTTTTTAGCCGTTGTTCATGCCATTAACAAATTTAGACACTATATAACAGGCTATGAAACTTTTATTCACACTGATCATTCTGCCATTAGATATTTAATGAATAAATCAATCACTAATGGTAGAGTTATAAGATGGTTGTTATTATTGCAAGAATTCAACATTACTATTCTAGATAGGCCTGGAAAACAAAACACCGTGGCTGACTTCCTGTCTAGAATTCAAAATATCAAAGATGACACTCCGGTTGAAGATCAATTTCCTGATGAATATCTTTTTGCAGTTTCTACTCAAACTCCATGGTTTGCTGATATTGCTAATTATTTAGTTTCAGAAAAATTTCCTTCAATTATGAATGCAAGGGATAAAAGAAAAATCATTAATGATAGTGCAAGATATTCATGGGTCGCTAATGAGTTGTACAAGACAGGTCCAGTTTTGATCATTAGAAGGTGTGTTCGTGAAGATGAGATGCCTGAAATTCTCAAGGCATGTCATGATGAACCTTGTGGCGGACACTTTGCAGATAAGAGGACAGCCTATAAGATCCTTAATTTAGGATATTATTGGCCATCTTTGTTTAAAGATGCAAGGAAGTATGTCAAAAGGTGTGACAGTTGCCAAAGGGTAGGGAAACCTTCTCCTTCAGGTGAGATGCCATTACAACCTCAGGTACACATTGAACCTTTTGAAAAATGGGCTTTGGATTTTGTAGGACCTAGTAGTCCTCCATCAAGACAAAAGAAATATATATTAGTTTGCACTGATTATGTTACTAAGTGGGTAGAAGCTAAACCATTACTTGTTGCTAATGAATCATCTGTAGTTACTTTTCTTTTTGAGGATATTTTTACTCGTTTGGGTGTCCCAAGGGAAATTGTTACAGATCAAGGAGTTCAATTTACATCAAGGCTAGTGGAGCAAATGATGGAGAAGTACAAAATCAGACATAGAACATCTACTCCTTATCATCCACAAGCAAATGGTCAAGTGGAATCCACTAATAAGGTCATTGAAGGAATCCTAACAAAGACTGCTCATCTACATAGAAGAGATTGGGTAGATAGGCTTCCTGAAGCCTTGTGGGCCTATAGAACTACATGGAGAAACACAACAGGCCATACTCCTTATGAGCTTGTTTATGGAAAGCAAGTTTTGTTTCCTATAGAGTTCCAAATCCAAACATTCAAGATGGCAATTCAGCTAGGACTTGATCTAACGGAGGCACAAAAGCATAGACTGGAGCAAATTAATGAATTGGATGAGATCAGACAAGATGCAGTTCAGAAAACAAGTCTAGTCCAACAGCAAAGGGCTAGATGGCATGACAAGTATATCAAAGAGAAGAAATTTAAAGAGGGTGATTGGGCTCTCTTGTTTGATTCAAAATTCAAGGATTTTCAAGGGAAATTTCAGACACATTGGCTTGGGCCAGATGAAATTGTTCGAATTTTTGATAATGGGGCAGTAAAAATCAGAACTATAGATGAAGAGGAGGTCACTTTTCTTGTGAATGGCCATAGACTGAAGCTATACCACAAGCCACTCTCAAGAGAAGAGTTTGTCAAGAAGTTCCAAAGAGACAATGATGTGAAGTTAATGAAGAAGAGTCTCTCTTCTTCATCAACTTGATTAAATTTTCTGAAGCATTTCTCTTTTGAAAAAAAAAAATAAAAAAAAAAATAAAAAAAAAATAAAGGTATAAACATGAAAACCAATCACTGATTGGCATGCTTATACAGAAAAGATAGGGTGAAAATCAGAGTTTCTCTGACACTCTAACTTTTCCCATTTTTGTTTCTAAGCAGCTGTTATAAAAATCATAAGTTCAGTGCCATAGTACTTATGATTCATTTCATCTCATTCCATTCACTATCCATCCATACTTCATCTCATCCATCATTCACATCTCACTCCATTCCATTCCATTCATTTCACTCCATCTTCCATTCACTTCATTCTCATGTCAAAACATAGAATTTGATATCTTGCTGCAAGTGAATAAAAATATGCCATGAATTGCAGTACAGCCCTTATGTTCCTTCATTCCATGAACTGAATCCATTCTTATTCCATTATCCACTTTATAATCCATCATCCATTTCATCCATTTCCATAAACATTTCACCCATCTCCCAGAAACATTTCATTTTCATGATTAAAGTATTCTACAGGAACATTCTGCAGCTCAGTGGACATTCTGCAGCTGATCACCTTTTCTGCAGCTCGACAGTCTTTTTGGCAGCTACAAACCCTGAAGGCATCAACCAGCAAACATCAGAGTTACAACAAACTGATCCAGTGAATTCATGAATCAAAGACATCAAGAAAATAGTGAAAGATTCCTCCAAAAATGAGCAAAGAAGACAAAGGCTACGAAAACATCAAGGGCAGAGGTAACAAATTTAAATTACGATGGCAATTCATGAAAATTTAGCATAGTTTAGTTGTGGATTATTCAAAAAGTTGTTTTAATTATTTTATTGATCAAACACCAAACAAAACCCTCTATAGACTTTGTATTAAATCTTCCAATTCAAATTTTCTATCCAATAGCATTTGAGCGGTGGAACGGCCAAATCATTTGAAATTTCCACGACTCTTAACCAAGTTCTTTAATGATGAAGATTTTTCCTGCCGTCGTAAATCCTCCGCCGTCTCCTCAAATCATTAATGCAATCCTCCACCTCACTTCACCACTCTATGCCGTGACCATTTGCCATAACGTCATTCCGTAGCCAGTATTCCATTCCGAAGGCAGAAGCATTATTATCATCAGGGGCAGAACAGAAGAGGTACATTGGAAGAATAACGGTGTGAGAACTCAATGAATAGAGAGCATATCACTGAGAACAAAGTTTGGAGCATTTTCACTGTCAACACAGAATTGTGGCCGTGTAGAGTTTAAAGCCTGTTGCTACCAGAAGACAGAGGTGCTAAAATTGAAGACTTTGCTACCAAAGACAGAGGAGTGGTAGTGATTGAGTTTAAAGTCTGTTATTACCAAAGACAGAGGTATGGTAGTGACTGGTTTTGAAGTTGTTGTTACCCGAGACAGAGAGGCTGTAGTGTTGAATTTGAAGCATACCATTTGCTATCAGAGACAGAGGTTTAATTTGAAGTCTGTTGTTACTAGAAACATAAGTGTTTTTCAGTGATTGAGTTTGAAGTCTTCTGTTACCAAAGACGGAGGTATTGCACAAAAAGAAATTTGAAATCATCTACCACTGTCTATCAGAGACACATTAGCTCGAAAATTGAAATTGCTTCCATATCATTCCAAGGTTCAACAGAAGTACATCAGTCCGAGGATTCGAAGGCATTTTCCAAATAGAGGCATACAAACCAGAGATTTTTAAGACTGTAGCTATTTCAAAGGTATGTTCTTCCAAAATTGAAGCCATTTTTTTTTAGAGATTGAAGCCATTTTAATCCGAAAGTAAAAGCCATTGTTTTGTGGATAGAGAAGAGTTTTAATTGATAGTGAAAAATCATGGGTTTCATCGTAAGGATTGAGCCTATAGGATCAAAATATTTAGAAGGTTATCCACAATGCAAGGAGATGCTACAACAAATAGGATGGCTCCAATTCTTGGAAAATTTTAATGGTTGCCATAAGGAAGTCACCAAAACATTTGCTAGATCATTCAAAGGCACTGAGGTTGAAATAGGAGATGTTAAGTTTACTGTTAATGAAGTTTTTATAGCAGAGGCTACAGGATTATCCAGAGCTGGGGAAAGATGGTTTAAAAATAGGGAATTCCATAATGACTCATGGAACAAATCTTAAAATCACCAAACATGGATGTTAGTGTGTTCAAGAAGGGAATTCCCAGTACAGCATTGAAGAGCAAATGGAGGAATATACTACTTCTTTTACAAAAATTTGTTACATGTGAGGGTAGATATGGGACATTTTATGTCTACCATATGAGACTAATGTTGCATTTTCTAGGAGAAGATTTAAATTTACCATATTTCTTGTATCAAAGTCTGAAAAAAATGGCTTCCTGTGTTCAGAGAAGAGTTCAGTTTTTGGAAACAACCCTGTATCATCATGGGTTAATCAAAATTTTAGTTGAGCATCATCTATCTAAATCAAATGATACATGGGATGACTTCTTAATAAGAATACATTTTGAGGAAGCAAAAGAACTATCACCTGAACCACAGGCCACAAAGAGAAGTAGGAGATGGAGGACTCCAACAAGTAAAATTGACAAACCGGTTCAAGAAAGCAGTGAAGAAGTCATTCTAGAGAAGTTGACTAGAATCAAGAGTCAACTCAAGGCAGAGAAGGTAATCAAGGAATCTGTTATAGAAAAAGGGGAGGGTTCCTCTCAACTTAGGAGAAGCCACAGATTAAAAGGAAAACTGAAGAAAACATCAATCAAACAAACAGGGGTAATCAATATTGAAGATGAAGAAACATCCATGGAAGAGTATGATGATGAAGATTTTTATGAAGGTACCCCTGAGATTGATCCTGCTCAACAGGAAATCTATGATTGTGTGGAAACTTTAGAGAGAACAGCTTCAGAAAGAGAAGAGAGAACCCCCAGTCCTCCACTAACTGAAATTGATATATTGAGGAGGGATAGGTATGAGTTGGAATTGTTGAATAGACACATTAAAAATGAGAATGAAATTCTCAAAGATCAAATCAAGCTCAAGACCGACATGAACTCAACCTTATCCCTGCATATAGACAAAGTGGAGAGGACCAATGAGAAGATGAAGACAAGGAACAAAAAGTTGATCAGGGCACTCACAAACCTCAGGTTCAAACTTGTGATTAGGAAACCCAGAAGACCTCTAACTTTCAGACAAAGGAGAAGAAGGGGATTAGATGTCCTTGCAGAAGCCTCTGAATTCATAGGATAATTTGCATGAGGACATGCAAAGAGACAGCAGTGGGGGTATGTTGAGCTTCAAATTTGTGCTTTCCTTCACCTCATTTTACCTCATTCTTCCCTTGTCCATTTCTATTTTAAACCCAATTGATCAATAAAAATAGTTAGAATTACTTCTAGAATGGTTTACATAACTGACTTGTTGAATTTTGTGATTGTTGCCATTGTTAAGCATTTTGACTGGAACTAGCTGCAGAATGCATGCATTCCGTAGCTAACCGGCGATTCTGCAGCTACCTTTATGTTTGAGCATGTTCCAGGTGGCCACTTGAGGAAAAACGCATATGGGCATGATCCACATCGTGCCTACATGGTGTGTTGCTCGTCATGGAAGAGGAAATGGATTCTGGGTGCGGTTATGCACGTGTGAACACATTTGTGAAGGAATACTCCTACTAGGACTGTCACAGTCCAGGTGTCTTTTCTCCTTTACGCAGCCACCTCAAAGACTCCTAAGATGATTTGGATTAGGAAGACATCATTCCTAAATTATTGTAATTATTGTTACTTTCATTTACTTTATAAACTCTTGAGTAGGCCGAGAGCTTAGTTAGAGATTTTGTATTAGATTTGCTGCTAGATTTTGTGAAAACTCTGTGTTACGTCTTTGAAGACATAGAGCATTATGTTCAAACTATTGCATCATTAATGGAGCAGACAAAATTATCCTGAAGGCGTGATTTAATTGGGAGTTGAATGCCGTCAAGTGGTAGAGGGCCCCTACCCCTTGAACGGACTTTCTTTTGCGTACAGTAGATAAGTTTTTCTTAGCTGTCTTTACATTCTGCATATTGAATTAGTAGTTGTTTTGTTTTATATATTGTGGTCGTACTCATTCTAGTTCTTCCATAAGAAGACACTCTTCCAACAGACCAAAATGATGAATGTTTAAATGACTATGGTATTGTAGGATAGGAGTTAAATTTATATTTGTTTTCAACTAGCTACTGTAGTCATATTCGTTCAAGTTCTTCCACAAGAAGACTTTTCCAATAAATCAAAACGATGAATGTTTAATGACTATGGTACCGTAGGATAGGAGTTGTATTTGTTTCTAACTTAGACCATAGTTATATTCATTCCAAGCTTCTTTCACAAGGTCACATTCTTCCAACAGATCATAACAATGAATGATGAATAGCTATGTAGTATTATAGAGCATAGTTTTAGTTCACTTGAATGTCAGTTGTATCAACTTGTAAATTCTTCCACAAGAAGAAATTCTTCCAAGACATCCTTAAGAAGTTCAAGATATGACTGTGATGTGACAATTTAGTTTTTCATTTGATTTCAGTTCATTTGCTTTCAACTGCATACAAGTCCACATTCAGAATTGTTCTACCTCTTCCACAAGAAGGAACTTTTCCAAAATATCATTAATGATGAACAACCAGATTGTGTAACTTCATAGAATAGTGCATGTTAATTAGAACGCTCCAGAGTTTCATTTTGCATTTAATTCATGTCCAGCTACTTCATTTCAAAGTTTGATGATGGCTTATGGTTTAACATTGTTTTAGTTTAGAAGCATCTTAAGCTCATGTTTAAATCAATTCATTGCACTTAAATCTCATAGTCACATTGTCACCCTTTGCACAATAGATCACTTTAGTTGATAAAATTCATAAGACAGCCTTCATTATTTACAAATATCTTTTTGTTCTGAAAACCACCAGTGATCCATAACCTTAGGAACAGAAGATAACATCATTACAAGGTCTGAAATATCTCTGCAAATTCCTCACCATAAACAGAGCTCTTCCTCAACAAAACCACCTTGAAAAGAAACCAATAACTCTTTGAGTATAGGCTCTGTGACATTCAATTGAAATTGCAGAATAGAACTAGGAATTAGTCATGGAATAGATGAGCTTAGAATAGAATGTTGCATCATGATTAGTGTCTAACTATCTAGTTAGAAAACTTGCATATTTAGTGATCATTTCCCAAAGTCTAGTTTGTGTCATTTGTCATCATTAAGCTTTTGTTTCTATTCAGTCATAGTTTAGATGTTGCTTCAGTGTTTTTGATTACATTTGCCATTCCATACATTAGGCTCAACTGTGTTCTTGACCACCAATTTATTTTCATTAGTTTTCTAGGCATTTTCATTGTAAACATAAAACTTCAAAAGACCAAAAACATCATAAATCAACATAAAAGACCAAAACATCACAAAACACTACACACAACGCACTAGGAAACAAGCACCTAGGTACATATGGTACATTTCACTTCAACAGTTTACAAATCCTGGTTGAAAATTAAATGAACTCAGTCTAGGAGACTAGATTGAGGCACAACATTTTGGCGCCGTTGCCGGGGAAGTGAAAACTAGGTAACCTTTGTTTCTTAGCATCCAAAAACAATTTTATGCGTAGGGAGAGAGATTCAAGAGGAAGATTTATAAGCAGCAGAGGCAGAAGTTTGACATCTAGAACACCACTTGTTTCATCTAGATCCAGAATTAGTACACCTTCAACTCAAACCCATCTTCCATCCTTTACTGATCCTAGACTTCTAGAAGATCTAAGGTCACCTATTCCATTAGAGAAACCTTCCACTTCATCCACTAAATTTGCCATAGAAGAGGATCCAAAAACCTTTGTTGAGGATACAAACCTTTCTACTTCCACAGGAGAGTCAACCATGGCAGAAGAAGGAGGAGGAGGAGTTGTTAATGGAGAACACACATTATTTGGAGGAGGTAGAGGTAGAGGGAGAGGAGAAGGAGGAAGAGGAGGTAGAGGTGCAGATGGAGGAAGAGGTAGAATAGGAAGCTCTTTAATTTCCATATTTGATGAAATCCATCACAACAAGGTGAAAACATTTCACCTTCTGCCCTTAATTCTGTGATCTAAACCGAGGGGTTCCTAAACTTTCTGTTCGAACGACAAGTACCGTGTAGACCCCAGGAGGGGGAAAGATGTCAAAATGAAATTATTTCAACTCGAAAGATGATTGAAGTGGTTTATGAGCCTCAGCAAGAGGTTCCATTGTGACTGTTAGAAGAGATGAAACAAGAATTTCTAGAGAGATACTTGGATTATTGTATGCCGGTTAATCATAAGGAAGAAGTGTTCAAGATGTTACAAAAAGAAGATGAAAACTTAGAAGATTTGTTGGAAAGATTTAAATACAACATAAAAAGGGCACAAATGGAAAACTTAGATCAAGACACTTTAAAAGCTCTTTTGTTGAAAACCATTAGGGATGAATGGTTGGATATCCTTAACATGATGGGAAAAGGGGATATATCACAACTCACATTACCTGAAATATCTGAGTTATGTATCAACCTTCCCAGAGGGAAATCCAAAACTGTCAAAGGTCCAAGAGATCCTGCTCTTGCAAGAGCAAGTAAATCTGCTTCTGGGACAGTAAGTAGATCAGAAATAGGACACATGCTTGGTGATTTTAAATCTGACATCTTAGGGAGTCTTAGTGAACAAATAGACACCCTTAAGATATAAAACAAGCAAAAGGCTGAATCTGATGCCTTGGCAATCTTTGGTCCCAAATGTAGAAAGAAACATGCCTTGAGAGAGTGTCCTTTGGATGTAAAAGTTGTAGAAACCTGTGTCATTTGTTCTGAGAAACATGAGACCAAGAATTTTCCTTCTCTTCCTGGTCTCAAGGCTGTCTTTCAGGAGGAAACTCCTACAGATTCCATAGAGTCTCTCAATTTTGTATCTAGAAGACCTTGGCAGGGACCTCAGACACAAGGATTCCATGATCAAATGTATAATCAACCTCCACCTTGGAATTCTTGGCAGCAACCTTGGCCCCAATTTCAAAATCCATCTCAAGCTTGGGCACAAGGATCACAAGGTCCCTATGGAAGATACTCTCCATATTATCAGTATCCACCATCCTATCCACCATATCCACAAAATTTTCCTCAAAATATTCAACAAAATTTTCAACAAAATTCTCAACAACATCATCTGAACTAACCTCATCAAAATCAACCACTTCCATTACCATTCCCTCAAAAATCCAATCAATTACCAGCTCAGCCCATACCAAACCCCAATAATAAGAACCCCCAGAATACATACATGATAGAAGGACAACAATTTCCAACTTATTTAATTACTCCTCTAGACCTTAGTGATGTTCAACTTAGGTCTGGAAGGATACTTGAGAAGAGGAAACCTTCTGTGGTCATACAAGAACAAGATAATTCTGAGGAAGACTCTCTACGGGTTAATAAAAGTCTTGAGGAAGAAACATCCTTTCAAGGCCAAAACATTGAAAAACTGAAACAAAAAGATCCAATAAGCCCAACTCCAGTATTAGAGCAACCATCCATATCTACTTCTATACCTCCCTTTCCGGAAAGATTACAAATTGACAAAGGTGTAGAAAAACAAATAATGGTGCCTAATTATGATTTCTTGGATGAATTGAGAAATGTTTGCATTAAAATTCCATTATTGCAAGCCATCAAGGAAATCCTAATTTTAGCCAAAACAATAAAGGAGTTGAGTATGAAGACAACAAGAAAAAGAATAAGAGAAACAAAGAAAATTCAACTGGTAGGACAAATAGCAGACATTATGATGGGCAAGATTGCTATTCCAAAGTATCTTGACCCCAGAAATCCAGTTGTCAAAATTCACATCAATGGAATTGAAATTCAAAACACACTCATTGACTTAGGAGCAACAATAAATATCATGAGTAGACAAATCATGGACAAACTGAAACTTCCTAATCTTCTCTTTACACCCACACTATTACAACTAGCAGATAGATCTGTGATCAGACCAGATGGGGTAATAGAAGATATTCCAGTGTCCCTAGACTCTTGGGAGTACCCTGTGGATTTCATGATCCTTACACCCAAGAATAATCTAGGAGGCCATCCTGCTATACTAGGAAGACCTTGGTTGGCTACAGCTGATGCTTTTATTAGTTGTAGGTCCGGTGATATGTATATTTCTGATGGAAGTTCAACAAAGAAATTCACTTTATATCCTTCAGCTAGGACAATTACAGATCTAGATGACACTCAATGGATAGAGGATGAAGAATATTTGCAACCACTCTTCACAATTTCAGAAATTAGTGAAGATAATCAAATTCTGAATACTCTAGAAAATTTTGAATCTTCTCCAGAGCACAAACAAGAATCATTTCAAGAGAAATCCAATATTGATTTCTTGTCATCTAGACAGATGTCTCTTCATTCTATGGAAAAATTTGGCAGTTCTACAAGTGAAATTTTTCTAGGCAAAACCTTGAACATAAACAAAAATCTGGAAAAATCTCAACAAGAAGAACTAGTCAAAGTATTACAGAGACATTCTTCTGCATATGCATGGGAATACACTGACATGAAAGGGATAAGTCCCAAGACTTGTACTCATCACATCTATATAGAGGCAAATTGCAAACCAATCAGACAACCTCAAAGACGAATGAATCCAAATCTTAGGGAAATTGTTAAAGAGGAATTGCAAAAATTGTTAAATGTTAATTTCATCTATCCTATTTCAGATAGTCAGTGGGTTTATCCTTTGGTAATTGTGCCAAAGAAAAATGGAAAATGGAGGGTGTGTGTTGACTACCGAGAACTGAATAAAGCTACTCTTAAAGACCATTTTCCCTTATCTTTCATAGATCAAGTATTAGATACATTAGCTGGCAAAAAGTACTTTTCATTCCTAGATGGGTTTAGTGGTTACAATCAAATCCAAGTAGCACTTGAAGATCAAGACAAAACCACATTCACCTGTCCGTACCTATTCCTACCAGGCTTCCATTTGGATTGCAGTAATGCACCCGCAATATCTGTAAAGGGCAGATGAGAATTTTTTTCCGATCTCGATAACATCTGTAGAGGTATACATGGATGATTTGCTACTTATGGGGATACATTTGAAGAGACTTTAGAAAACTTGGAAAAGGTCTTAAAAAGATGTCAAGAAGCAAACCTTTCTCTTAGTCATGAAAAATGTTTTATGATGTTCACTGAAGGTATTGTTTTAGGGCACCACATTTCAGGGGATGGGATTAGAGTTGATGAAGCGAAAGTTGAAGTTATTTCTAACCTATCCATTCCAAGTTGTCAAAGAGATGTAAGAATTTTTCTAGGATTTACGGGGTACTATCGAAGATTTATAGAAAACTTCACCAAAATAGCATCTCCTCTCTTCAAATTACTCACCAAAGATTGTGAATTTAAGTGGACTTCTGATTGCCAGTTAGCTTTTGAAACCCCGAAAACCAAAATTTCTGAAGCACCTATATTAAGGGGACCTAACTGGAAGTTACCTTTTCATATCTCGACAGAGCCTGACAGCCTGGAGCAAGATGGGGACAAGAAGATTTAATTTTAAAAGCATTCTTTATTATATCAAGAAAAAATTCTGACTCCCCAGAAAGGAATTATACCAACTAAAAAAGAGCTAGTCAGTTGTTCATGCTATTTTGTACCCTGTATTAATTATATAATAAAAGTATGAAACTTTTATTCACACTGATCATTCTCGTCATTAGATATTTAATGAATAAATCAATCACTAATGGCAGAGTTATAAGATACAGTGGGATATCGTTAAAGAATTCAATGATACGTCTTCTAGATAAACTGAAAACAAAAACATCAGACACTTCCTGTCTAGAATCTGCACATCAAAGATGACACTCCGGTTGAAAATCAATTTCCTGATGAATATCTTTTTGCAATTTCTACTCAAACTCCATGGTTTGCTGATATTGCTAATTATTTAGTTTTAGGAAAATTTCCTTCAATTATGAATGCAAGGGATAAAAGAAAAATCATTAATGATAGTGCAAGATATTCATGGGTCGCTAATGAGTTGTACAAGACAGGTTCAGATTTGATCATTAGAAGGTGTGTTCGTGTTCGTGAAGATGAGATGCTTGAGATTCTCAAAGCATGTCATGATGAACCTTGTGGCGGACACTTTGCTGATAAGAGGACAGCCTATAAGATCCTTAATTTAGGATATTATTGGCCATCCTTGTTTAAAGATGCTAAAGAGTATGTCAAAAGGTGTGACGGTTGCCAAAGGGTAGGGAAACCTTCTCCTTCAGGTGAGATGCCATTGCAGCCTCAGGTACATATTGAACCTTTTGAAAAATGGGCTTTGGATTTTGTAGGACCTATTAGTCCTCCATAAAGACAAAAGAAATATATATTAGTTTGCACTGATTATGTTACTAAATGGGTAGAAGCTAAACCATTACTTGTTGCTAATGAAGCATCTGTAGTTACTTTTCTTTTTGAGGATATTTTTACTAGTTTTGGTGTCCCAAGGGAAATTGTTACAGATCAAGGAGCTCAATTTACATCAAGGCTAGTGGAGAAAATGATGGAGAAGTACAAAATCAGACATAGAACATCTACTCCTTATCATCCACAAGAAAATGGTCAAGTGGAATCCACTAACAAAGTCATTGAAGGAATCCTAACAAAGACTGTTCATCTACATAGAAGAGATTGGGTAGATAGGCTTCCTGAAGCCTTGTGGGCCTATAGAACTACATGGAGAAACACAACAGGCCATACTCCTTATGAGCTTGTTTATGGAAAGCAAGTTTGTTTCCTATAGAGTTTCAAATCCAAACATTCAAGATGGCAGTTCAGCTAGGACTTGATCTAACGGAGGCACAAAAGCATAGATTGGAGCAAATTAATGAATTGGATGAGATCAGACAAGATGCAGTTCAGAAAACAAGTCTAGTCCAACAGCAAAGGGCTAGATGGCATGACAAGTATATCAAAGAGAAGAAATTTAAAGAGGGTGATTGGGCTCTCTTGTTTGATTCAAAATTCAAGGATTTTCAAGGGAAATTTCAGACACATTGGCTTGGGCCATATGAAATTGCTCGAATTTTTGATAATGGGGCAGTAAAAATCAGAACTATAGATGAAGAGGAGGTCACTTTTCTTGTGAATGGCCATAGACTGAAGCTATATCACAAGCCACTCTCAAGAGAAGAGTTTTTCAAGAAGTTCCAAGGAGACAATGATGTGAAGTTAATGAAGAAGAGTCTCTCTTCTTCATCAACTTGATTAAATTTTCTGAAGCATTTCTCTTTTGAAAAAAAAATAAAATAAAAAAAAATAAAAAAAAATAAAGAAATAAAATAAAAAATAAAGGTATAAACATGAAAACCAATCACTGATTGGCATGTTTATACAGAAAAGATAGGGTGAAAATCAGAGTTTCTCTGACACTCTAACTTTTCCCATTTTTGTTTCTAAGCAGTTGTTATAAAAATCATAAGTTCAGTGCCATAGTACTTATGATTCATTTCATCTCATTCCATTCACTATCCATCCATACTTTATCTCATCCATCATTCACATCTCACTCCATTCCATTTCATTCATTTCACTCCATTCCATTCCATTCATTTCACTCCATCTTCCATTCACTTCATTTTCATGTCAAAACATAGAATTTGACATCTTGCTGCAAGTGAATAAAAATATGCCATGAATTGCAGTACAGCCCTTATGTTCCTTCATTCCATGAACTGAATCCATTCTTATTCCATTATCCACTTCATAATCCATCATCCATTTCATCCATTTTCATAAACATTTCACCCATCTCCCAGAAACATTTCATTTTCATGATTAAAGTATTCTACAGGAACATTCTGCAGCTCAGTGGACATTCTGCAGCTGATCACATTTTCTGCAGCCCGACAGTCTTTTTGGCAGCTACAAACCCTGAAGGCATCAACCAGCAGACATCAGAGTTACAACAAAGTGATCCAGTGAATTCATGAATCAAAAATATCAAGAAAATTGTGAAGGATTCCTCCAAAGATGAGCAAAGAAGACAAAGGCTACGAAAACATCAAGGGCAGAGGTAACAAATTTCAATTACGATGGCAATTCATGAAAATTTAGCATAGTTTAGTTGTGAAATTATTCAAAAAGTTTTTTTAATTATTTTATTGATCAAACACCAAACAAAACCCTCTACAGACTTTGTATTAAATCTTCCAATTCAAATTTTCTATCCAATAGCATTTGAGCGGTGGAACGGCCAAACCATTTGAAATTCCCACGACTCTTAACCAAGTTCTTTAATGATGAAGATTTTTCCTGCCGTCGTAAATCCTCCGCCGTCTCCTCAAATCATTAATGCAATCCTCCACCTCACTTCACCACTCTATGCCGTGACCATTTGCCATAACGTCATTCCGTAGCTAGTATTCCATTCCGAAGGCAGAAGCATTATTATCATCAGGAGCAGAACAGAAGAGGTACATTGGAAGCATAACGGTGTGAGAACTCACTGAACAGAGAGCATATCACTGAGAACAAAGTTTGGAGCATTGCACTGTCAACACAGAATTGTGGCCGTGTAGAGTTTAAAGCCTGTTGCTACCAGAAGACAGACGTGCTAAAATTGAAGACTTTGCTACCAAAGACAGAGGTGTGGTAGTAATTGAAGTTTGAAGTCTGTTATTACCAAAGACAGAGGTGTGGTAGTGACTGGTTTTGAAGTTGTTGTTACCCGAGACAGAGAGGCTGTAGTGTTGAATTTGAAACATACCATTTGCTATCAGAGACAGAGGTTGAGTTTGAAGTCTGGTGTTACTAGAAACAGAAGCGTTTTTCAGTGATTGAGTTTGAAGACTTCTGTTACCAAAGACGGAGGTATTGCACAAAAAGAAATTTGAAATCATCTACCACTGTCTATCAGAGACACATTAGCTCGAAAATTGAAATTGCTTCCATATCATTCCAAGGTTCAACAGAAGTACATCAGTCCGAGGATTCGAAGGCATTTTTCAAACAGAGGCATACAAACCGGAGATTTTTAAGACTGTAGCTATTTCAAAGGTATGTTCTTCCAAAATTGAAGCCATTTTTATTTAGAGCTTGAAGCCATTTTAATCCGAAAGTAAAAGCCATTGTTTTGTGGATAGAGAAGAGTGTTAATTGATAAGTGAAAAAAAAAAATCATGGGTTTCATCGTAAGGATTGAACCTATAGGATCAAAATATTTAGAAGGTTATCCACAATGCAAGGAGATGCTACAACAAATGGGATGGCTCCAATTCTTGGAAAATTTTAATGGTTGCCATAAGGAAGTCACCAAAACGTTTGCTAGATCATTCCAAGGCACTGAGGTTGAAATAGGAGATGTTAAGTTTACTGTTAATGAAGTTTTTATAGCAGAGGCTACAGGATTATCCAGAGCTGGGGAAAGATGGTTTAAAAAAAGGGAATTCCATAATGACTCATGGAAACAAATCTTAAAATCACCAAACATGGATGTTAGTGTGTTCAAGAAGGGAATTCCCAGTACAGCATTGAAGAGCAAATGGAGGAATATACTACTTCTTTTACAAAAATTTGTTACATGTGAGGGTAGATATGAGACATTTTATGTCTACCATATGAGACTAATGTTGCATTTTCTAGGAGAAGATTTGAATTTACCATATTTCTTGTATCAAAGTCTGAAGAAAATGGCTTCCTATGTTCAGAGAAGAGTTCAGTTTTTGGAAACAACCCTGTATCATCATGGGTTAGTCAAAATTTTAATTGAGCATCATCTATCTAAATCAAATGATACATGGGATGATTTCTTAATAAGAAATCATTTTGAGGAAACAAAAGAACTATCACCTGAACCACAGGCCACAAAGAGAAGTAGGAGATGGAGGACTCCAACAGGTAAAATTGACAAACCGGTTCAAGAAAGCAGTGAAGAAGTCATTTTGGAGAAGTTGACTAGAATCAAGAGTCAACTCAAGGCAGAGAAGGTAATCAAGGAATCTGTTATAGAAAAAGGGGAGGGTTCCTCTCAACTAAGGAGAAGCCACAGATTAAAAGGAAAACTGAAGAAAACATCAATCAAACAAACAGGGGTAATCAATATTGAAGATGAAGAAACATCCATGGAAGAGTATGATGATGAAGATTTTTATAAAGGCACCCCTGAGATTGATCCTGCTCAACAGGAAATCTATGATTATGTGGAAACTTTAGAAAGAACAGCTTCAGAAAGAGAAGAGAGAACCCCCAGTCCTCCACTAACTGAAATTGATATATTGAGGAGGGATAGGTATGAGTTGGAAGTGTTGAATAAACACATCAGAAATGAGAATGAAATTCTCAAAGATCAAATCAAGCTCAAGACTGACATGAACTCAACCTTATCCCTGCATATAGACAAAGTGGAGAGAACCAATGAAAAGATGAAGATAAAGAACAGAAAGTTGATTAGAGCACTCACAAACCTCAGGTTCAAACTTGTGATCAGGAAACCCAGAAGGCCTTTAGCATGTAGACAAAGGAAAAGAAGTGGATTAGATGTCCTTGCAGAAGCCTCAGAATTCATAGGATAATTTGCATGAGGACATGCAAAGAGACAGCAGTGGGGGTATGTTGAGCCTCAAATTTGTGCTTTCCTTCACCTCATTTTACCTCATTTTTCCCTTGTCCATTTCAATTTTAAACCCAATTGATCAATAAAAATAGTTAAAATTACTTCTAGAATGGTTTACATAACTGACTTGTTGAATTTTGTGATTGTTGCCATTGTTAAACATATTGACCGGAACTAGCTGCAGAATGCAGGCATTCTGTAGCTAACCGGCGATTCTGCAGCTACCTTTATGTTTGAGCATGTTCCAGGTGGCCTCTTGAGGAAAAATGCATATGGGCATGATCCACGTCGTGCCTACATGGTGTGTTGCTCGTCATGGCAGAGGAAATGAATTCTGGATACGGTTATGCACGTGGGAACACATTTGTGAAGGAAGACTCCTACTAGGACTGTTACAGTCCAGGTGTCTTTTCTCTTTTACGCAGCCACCTCAAAGACTCCTAAGATGATTTGGATTAGGAAGACATCATTCCTAAATTATTGTAATTATTGTTACTTGCATTTACTTTATAAACTTTTGAGTAGGCCGAGAGCTTAGTTAGAGAAATTTTGTGTAGATTTGCTGCTAGATTTTGGTGTAAACTCTGTGTTACGTCTTTTAAGACATAGAGCATTATGTTCAGACTATTGCATCGTTAATGGAGCAGACAAAATTATCTTGAAGGCGTGATTTAATTGTGAAGTCGAATTCCGTCAAGTGGTAGAGGGCCCCTGCCCCTTGAACGGATTTCCTTAGCGTAAACTAGATAAGTTTTTCCTAGCTGTCTTTACGTTCTGCATATTGAATTAGTAGTTGTTTTGTTTTATATACTGTGGTCGTACTCATTCCAGTTCTTCCATAAGAAGACATTCTTCCAACAGACCAAAATGATGAATGATTGATGACTATGGTATTGTAGGATATCAGTTAGATTTGTATTTGTTTTAACTAGCTACTGTAGCCATAATTCGTTCCGGTTCTTCCACAAGAAGACACTTTGCCAATAAATTAAAACGATGAATGTTTAATGACTATGGTACTGTAGGATAGGAGTTGTATTTGTTTTAACTAGCTACTGTAAGTCATAATTCGTTCCAGTTCTTCCACAAGAAGACACTTTGCCAATAAATTAAAACGATGAATGTTTAATGACTATGGTACTGTAGGATAGGAGTTGTATTTGTTTTTAACTAGAGACTGTAGTTATATTCATCATAGTTCTTTCACAAGAAGACATTCTTCCAATAAATCTTAACAATGAATGATGAATAGCTATAGTAACATAGGAATTAGTTGTAGTTTTTAGCCTTCACTATCACAGTTGCACTTGTCCTAATCACTCTTCCACAAGAAGAAATTCTTCCAAGACATCCTTAAGAAGTTCAAGATATGACTGTGATGTGACAACTTAGTTTCATTTTCTTTCAGCTCATTTGCTTTCAATTGCATACAAGTCCACAGTCAAAATTGTTCTACCTCTTCCACAAGAAGGAACTCTTCCAAAATATCACTCATGATGAACAAACTGATTGTGTAACTTCATAGACTAGTGCATGTTAATTAGAATGCTCCGGAGTTTCATTTTGCATTTAATTCATGTCCAGCTACTTCATTTCAAAAGTTTGATGATGGCTTAGGATTTAACATTGTTCTAGTTTAGAAGCATCTTAAGCTCATGTTTAAATCAATTCATTGCACTCATATCTCATAGTCACACTGTCACCCTTTGCACAGTAGATCATTTTAGTTGATAGGATTCCTACGACAGCCTTCATTATTTACAAATATCTTTTTGTTCTGAAAACTATCAGAGATCCATAACTTTAGGAACAGAAGATAACATCATTACAAGGTCTGAAATATCTCTGCAAATTCCTCACTATAAACAGAGCTTTTCCTCAACAGAACTACCCTGAAAAGAAACCAATAACTCTTGGAGAATAGACTCTGACCTTCAATTGAAAATTGCAGAATAGAACTAGGAGATAGTCATGGAATAGATAAGCTTAGAATAGAATGTTGCATCATGATTAGTGTCTGATTGTTTAGTTAGAAAACTTGCATATTTAAGTGATCATTTCTCAAAGTCTAGTTTGTGTCATTTGTTTAAAAAAGTCATCATCAAGCTCTTGTTTCTATTCAGTCATAGTTTAGATGTTGCTTCAGTATTTTTGATTACATTTGCCATTCCATACATTAGGCTCAACTGTGTTCTTGACCACCAATTTCTTTTCATTAGTGTTCTAGACATTTCCATTGTAAACACAAAACTTCAAAAGACCAAAAACATCATAAATCAACATAAAAGACCAAAACATCACAAAACACTACACACAACGCACTAGGAAACAAGCACCTAGGTACATATGGTACATTTCACTTCAGCAGTTTACAAATCCTGGTTGACAATTAAATGAACTCAGTTTAGGAGACTAGATTGAGGCACAACAGGACATTCGGTCAATTTTGAATTTTTTGGCCTTAACACAGATTTTCCTGCTCGACGCGTAGCGCCACTTGGCGCGCGCTTATAATTGGTAGCTCCTTTTGAAGAAAAATTTGCATTTCTGGATTTTTCATCAAAATTCATGCATGCCTATCCATTACCTAAGGATTTGGACAAGTTTTGGGTTGCCTGAAGGGTCAAAAACACCTTAAAAATGGCCTTTCTGCCACTTTTTGGACACACAGGAAGCAGTGTTTGGAGATTTGATTTTTGGAGGGGCAACTGGAAACCAAATCAAGAATTCCACTTGGGTTGGAAAGTAGACAGGTAGGGCTTTCTAACGAGCTATCCTACACTCAATTTGGACTTCGGGAAGGCCCTAAAAATCAACCTCAAAGTGGCACAACGCATTGAGTTTTCAGGCGTGGCGCATTGGGAATTTTGGCCTAGTTTTCACTCAGCAACTCAGATTTTCGCTTAGTTTTGGCCAGTTTGACTTTTTCATCTTCAATGTGAAAATTTTGATGTAACTTGATTTAATTACATGGCTTTGATGTAATTTTGGCACATTTTTACTTATGCTAGTAGATTCATTCACCAAAAAGTGAATTGTAACTGAATGAATCAGTTTCCTATCTTATAGAGGCAAGTTGTTTCATTGCCTATTTTCCAGTTCTTTGTTTAGATATTGTTGAAACAGCTCCTAGAATGATGAGCTCGACCCCTAGAGGCATGGGGATGAGTTAGGCTTGTCTTTATCTTGTAATTCTTCAATCATTTTCAGGGTTGGACACTTGGGATTGCTTGGCATTTCATTGTACATTTCATCTCTGCAATTTTGGCAAAGGAATAGACCAAGGTTTGCAGCACTCTTTGGGATCCACATGGCTCTGTTTTTTTATGGTGTTTTCCTCTATGTGATTGTAATTTCACTGATATTTTATGTGTGTGATTTCTCTTCTCATTGCTTCTGAAATTAAACAAATGAGTGATAAAGGTAGAATTCATTAGACTGTTGTGCTCTGCCTTTTAGTTTTGTTTAATTTTCTATGTTTTCATCAGTTTGAAGAGGATTCTTGATACCCTATTTCCCTCTTTAGCTCCTCACTAGTCTGAACCATCCATCCATTCAATTCAAAGAATCAAAACCATTGCCTTCCTTTCCCCAATCAGAACTCTGCAAAAACTAGGCCTCATCCCTGGACCCAAATTTGCCTTTCCCTTTGATTCCAACAAAAAAAACCCCAAAATAAAAATCAACTCTCCTACTTATATACCTAGCCTAAAATTAGCTTTTATTCAGTCATCTCAAGCCCCTTTGATTATCTTTTTCTGAGATTGACTCGGAGAGAGGCCTCTCCTGATCTGGTAGGGCTAGCTACCAGACTGAGCGTGGTTTGATGTTACCCTGAACTCTGCCTTCCTTCAGCCTGAGGTAGATTTAGGTAATAACATAGTGGCGACAATACTGGGGAAACAAAATGGTTTTCTTGTTAGTGTTATTTTTTTTATAGACTATATACGGAGCTTGAAGTTACGCCAGGTAGCCTTCAAAACGCTTTTGCTTTGCATTAGCGAAAGTAGATAAACATTGCTTCAGTCAATCTCCGGTCTAGTTTGTAAACGTAACATCTAACTTATGAATTGCCCCAGTACATGTATCAAGTTAGATCTGATGGTTGATGGTGGACAACGATCAGACATAAGAAGGCTGAAATCATTCACCTGGTGACTCCAGTGTCGAAGAATCCTAAGGTTCAGAATTTTTATTGCGACTCTACTCTTCAAGAATCGGTAGCCTGAGGAATTTCTTGGTGAATTCATTGTTATCAAAATGGTTTCGCTGGATCGAAGGTATGATCCCATGAGCCGAGATCATATTCCAGGTTTTCCAAATAAAATTCCTAAGGTATATTGTCAAAGGAATTTTCCTACGTTTAAAGATGATGATAGGAAGGATGCTGCTTTACATCTGGTTAGATTTCACATACATATTCGCAAGTTGAAGGTTGATTTTCCTGAAGACTGCTTGATGAAGATATTCATGGCCACCCTGGAAGGTGAAACCCGATCTTGGTATGAAAGTTTGGCGCATGCTTGTATTTACTGTTTAAAGGATTTTCATACCATGTTCTTTGAAAGGTATAAAGAATCTTATCCATCCTTAACTTTAGTTCAGAACTATTGTAGCCATGTTCATAGTTTTGTTGAAACTCTTGAAAATTTTTATGAAGATGATGACTTCATGGACGATGAGATCATGGAGGCTCTGTACGAAAATCCATTTCAGCAGCATAAAGAGAACTTAGCGGATACTCATCAAGATGCTCAGGAAACTTTGCAACAGGATCAAGATCTTAGTACAATGGAAAATGATGAAAGACAAGGTTTTGTTTCAGACTTGTCCATAGAAGAAGACAATATGCAGGAAAGTCAAGTTTCAATTTTAGAATGTGATAAAGTCAAGTTAGCTATTTCAGATCTAGATTCATATCGTGATGATCAAGAATACCTTGTGCTGAATCCCATGAAGGAGAGCTCTGCTGTTGAGATCATCTGGAATGAAGAAGACAGAGTTATTGATCCAAATCTTCTCATTTCATTAGAAAAAAGACTTCATGAGGAGGTAATCCAGTCATTGCGTGAAAAACAAGATGAGATCTTTGTTCAAGTAAGCGAAAAATCTTCTTTCAATAACTCAGTGATAAATGATAGTTTGATTGCCATGTTATGTGAAGATGATCAACAATGTTTTCAAATTTTAGAAGATCAGGGAATTAAGGACTATCATTCAGGTTTTTCATGTTTGAAAATGTTATTTCATAAAGACAATCACTGTTTGAGAAAAAGAAAACAAAAAGTATTATCTCCTTTGTCTGAAGATGAGATAGATCAACTCCTGAAAGGTCATGTTACAGCCCAAGCTAAAGCAGATTTGCAGTGCCCACATGGTTAAGAAAGTGTTAGTGAAACTTCTTCCTCTTTTGAAAATGATGACGGTGTTGTAATTAGATTTATAGATCAGGAAATAGATAATATTTCCTTTCATGAAGATGATAAGGCTTTCATGTTTGATAATCTTGAAGATTGTTTTCTGTTTAAGAATGACCTAGACCGTGAAGTTGAGGAATATGAGCTTGAGAGAGAAAATATGCCAGAATTTCTCATGGTCAAGGAACTTACAGCTAACACTCAGATGGCAAAAGCTTATACCTCTTTGTGCCTTCCTGTCACTCGGCAATCAATTGTTCTTTCAGATGAGAATGAAGCGAGTAGTTGTAATTTTGCTACTGGATCTCAAGACCAACTAGTGCTTCAGGATTTTCAAGTTCCCTTCGGCATTCTTTTGCAAGCATCAGAAAAGATAAATGTTGCCTGGTTCATTATCATAAGCCTTGGTTTCAGTGGTTATTGTGAGTTGCCTACATGTACATCGTTCTACCTACTTGAGAAAAGTGAGAGAAGAATTTTGGTATGTAGCCATCTGCTGGATTGGTTACATTGGAAGGCTCACTACACATGATTGTACATATTCCATCAGTAGGCAGTTGGTTGTCATCATGATTTGAAGCCCTCAAATCTTGATGGACTGCTGCCATTAAAAAGATTTGTAAGTACTAATTTCAGTTAAGTAGGTCTTGAGTCATTTTTGTTTTAGTCAGTTTCAACATAGTTTCAGAGCAAGTGTGTATTGTCGTCATTCATTCAGTTTCGGGCCCGAAGTGAAGGCTATAAAAATGAAGGTCTGATTTCAGTTTTGGTATGTCAGTTGTTTGAGTCATTTTCGAGTCAGTTTTCAGTGTTTTAATTAAGTTAGTTTTTGTCGTCAAGTCGTCAGTTTTCAGTCATGCATTTCAGCTTGAGTTTTTGACTCCATTTCCCAATGGATGAAGGCACTGTCTGCTTTCCAAAGATCTGTAGTTCTTGGCACCTCCAAGGAGATACCATCCCCATTGGAGCCAATGTTAGTTTCAATCTTTGCAGCCTTCCTCCAGTGATCAAACATGCTCTTACAAAGTGATTTTAAGGTGTCAAGGTCAAATTTTGTCATTTCAGTGAGCCTTCAAACAAAATTTGGTCACTAGGTATTAGATCTAGGGTTTGCTTTCACTCCTTTCAGAGTTGTCCAAATGTCGGTCCATGTCACCATTCAGCTGAGTGTACCGTCATTCAGAGGGTTGTCATCATAATTTCAGGTTTCAATGGGTCATTTTACACCTTTTTCATGCTTCAGTTGTGCCTAGGTAAGGTTCATTTCCCTCTCCTAGGGTTTTGGAGGTAATTTCTCTTGGATGGTCAAATCATCAGCAAAACTTGTATCCTGATGTTCATACACCTTCCGCTATCCTTAATGTACCTTATTAAACACTTTCCATCATTGAGATCCCCCAAATTCCTCATTTTTGCACAAACCCTAGTTTCTTGCTACAACTTGGCAATTTTCTAGGCTAGGCCTGTGTTTTTCCCTTTTGGACCCCTTCCCCTCACTTAATCTCTGAAATTCCACTTTCCCCTACTTCCTAACATCCCTCCCTACTTCCAAAAATTCTCTCAAGAATTTAGAAGCCCCTTATCCCCTTTATTTCGCTTCAGTTCGACAAATCCCTTGTTCCACACATCAGGATAGGTTTTACTCCAATGTTGTTTCTGAGCAATAAAAGATGAATTTCGGAAAAATGAGAGAGATTTTTGTCCAAAATAGGCCAGGGAAGAAACACCTCCTTCACTTTTTACACAGGTGTCATAGTTTTAGAGAAATGTCAAAAATACAGTCGCCTCAGGAGAATTGATGCACCTCTAGAATGACCTTGGGAAAATCAAGATTCCTCCTAGATTTTTTGGCCAACTTACTTTCTTGATGAGTCAAATGATAAGTAGACACAAAGATATTTCCAATGAGCTATCATGAGCTCAATTTGGAGTTGTTAAAGACCTTCAAAATTTGACTGCAACAACACTCTGCCTTGAGGCAGCCTCATTTTGCACATTTTGACCAGTCTTGGGAGATTTGATTTTTGATACGGTAAATGAACTTCAAATTGAAAAATTATAGTTGGGTTGGAAATTAGACTCAATAATATTTCCAACGAGCTATCCCGTGCCCAATTTTGACACCGGGAAGGTCTCCAAAAGCCTCCTGCAAAAAGGCGCTACACATTGGGTTTATGGCGCGACGCATTGGGTTGTTGCGCGACGCATTGGGCCAGGAAGAAAGTTTATTGCCATTTATTCAAAATATTCAAATCTGCTTGGTATATCTTGGTCCAATTAATTCAATAAACCTTTTAATTTAAAATGAACATGTGTTTGGTGTTTTTTGTGAGGATTTGAACACTAAAAAATCAAACCCTACTCTCTTACTTTAAGAAACGCTCCTAGGGTTTTGAAATTGATTTTGGTGTCAAATATTTACATTTCTCTTACCTCCTTTTTCCCCTCCTCACTGTTTATTTGATCACCACAGTCCCCATTCCCCTATCTCTTGACATCCCTAAAGTCAATCATCCCTATCCCATTCCCATTGTCCCCATACCATTTGTAAATTTCCCAAGTTATCCCAAATAGCTAAGTGGCTGTCCCAACACATAGATTTCAAGTGAAAAACTCACAAATTCACTTGATTATAGCCCATCATTTTAATTACCCTATTCCTCCATATTCCCTCCCATTTGACACATATTTGGCAATCCAATCAAAAACACCAAAATTCTCATACAAGACAACATAGACCTTGCATAGACCTTGGACATCATGGAGACAGATATTGATACATCCTATGACCGAGACAGTGATTCCACCACTGAAACTACATGCACCTAGAATGACAACAAGGAAAATAAACATGCTAAGGCACATGAAGAATCATTATTGGACGATGAATCATGTTTGCAAGGCGTGAATCAAAATTCTGAAAGCAAAACTAAAGAGGGCACTAAAGCGTCACAAAAGGCATGATAGACCCCAAATTTTGGCTGAAGCTTTGTTGACCCATCATAGTGCTTGATGGTGGAGATTCGGCCCAAATTTCAAGAAATTTGGGAAACATTTTGTCAATTTTGAATTTTTTGGCCTTAACACAGATTTTCCTGCTCGACGCGTAGCGCCACTTGGCGCGCGCTTATAATTGGAAGCTCCTTTTGAAAAAAACTTTGCATTTCTAGATTTTTCATCAAAATTTATGCATTCCTATCCATTACCTAAGGATTTGGACAATTTTTGGGTTGCCTGAAGGGTCAAAAACACCTTTAAAATGGCCTTTCTGCCACTTTTTGGACACACAGGAAGCAGTGTTGGGAGATTTGATTTTTGGAGAGGCAAATGGAAACCAAATCCAGAAATTTGACTTGGGTTGGAAATTACACAAGCAAGGCTCTACAACGAGCTATCCTACACTCAATTTGGAAGTTTGGAAGGCTCTCAAAATCAACCTCAAAGTGGTGGGACACATTGAGTTTTCAGGCGCGACACATTGGGAATTTTGGCCTGGTTTTCACTCAACAGCTCAAATTTTCGCCTAGTTTTGGCCAGTTTGACTTTTTCATCTTCAATGTGAAAATTTTGATGTAACTTGATGTAATTACATGGCTTTGATGTAATTTTTTTACATTTTTACTTATGCTAGTAGATTCATTCACCAAAAAGTGAATTGTAACTGAATGAATCAGTTTCCTATCTTATAGAGGCAAGCTGTTTCATTGCCTATTTTCCAGTTCTTTGTTTAGATCTTGTTGAAACAGCTCCTAGAATGATGAGCTCGACCCCTAGAGGTATGGGGATGAGTTAGGCTTGTCTATATTTTTTAATTCTTCAATCATTTTCAAGGTTGGACACTTGGGATTGCTTGGCATTTCATTGTACATTTCATCTCTGCAATTTTGGCAAAGGAATAGACCAGGGTTTGCAGCACTCTTTGGGATCCATGTGGCTCTGTGTTTTGATGGTGTTTTCCTCTATGTGATTGTAAGTTCACTGATATTTTATGTGTGTCATTTCCCTTCTCATTGCTTCTGAAATTAAACAAATGAGTGATAAAGGTAGAATTCATTAGACTGTTGTGCTTTGCCTTTTAGTTTTGTTTAATTTTCTATGTTTTCATCAGTTTGAAGAGGATTCTTGATACCCTATTTCCCTCTTTAGCTCCTCACCAGTCTAAACCATCCTTCCAGTCAATTCAAAGCATCAAAACCATTTCCTTCCTTGCCCCAATCAGAACTCTGCAAAAACTAGGCCTCATCCCTGGACCCAAATTTGCCTTTCCCTTTGATTCCAACAAAAAACCCCCAAAATCAAAATCAACTCTCCTAATTATATACCTAGCCTAAAATTAGCTTTTATTCATTCATCTCAAGCCCCTTTGATTATCTTTTGCTGAGACTGACCCGGAGAGAGCCCTCTCCTGATCTGGTAGGGCTAGCTACCAAATTGAGCCTGGTTTGATGTTACCCTGAACTCTGCCTTCCTTCAGCCTGAGGTAGATTTAGGTAATAACACAATATATGTAGATTTTGATGATATGGTTTATTTCTAACAAATGAATATCCTTCCCTTAAAAATTTTAGGGTTCAAAAAATGACTATTTATGTTTGCCTCAAAATTTCAAATATATGCAGTTAGTAAACAACAAATTTACCCCTCTATATTTCAATATTTAAAAATATATATACATATATATATATATGAGTATGGAGGTAAGACAATTCTCTAAAAATCTTGTTTTTATGTCAAAGCATAATTTGCATTAAAAATATGAGTTCAATGGAGCTGAAGTTGAAAAAACATAGAAATTTATAATTTTCAATGTCAAAAAAGAGCAAAAAGTGTTTCCCAACTTCAAGTTTTCACCCATTATATTAAAAGTTAGGAATTTATGCCTAACTCTCTAGATTGGGTTGTTCCTCTAAGTTAGGAGTTAGTTTAGGTAGCTCCTATATTGGTGTGTGTATGGTTGAGAAATTTTCTCAACCATGGTGTCCAAGATAGCACGCACTATCTTGAGACACAGTCACCTCGTCTATTTAATTGTAATATTACATCCTTTTAATAATGAGAAAATATGTGAGGAAGCCGTGAGGCTGAAGTATTTTCTGCCATGACTGTGTTTGTCTATAAATCTGTGTGTTTTTATGTGTGTTAATGGTGTGTGATTATTCAACAAGAGAACGATCAATTGACGTTGTTGATCGGGTTGGTGGGTCCTATGAAGGGAAAGATTCTCCAGAATGCGTTTAAAAGTAGCTAGGAGTATTGTTCGAGCTTCAGTTGGCTTACATAAAATTTTACCGCCAACGCTTACGTCACATAAAATCACATCTTCGGCTTTCAATTGAACCTGAATGGCATCTCTAACTTGTCTGAGTTGTGGTCATGTGGATGGAACCAGTAAAAAGTCTGCTTGTATTATAAATGGAAATCCAGTGACCATTTCTGTGTGAAGAAAAGCATAGATACCTGCAGCTACCATATTTCCACCTGCAAATCGGTTTTCCATTGGAAAAGCTAATGTAATAGCCTATTTTTCAATGTCTTTCCTCTGCTCAACCATATACTCATTTTCTATGGGAAACCATTGCCTCCACATGTAATAACTGCATCGTCTAGTCGAAAATCGGTCTTCTTCTGCTAACAAATGTAGAATGAAAGACTCATTGTCATTGCTCCCAGAACATTACCCTTCTGCAGATTATATGTACTAATTGCTGGAAGATCATCCATCTATTTGCATATTATATTCTAAAACATATTGGTTGCAAATAGTTAACTGCCAATTATAATAGGTTCACATGCCACAATTGCCCACTTGGACCCTGTAGTATTGAATATTCACACGCCCCACATTGCCTTCTCTCCACATAATCAGTGGGGACCTCCTACAATAAACAAAATGCATTGGAAGAATAGTTATTTCCATCAAGAATTTATCCAATTCCAATTCTCAATTTTAATTCTAATTCTAATTCTCAAGAATAAAAAAAATTCTAATTTTCAATTTCTATGGTTGGAATTCACTAAATTTTGGTGTACACACCTAAAATTAATTTCAGTGCCTTAAGTGCAAATCGGTGCTACTGTACATATAATCACACCGGTGTCGGTGTTACAAAAAGATGCACTGGTGCGGTGCTATTAAGTGACGCACTGATGACGAATAAACGCAAATAAAAAAAGCGCAACTCTATTTTCTTTATGTGAAAAAAAAGCGGCAATTTGAAAAATGGGCGGAAAAATATTTTCGAAAATCTAATTTCATAAAATAATTCTTTAAATACTAAAAACATTTCATTATTTCACTATTTTTGCTAAAATTTTCAGCAAGATATTTGCAGGAGACATACCTAGAGCAAGAGAACACGAGGGCACTGTGGAGCAGTGAAATACATTCGAACAGAAGTATTTAGACAATAAAAAACCAAACCTATGGTGATTCAAACCCTGTATCATAGAATTTCAAACCATCTCGTGATTAAATTTGATTATTTTGTTTACTTTTTCTACAATTTTTTTACTTTTTTTGTAGTTTTATCCATTTTTACCCTAAACCCTTCATTTTTTTGTTTTTGCCCTTTCTTCTCCCTGTTTCTGTGATTTCAGAATTAGGGCTTTTCATTTTAGATTGACATCCAACCCAAAAGACAACTTGCATAGTTGTATCCCAACCCATTCGGCCATTGTATGATTTTTTGGAAAAAATGGATTTTTTTTTTTTTATCGGTGCGCCCTGCGTAACCTAGTGCACCGTGCAAGTACTGTGTAATAAAAAATTTGAAAGCACTTTTTTTAAATCAGTGCGCCATATCTGAATTAGGGCACCGGTGCTCCATGTTACGAGGATAGCATCATACGGTCTATTACATTGTTTGTGTGGTGTGTTTATAATACCCCATGCACCGTATGGTCTATTATACTATTTTGCGGTGCGTTTTTAATAACCCCACGCACCAGTAGTGGTGCGTACATCATGAAAGGCGCATCGGTATCTTGATATTTATTTTTTGCCTGAAAAGTTGACAATTTATTTATAAATATATTAATGAATGATATGGTACAGGTTTCAGATTGATAAAAAAAGGACTGACAAGAGATCAAGTAACAAGATACTGATAACACATCAAGAAAAGCAAAAAAGTCAAGTTCTTTGTAGATTCTTTATAGAAAATATTCTTTTTGAACTATATGTAAGTTTAACTAATATGTATTGTTTACTGTGTATCATGCAGAGCCACAAAATGACGAAGCTCGATAATATTATTTCTGATCTAGGACCAGAAGAGCGTAAAAGCTTGATGGAAAAATTGCAAAAGGATAAATTAGGTGAATGAAAAAATACTATTGATCCAATATGAGTTTCTTTTTTTAATTATCATTAATAATATACTTAAAATTATTAGATAGCATGTGTCAAATAGTCTATTAATTCACATCTGATTAATGTTCTATAGGGACCAACAACTCAGAAAAGGAATGTTGTTCTAAGAAAAGAAAAAAAATGGAACATGCAAATGAAAATGAATTGCTCCTTAGCTCATCTGGAGTGGTTCTGGAAGGTAACGAAAGGGGGAAAATTTTTTACAAAATTTTAAGGGATCTAGTGGAACAAATGTATAGACGTTCTTTCCACTTCCAATACAAAAATCAATCCAATGATTCCAAGAACCAAATTTTATCTAAACTACAGGAAGATTTTCTAGAGAATTGGTCAATGAGACATGTCAGACTTTTAATAGCAAAAACGTACGACAACAAAAAAAAGAAATGAAAAAGTAATATTCCTTTAAATGTTTGTCTAGAATTATTTATAAATATCACTTTTGTTATATTTACTTTTCATATATCAATATAAAAATTAAATATTTTATTGTCATGTTACATTTCCAAGAAGATTATGAAAATCTCAAAAGATGAATGAGCTGATATTAGAAATATGCCAGTAGGAATGTGTTGGGCAGTGAAAAAGGTATGAAATCATTGTGTATTTTCTCATTCTTTTACTATAGAAATACTCTTTTTTACCTTATAAAGGTAATTTATTATAAGAATTATGGTAGAATTGGAAAGATATATATTTATTGTAAAAAGATGATTAAATATTGCTTTTTGTTGACAAAATCAGGAATTGGACGAAGTGTACAGCTGTACCAAAGGCGAAGTTGAGATGAATGCAATTGTTGTTCCTCCAGCGTTAAACCACATCCTACCTAGGACAAGAAAATCTGAATGCATTGCTAAGAAAAAGTAGGGGGCAGCTCGGCTTCGGTCAAACTAAACCAGATGATAACTAAACGAAGGGAAGTGAATCCCTCAGGATCCTTCGATCCTGAGGGATCGTTGTTCAAACTCATCTTATTCCTCGTCTTGTCCGTCAGGGTCTGATATATAAAGCAACGTCCTTTAGTGATTAGGGGGTCGAAAGCTCTCATATTCAAACATTTCCTCTGTAATATGTGTTTATTGACTCTTGGCTTTAAGAGAGCAGTCTCTGTAATACTTTATGTTCAATTAATATCAAAGACGTGTTTCATTTCATCTCTTAAGTTCTGAAGTATCCCAGTAGTATTTCCCTGGCACTAAGGGCCCAGCTCTGGTGGAATTACCTTGCTGTTTGTATTTATAATCTTTGCTTACTATTGTGTGAAGTTGTGTTTAAAGTTTATTACAATTGCAGAATTGATTGACTGCTATTGGATTGAATACAGATTCGTTGTGATCATTAACGAATTGCATTGCTATTTTATCATCTGCAAGAAGTGCATTTGCTGTTTATTTACCTTGCTATCATTATAAAGCTTTGTTGTTCTATATTCAATTCTATTTGTTGTTCTATTGGTTTACGATTCTTTATGATTGATTGTTTAGTGGTATTGGCTGTCGACAGGGTTGAAGTATTGAGATTAGTTAAGTTTATAATTGTTGTTCAATTCATGTTGTTGTTCCGTTTCTATTTATTGTTCATTTCTGATTCATAGCTTTATATTAGCAGATATATGGGTTACAATTTTTATGCTTAGGAATTACAAGTTGTTGTTCCTTTCCAGATTTTGTTATTAGAGGAAGTTCCTTTTAGTTATTTTCATCAGCAAGTAGATTGAGTTTGCTTTCATTTCGATTGCTTTAAGAACAAGACCACCAACTGTAGAGGACACTGGTTACTTCTTCCAAGTCCCCATATTGGTTATCTTGCCTCAGTGTGATTTCAGTTGCATCAATTTCTAAGGGAAAGATTTACTGCTACTGTATCCCTAATCGATGGTTTGCAGATTGATGTAGTTAAGCTTTCAGAGCATTTCCATTTATGTTACTGTAATCAGATTTCTTTATAAGCATCCATTTACTCTTGTATTCAACATTCTGTACTACATCTTCATAGCATTACTCTTAGTTAATTGCAGCCTCAGACAGAGTACACTCTTGAAATAAAAAGTCGCTCCCAGATTGATAATTAATGTGAGATAAATAGGTGTTAAAAAGATACCTTTTTATGACTCAACATTTTGGCGATGTTGCTGGGGAGAGTGTATGCCATTTCAAAGGAGTGATGCACAATTGATTTTCTTCTGCTTGGGAAAAATTGGGTATTAAATACGGAAGGTAAGAACCTACGCACCGAGCAAGAAACACACTTGCTCACAGCACGCTTCGCAGCAGAATTGGGTAAGTTCCTCTCTTTAGGTAGGAATGAAGGTTTGTTTTTTTGAATGAATAGACCAACTAAGAAAAACAAAATTCCTCCTAAACTGAAAAACCTAAGGGACCAGTGACCCTTGGGCGGACAACTTTTATTGATGAAATCCTTAAAAGAACTGAATCTCAACCATTAGTAGGATTTAGAAAATCTATCTCTAGACAGCCTACTAGTTCCCTTCAGGGTACAGAGTCACCATCTGAAGCCTTTGCTGAGATACATAGTAAAACATTGGGAATTGAGCAAGATTCACAAGAAATTGAGAATCCTTGCATAATTTCCCCTCAAGAAGGGAACTCTAGTAATCTTTGTGAAGGAGAAGGGGAAACAAGAGAAACAGGAGACCCAAAATCTCCTATTGAATTAGCCCAAACTATAAGTAGTCCAGATAATGGAAGTGCTATTCAAAGTCCTGAATCACCTCAAAAAGTAGGTCAACAAGGAATACTTATTATTCCAGACCAGGGAAGTGCTGTCAAAACCATTCCTACTCCTCCTAGTCACCCTAGAAATTCACTTGAGATCCCAGAAGGATATTGGCACATCTTTGACCAAATGGCCCAGAACCAAAATCAGAATCAGCAGACACCCCAACAAACCTCTATGCTGCAATATCCTATAGTAGATACTGTAGTCAACGCACCTATGAAGGGCATTCCCCTTCAACATATTCCCACATTTCATGGCCTAACATCAGAAGATCTAGATGCATTTTTTTTTAATTTGATGTGTTATGCAGGGGATATGATTACACCACCGATCCCCAAAAATTAAAACTGTTTCCTTCTACATTATAAGGAGCAGCCTTACGATGGTTTATGGGATTATGTGGGGGTGTCATAACTGATTTGGATCAGATGAAAGCTACATTTTTAAAGAAGTATCAAGATTACTGCAGGTCTCAGGAACTAAAAGAATAAATATTTCAAATGACAGCAAAACCAAATGAAACCTTGGAAGAATATGTGGAACGATTTCAATAAAATCTTCAGAGATCTCCTTATTCATCTTTACGTTTACCTGATAATGTGTTGAAAAATACATTAATTAGGGGAATGAAGGATCAATGGGTTGAAACATTGAATATTATGGGAAAAGGTGATATAGATCAGGAAAGTTATGCTAACATCATTGATTTGTGTATCAAGAGTTCGAGGGGCAACACAAGACTAAAATCAGTTGAACGTGACATGATTACAAGAGACAATAAGACCTCCAATGAAGGTGTGACTCGGGCAGAGATTGGAAACCTGCTGGAAGATTTTAAGACAGATATCCTTGGGACTCTAACAACGCAGTTCGATATTATGCAAGCCAAACAAAAGCAAGCAGAAGTAGAGAAAAATTTGGTGATATTCTGTCCTAGATTCAGGAAGAAACACAGCCACAAAGAGTGCCTGCTGGATGTAATCAAAGTTTGTGCCATTTGCACGAAATATCACCCTACATAAGGATGTCCCTCGCTTCCTGGTCTAAAGGCAGTTTATAAGGAGGTAGAAGAAGAATCAGAAGTGGTATGTATGCTTAATCAGCGCCGACAATGGCAGCCACAACGATCAGGTATGCCAACTAATCCATTTTCTTCTTTTCAGCCTCCTCAATACAATGCTCAGCAATATAATGGAATGTGGAAAAATCAACCACCTTTCCCCAATTGGTCATGACAACCATTCCCTACAACACCTTGGTCAAATCAACCAAATCAAACTAATTGGCCTAATTTTCCTTTCTGCCCACCGTTTTGGAAAAACAATACTTATCCAACACAATGGTCCCCCTCTACTTCACAGAGTGAGGCTTGGCAGTCAAGCTAGCAAAGACCTAAAAATCAGTCATCTGGAACAATTCCTCTCTCTCAACCTACACTTCCAGCTCCCTATACAAACCCCCAGACCAACTTAAGACCACAACTACCAGCCCATCCCAACCCAAACCCAAACAATAGGCCAATTCAGTCTGTCCAAATAATGGAACCCCCAGAATTAGAAATTGAACTAAAGGAGTGAAACGACCTTCAATTAAGGTCTGGGCGCATAGTAGAAATAGAGAGAAACAATAATGTTCATATTGAAGATCCATTACCTAAAGAACAAACATTACAAAAAGAGAAGGAGGTTCAACAACAAAATCAAAAACAAGTAACAACTTCCTCTCCACCATTCCCAGAACGATTAATCATACCACGCCCATTAGAACATCCTGATTTCGATCTTCTGGGAGAATTAAAAAATTTGTGTATAAAAATCCCTCTCCTCCAAGCTATCCAAGACATTCCTATATATGCAAAAACCATAAAGGAATTATGCATAAAAAAGCCAAAGAGGAGAACAACCACCAATCCAACTGTCAAAATAGTCGGTACTTTATCTAACTTATTATCAGGGATGGAAACACCAGTAAAATATGAAGACCCAGGAAATCCCATAGTGACAGTACAAATCCATGGGCAATTGTTTCCAAATGCCTTAGTTGATTTGGGAGCAGCAATCAATATCCTAACAACCACCACTTATCAAAAACTTGGCATTACATCGCTAGAACCAACAACAACCTTATTAGAATTGGCTGACCGATTGGTAGTGAAACCAGAGGGTACACTACAAGATGTAATGGTATCAGTAGATTCCTCGGAATACCCTGCTGACTTCTTGGTTATCAATCCAAAGAATCAGCTAGATGGACACCCGTTAATCCTAGGTAGACCTTGGTTGGCAATTGCCGATGCTTATATTAGATGGCAACAAGGAAACATGACAATAACAAGGGGAAACTATGTCAAGAATTTAGCTTTATATCCCTCAGCCCAGCCAAGTCTATCAATAATCAAAACAAGAAAGCAACCTGTATCATATCCTATGGAAAACATGAGATCACCTCTAACTATAGAAAATGCTCTTGATTTTAAAAATCAAACAAAGGATGATATCATCAATAGTTTTATTAATAAACCACAAACCAGATCCCATCCACAATGTCACATGATCAAGGCAGCATTTGATAACAAGGAAGAAGAAGATCCTCTGAAAGACATTCCTGATCAAGTAATACCTACTACTTCTGTGTACAATAGTAAGATTGTAGAAATTGAGCCTGGAAAAACTCTAAACATTAACAAAAATCTGACTGTTGAATAAGAAGAGAAGTTGGTCCAACTATTGCGGAAATACAAAGCAGCCTTTGAATGGGATTACCCAGACATGAAAGGAATTGATCCTCAATTGTGTACACACCACATCTATATTGAAAAAGATGCGAGACCCATTCGCCAACCCCAAAGTAGACTAAACCCTCACCTTAAAGATATTGTGAAAGCTAAATTACAAAAGCTACTAGATGTTAATTTCATCTACCCAATATCTGATAGCAAATGAGTCTCTCCATTAGTAGTGGTACCAAATAAGAATGGGAAGTGGAGAATATGTGTAGATTACCGTGAACTTAACAAGGCAACTCAGAAAGACCACTTTCCCCTTCCTTTCATTGACCAGGTATTAGACACATTGGTAGGAACGAAATTCTTTTCTTTCCTCGATGGCTTTAGTGGGTACAATCAAATCCAGACTGCCCTCGAAGATCAAGACAAAACTACTTTTACCTATCCATGGGGGACATTTTCCTACCGAGTCTTACCTTTTGGCCTTTGCAATGCCCCTGTTACATTCCAAAGGGCCATTCTCAACATCTTTGCAGACTTAATAAATGAAGGTCTCGAATTATATATGAATGACTTCACACCTTATGGGGATGACTTTGAGCCAGCATTAAAAAATTTAGAAAAGGTGTTGCAAAGATGTATTGAAACTAGACTTTGTTTAAGCCATGAGAAGTGTCATCCGATGATGACCGAAGGAGTTATCTAAGCGCATTATATTTCAGCAACTGGAATTCAGGTGGACCCAACTAAAATTCAAATAATTTTGTTAATACCCACACCCACCACACAAACAGAGGTATGTAGCTTTCTTGGATTTTCTGGTTATTATAGAAGATTTATAGAACATTATTCTCGAATAGCTGCACCTTTATATGCACTAACTGGAAATGTTGATTTTATTTGGACAGATAAATGTGACAATGCCTTCAATGATCTGAAAAAGTTTGTTTCAAAAGCCCCAGTGCTGAGGGGCCCAAATTGGAATTTTCCATTCCAAATTTCATCCGATGCCTCAGACACAGCAATTGGAGCAGTACTTGGGCAGGAGGAAGACTAGAAACCATATGCAATCTATTAGTCTAGCAAAAATCTATCACCTGCTGAATTAAATTATACCGTGACTGAGAAGGAATTTTTAGCTGTAGTACATGCTGTAAATAAGTTTAGACATTATATAACTGGGTATCCTGTAGTACTATATACTGATCACTTTGCCATTAAATTTTTAGCAAATAAACCTGTTACAAATGGAAGAGTGACAAGATGGTTGATTTTATTGCAGGAATTCGACATTACAATCAAAGATCGACCCGGGAAAGAGAACCCTGTAGCTGATTTTCTGTCAAGAATGCCAAAGCCAACAGGCACAGAAGCAGTTGAAGACCAATTCCCAGACGAACATTTGTTCGATGTTACTGTCAGAACCCCATCGTACGCTGATATAGAAAATTATTTGGCAATAGGTAAACTACCTAAATATCTATCCCTTAATGAACAAAAGTAGATAATACAGTGTAGTACCCGATTCTCTTGGGTTGGGGGCTACCTATTTCATACAGGGGCAGATATGCAAATAAGAAGATGCGTCCAGGAGGACGAGGTATTTGATATTTTGAAAGCATTCCATGATGGGCTGTGTGGCAAGCATTTTTCAGACCGTAGAACTGCCCATAAGGTTTTACGAACAGGTTATTATTGGCCTACCATCTTTAAATATGCCAAAAAATTTGTGCAGGCCTGTGATAGCTGCCAAAGGGCAGGTCGCCTGGGGCAGTCTGATGAAATTCCTTTGAACCCTCAACTAGTAATTGAACCGTTTGAACATTGGGCCCTTGACTTTGTTGGCCCTATTAGCCCCCCATCAAACCAAAAAACATACATCCTAGTTGCAACCGAGTATGTTACTAAATGGGTTGAAGCAGAGGCTCTTTCAAAAGCTACAGAGGACTCTGTAATACAGTTTCTTTTCCAAATATTTGTGCTATATGGCATCCCAAGGGACATAATCACAGATGGAGGACCACAGTTTGTAGGTAATAAATTAGCTGAAACACTACAAAACTACCACATTCAGCACAAGATTACAACCCCATACCACCCACAGGCCAATGGCCTAGTAGAGAGCACTAACAAAGTGATTGAATCTATATTGACAAAAATCGTTGCGTCACACAGACGAGATTGGGCCTACAGATTGCCAGAAGAATTGTGGGCATATCGAACAACGTGGAGACCCACTACGGGATATTCACCATATCAATTGGTATTTGGAAAAGAACCCATCTTTCCAATAGAATTTGAAATTCAGACATTAAGAATAGCTCAAAAGGCAGGTCTAGATCTAAATGAAGCCCAGGCCAAAAGACTACAGCAAATTAATGAGTTAGATGAAATTAGGCTCTCTGCTCTTCAGCACACAACGTTAATTCAACAACACAGAGAAAAATGGCATGATGCCCTTATCAAAGAAAAGATCTTCCATGAAGGAGACTGGGCACTCCTATATGATTCTAGGTTTCAGGATTTTCTAGGGAAACTCCAAACACGATGGCTTGGACCATATGAAATACAAAAAGTGCATGATAATGGCATTATTACATTAACTACCATTGTTGGATCTAGGCATTCCTTCAAAGTAAACGGTCATCGAGTACGATTGTATCATAAACCGCTTACCCGGGAATCCTTTTACCAACAATTACAGGAAGATTCTACCATGGAAATTATGGCTGAAGGGGATAACTCCTCCTCGACACCCATTTACTAAATCATTTCTTTTTTCAAATTTTGTACATAAATATTGTTCATTTATTTGGATTGTTTGTCTTATGGAATTTGTTTTTTTTTTTTTAAATCTCTGTTTATTTTGTTTATTTTGATTCTTGTTGTTTGTTTCATGGAATTCTGTTTTTTTTCAAAACTTTGTTTATTTCATTTGTTTTGATTTTTTGCTGTTCCTTTCTAAAGGAACAACATTTATGCTATTCCTTTCGAAAGGAACAACATTTTCGCAGATTTTTGTTGTTCCTTTCAGAAGGAACAACAGTTTCGCAAATTGTTTTTGTTGTTCTTTTTAAAAGGAACATCACCTTCTGAGTGGATTGTTTTTTGTTTTAGATTAGAATTTTGAGGATTTATGATGACTCTTCTAAAGGAAAATATATTATTCATATACAATCATACAAATTAAAGCTTACTGTAATCAGCAAATCAAAATAAATCGTCATTTTTAAGAAAATTGTTTAATAATGATAAGAAAAAGGAAAAAGGGACATAATGAATAACATGATTTTGTTGTTTTACTACCACTAAATTAATCTGATCGATTACCTTTATCATGATTGGTTCCTCCCCATATTGTATAACTTTCTTTTATTTTACTTATGGAATAGGAATAAGGGCACATTCTTCTCTATTGAGAAGTTCAGACTTATTCCACCATCCCTACTCTTAAGGAGTGCTGAGCCATCCTTTATGAATAACTAGGAAAGTGCTATATGAAAAAGAAAAATATTTATATGTTTCACTAATAATTTTATGATTTGGCAGATGGAGGATAGGGGGTCTCATCAAGATCTAGCCTACCATGATCATAAGGAAGCAAGTGAAGTGGCATTCCCATTATGGCCACCAAACTAGGGATATGGTCCAATGGACAATTGAAAAAAAACTAAGAAGTCCTCGGAACAAGAGGTCTCATCACGAGTCGACCTGCCCACTTTTCACTTCTTCCTGGTGAATGGCATTGTGATTTATCTGGTCACCAAGCTAGCACAATGGCCTCCGTTATGACATTTAACAAGCACTTCCTCAGTATGAATAAAGGACAATGGTTCCAAGGGTAAAAAAGCAACTCTGTCAAGGTTATGGACACCTATTGGAAACAGAGCTCTGCAAATGGTATTGGAGTCACATTTATACACATTAATAGTCATATTAAACCCTTTTCCTATGTCTCTATTTAAATATCAAATGAAAGTATGAATCCTTCACCTTTGATTTCGAACCTACAATACATTAAAATCATTATAAATCGATCATATTAGTTTGAAGTGGGTAATCAACACATCTGTACTTATGTTTATCTTAAGCTGTCCCTTTTCCTTATATTTGAATCATTGCAAATGATTTTATATCTATTCACGATTTATCATACGCATTGATTTCAGTAATTGTTATAATTTAATTGAATGTATCATAATTGCGCCTGCTTTTTCTTGTTGTACAACTGTTGTGCCACAGTTGCCTCTCTTAATTGATGGTCGAGGACGACCTATCAACCATCAGGGGGGGCACAGATGTCTGCATGTAGATCAAATCCCGATATTTCTTTACCTATATGCAAACCAAATCCCTGCATTTTAGGGAATAACAAAAATTTAACGACATTATTCCAATTCACTGTGTTGTTGTTCCATTACAATCACTATGTGTTTGGAAAGAACTAACAGTGTGCAGAGACGATGGGCGGACGACCAATTCGCAGTGAGCCACAGGTGCTAGTTGTTTCTAATGCTGCACAAGAGATTTTGGAAAGATTGGGGTGGATTACATATTTCATGAGGATGCAACAACCCCATGAAGCAGTGGCCACCGAATTCTTACAGAACTTGCAAGAAGGACACTCCATGGTTAGAGGAAGACAGATAGTTGTATTCGATGAAATAATTGCAGAGGTTTCTGGAATACCAGTGCAAGGAACCATATGGACGCAAAAGAAGGTCAGGCTTCAAGAAGCCATGAAAATTTTTCAGGATGACAGATAGACATTGGTCGTCAAAGGCAAAGGAGTTCAACCAGCATCATTAGGAGAACCATGGACGGAATTGGCCAAGGTAGTGTAGGCCTATATAACGTGTGACAGAAGGAAAGACGTGGTAAGACCTCGCCACCTTAAGTTACTGGCTGTATTAAAACAGAAATGCACTGTAAATTTTTCTGCATTTTTAAATTCCTTACTGCATGATACCGCTCGTAGTATAAGAAAAGCTTAGCATGCATACATGGTGGTTAGCCACCATTGCCTAATCTGATTAATAGTAAGTCGTAGCCTTGCCCAGCAACAGACCAGCTGGGAAGAGTTGATATTCTCCATTGATGGAGGGTTAGCCTTACCTGCCCCAAAACGGAAGAGAATGGCTGGCTCAATAGCTGAGCCATCAATTCGCAGACACTCCCTCCGTTCAAAACGAAGTAGGGGAATGATAGAAGGATTTTTGGGTAGTAGTAGCCAGCCCCTGGAATTACACAGCTCAGAGTATGAACAACCTCCACAATTGGAGGGGGGAAGTCCTCGTACTGATGAAGAAGAGGAAATGGAGGGAGAAATTCGCTACTCAGATGAAGAAGAAATAAGTCACCACACCAGTGGTGAGAAACAATCTAGTGCAGAAGAAGGAAATACTAAGGAAGAGGAAATTGAAGGAGAAATTCGATATTCAGATGAGGAAGAAGGAAGCTATCATACCTGTGAAGAGGACAAAGATAATCATAGCAGTGACAAAGAAGGAACAGAGCCTCCCGAAAATTCTACCGTAAGCCCTTTACAAGAAGACCAATTAGCCCAAATTCTGGCCAATATGAGTGACTATGTGCAGCCTCATAGCCCTTTGGACCTTCACATTGATATTAATCAGTTGCAGGAGCACTCTGCAGTCAATAAAGAAACAGCTGAAGAAATGTTGGATGAAACAACAAGTGCTAGCGAAGCTAGGGTTGCTTACCCTGAAAAACATGAACAAGGAAAGGAGAATACTGAAGAAATATCCAAACTTGGAAGCTCTCAGGGGATTGCAGAGTCGATTGAGGGTATAATTTCTGAAGAATTTAGCCAAGGGCATATGAATGTTGAAGAAGAACCTCAAGAAGAAAACCAAGAAGAGAACCCAACTAAAAGCATGGTTGACGAGGACCTAAACCCTGTTGAACAAACAGGTTCAGAAAAAGGAACAACCGTTCCATTGAGAAAAAGGAAGAAAGCAACTGAGATTGAAAAGCTTCGAAGGGAATGAATGAAGCTTCAGAGACTCGTGGAACAACTCAGGCAAACCATTAGGGTTTTGAGAATGAAAAAAATGCCTAAACGAGCCCCCAAGAGAAGAAGCATAGCTACCAAGCGAATTTCAAAAAAGAGAAAAATGACAGCTAAGATGAACCCCCAAGTTGCAGAAGATATGCTTGAGCCTAATTATGGAGATACGAAACAGAAAACAGCTGTTCCAACACAAGCTATTCCAGAGGGACCCGCTTCAAGTGAAAACATGCAAGCTAGTAGCCAGAATACTTTCAGTGACCCTACATTAGCCAGACTCCAAGAGGAGTTGGCACAAGCTCGAATAGAAAGGCAAAGGTTGGAAGAAGACACTGTCCCTAGGAAGAGATATCAGGAGTTGCAGCAACAGATGAAGACTATCCATGATGTAGAAGCTAAGCTCACAAAAAGTGTCGAAAAGCAGAGGAAAAGGTTGAAAAGGTAATGAACCAATTAAAATTAGCCTACAATCGAATGGACACTCTCTGCTCATTGTACACTGATGTCCTAGCCTATAGATGCCCTACCAAAAACTATGCTTTATTTTTACTAGAAAGATATTTACAGCTAAAGATTAAGGCAATTAGAGTAGGAAAATCTATAGAGCTAAAAACTATAGATGACTTTGTATCATGCTGCAAACTTTATGGGGTCAAAGTACAGTGCCTTTTGTGTGAATTTTATTTGCATAATCTAATACTTGAAAACGATTGTGAGTCAAATCCTAGCCCTTTTGTGGGAGATATCCAATATCAGGCATTTATTTCCTTTGCTGCAAATCAATTAAAATGACTTAAAGCCTATAATGCTTTTCAAGGGAAGGAAAATAAATTAGATTTGTGGATTAGGAGTGAACCTTAGGACCCACTTCAATTTTGGGCTACGCAGAAAATTTTGATGACAAAGGAAGGCGTTATCCAAGCATTGGGGCCTGTCCATAAATCGATTATCTTAAATGGGACAGATTATCTCTTATCCATTAGAAACCAGGCTTATATAGCAGCTAAGTTCCGGTGGAGAATTTCCAATCAGAATGTACAAAATAGAGAACCATTTAATTATAAAAACTTTGGGCTAGCTGCAGACCGCTTGATTTCTTATAGTAATCTCATTTTAAAAGAAGGACCATTCTGGCTAAGGTGTAGGTTCTGAAGCCCCATTGCATGGTATCCTGCTACAGACTACAAAGCCATTTATGAACTACCTGAAGGACAGACAGAACATGTTTTTGAAGCATTAGCTACACTGTATGGTTTTAGGCCTTTTGATGAAAAACCTTATCCAGCTTATTCTTTGACTGCTCTCCATGTGAACTATAGTTTTCATGAGGACATGAAAAATATTAAGCAGGGGGGTATGTTGGGCAGTGAAAAAGGTATGAAATCATTGTGTATTTTCTCATTATTTTACTATAGACATACTCCTTTTTACCTTAGAAAGGTGATTTATTATAATAATTATGGTAGAATTGGAAAGATATATGTTTATTGTAAAAAGATGATTAAATATTTCTTTTTGTTGAGAAAATCAAGAATTGGACGAAGTGGACAGCTGTACCAAAGGCGAAGCTGAGATGAATGCAACTGCTGTTCCTCCAGCGTTAAACCACATCCTGCCTAGGACAAGGAAATCCGAATGCATTGCTAAGAAAATGTAGGGGATAGCTCAGCTTCGGTCAAAGTAAACCAGATGATAACTAAACGAAGGGAAGCGAATCCCTCAGGAACCTTCGATCCTGAGGGATCGCTTTTCAAACTCATCTTATTCCTCGTCTTGTCCGTCAGGGTCTGATATATAAAGCAACGTCCTTTAGTGATCAGGGGGTCGGAAGCTCTCATATTCAAACATTTCCTCTGTAATATTGTATTTATTGACTCTTGGCTTTAAGAGAGCAGTCTCTCTAATACTTTATGTTCGATTAATATCAAAGACGTGTTTCGTTTCATCTCTTAAGTTCTGAAGTAGCCCAACAGTATTTCACTGGCGATAAGGGCCCGACTCTGGTGGAATTACCTTGTTGTTTGTATTTATAATATTTTCTTACTGTTGTGTGAAGTTATGTTTAAACTTTATTACGATTGCAGAGTTGATTGATTGTTGTTGGATTGAATACAAATTCGTTGTGATCATTAACGAATTGCATTGCTATTTTATCACCTGCAGGAAGTGCATTCGTTGTTTATTTACCTTGCCATCGTTATAAAGCTTTGTTGTTCTATATTCAATTCTATTTGTTGTTCTATTGGTTTGCGATTCTTTATGATTTATTGTTTCATGGTATTGGCTGTCGACAGGGTTGAAGTGTTGAGATTAGTTAAGTTTATAATTGCTGTTAAATTCATGTTGCTGTTCCGTTTCTGTTTATTGTTCATTTCTGATTCATAGCTTTAGATTAGCAGATAGATGGGTTACAATTGTTATGCTTAGGAATTACAAGCTGTTGTTCCTTTCCATATTTTGTTATTAGAGGAAGTTCCTTTCAGTTATTTTCATCAGCAAGTAATTGAGTTTGCTTTCATTTTGATTACTTTAAGAACAAGACCACCAACTGTAGAGGACACTAGGTACTGCTTCTAAGTCCCCAGATTGGTTATCTTGCCTCAGTGTGATTTCAGTTGCATCGATTTCTAAGGGAAAGAGTTATTGCTACTGTATCCCTGATCGATGGTTTGCAAATTGATGTAGTTAAGGTTTTAGAGCATTTCCATTTATGTTACTGTAATCAGATTTCTTTATAAGCATCCATTTACTCTTGTATTCAACATTCTGTACTACATCTTCATAGCATTACTCTTAGTTAATTGCAGCCTCAGACAGAGTACACTCTTGAAATAAAAAGTCACTCCTGGATTGATAATTAATGTGAGATAAAGAGGTGTTAAAAATATACCTTTTTATGACTCAACAGAATGTCCAAAAAGGTGTACAAGGAGATGGCCAAAGAACTGGACAAAATTGCATCGCGGGAGGAGCCATCTCAACAACAACAACATGCTTCAAATGTAATATGTAATCATTGAATTTTTCGATCATTAGGTACAAAAAATAAACAATTTAGCATTAAATATTAATTTTCAAGAATTTTCTTGTAGAAAAGAAAATAAAATGGAACCCATTCAACACATAAAAGAGGACGACAAGGAAGAAAAGGGATGATATCTAAGTTTGTGTGTAATTTTTACTTCCTTATAACAACTTAACTAGATTTCATTTTTGTATTTTTTAAGTTGTTTTACAAAAATCATCATTGAATGTCTTCAAACAGGTGCTAACATACAAAGAAAAACCATCAGACGAATTGATTGAAATTGGGTTAAATATGGGTTGTGAGTATATGTTGGCATATCATAAATTAATTGTGGAATTTGTAAGCAACTATCAATCTTGTTTTACTTAGCTCTGTCTATAATTAATAGAACAAAAAAATATTTTATATTAAATATATGATTTGTTATGAGGTATAAAATTTGCAGGAAACAAAGTATGGAACTGTGCCAACAGATGAAATTTTGAAGGATGGCAGGGTACATGGTTTTGAAAGAATGTGTGTAGTTTATGAGTCAATTGTTGCTATGGTACGTCATTTTTCTTTTCGATTTACATTGATGTATATTATTTAATAATTGAATTTTCATTATTCTCACCAATGTATATACACTCATTTCAGTTTATTTTTATGTTTGTAAATGGAAGGTGAAGAAGAAGAAAACAATCAACACCGTGAAAAAAACATTCCTGAAAATAACCCCAAGTCATGGAAGTAGCTCTAGTAGTTACAACAGTTCAAGCGAAGAATGATGATCACTGTGTTTGGATATCAAAGCAAGCCATTGTATTTTTTGAAATATGTCTGTGAAATCAGACATTTTGTTTAATGTAATGGACATAGTGTCCCAATTGAAAGATAAAGGGATACCAATAACTGTCCCATTTTGTATGACAAAGATTGTCTTATATATATATATATATATATATATATATATATATATATATATATATATATATATATATATATATATATATATAATAAAATATGTTTTAAATTATTCTATTTCGTTTTCTATTTTCGCTATTGTGTTCTCCATTGTCATTCTCAAATGCACTAATAAAAATTTAATCCATATCAATGTTGTTATAAGAATAACGAATAATGACTTTTGATGAATAATGAATTTTAAAAAATCACAATAATTGCATTGTCACGAATTCGATGTTCCTAAAAAATACAAAATGAAAATCGGTGTGTGTCGATTCTTGTACACCCAGATGATTTCCAACCATTCTCCCGATTTTCTTTGGTGTGTTTCTATGACATGAGCTGCAAATGCCAAAACCAATTAAAAATATCGGTGCTTTTATGTGTCTATATGCACCAGTGCCATTGTATGACCTATGGGCACCGCACGAATACTGATACCAATTATAAATCTCGGTGCGTTTGTGTGATACTACGCACCAGGACGTTTATGTGCCTATAAGCACCAGTGGATTTGTATGACCTATGGACACCGCACAAATACCGATACCATTTATAAATCTCAGCGCATTTGTGTGATACTAAGCACCAGTGCGTTTCTATAATTCCACGCACCGGTGTGTTGATATGACCTATGGGCACCGCACAAATCGCAAACCCAATTAGAATGGCACGTGCGTTGTATCACCAACAGTACGCCTGGTGTGGTTTTATACCTTAACGGCCCGGTGCATTCTCCTTCGACCACCCTAGGGCTCCTTCTAAATGTACGCACCAGTGCGTTAAATCTAGAGTAGCGCATCGATGAAAAAAACATCCGTAATAACCTCCAGCTGCCCATTTTTTTTAGTTGTTTTTAATTTCCGTTAAGAGCTCTGACAAAACCTCCGCAACCATAAACGATTGTTGCAGCAAATGTTTTTTTGACAATTTTGGCAAGTTTTATAACACTAAAAACCTCCTTTATAACCTCCACTAGATGGTCTTTTCCTTGTAGTGACTTCAATGCATTTAATCAATGACTTTGATGAGATGATGGACTCTGTTGATATCATTCATTCTCTGCAGTGTGGTATACCTTATTACCATGCTCTGAGATCTAATGGTTGCTTGGCTGTATTGCAAATCCTCTTGAATAAAAATCTAGTGAGTGACTGCCATTTTGATATCATTTTAATAAATATTCTTCTCCTTCGAAATTCCTCTGTGCGTCATCCTCCTCCTCGAAGGCCCCACGATGATCCACTACCACTATAAAGGTTAATCGAGTTAAAACTGATGAGCCTTCTGTTGTAGGAAATAAAAGAAAAGTAGTGCCTCCACCACCTCCGCCGACTACTCAACCACCTGCACTAACCACCGTGTATGTTTTGATGAAGAGCAAGGGCTATGCTCCTGATTGGTTTCATAGCTCTGAGCGGCCAATGAATTCCATAGAGGGAGTGTATTACTCAGAGGACGAAGCATACTCCGTTGCCATTCTGAAGATCATTTCAGTGTACGAGGCCTATGAAGATGAGCAGATGAAATTTCGTAGCATTGCAACCACCAAAGGGTTATCTCTCAAGAAGAGAATGGAGAGAATAATGGCGATGATTGTTGATATATGGGAAGGAGAGGAGACCAGTTGCCAAGTTTACAAGGGTTAGTTGTTCCCCACTGAAGTTGTGGATTAGGGAAGATTGTTCGATGCCCTCAAACCTACAAAACCCCTGCAAAGCGATTTTGATTCTTCAACAGACGATGCTGCCTCTTCGTCTTCTAATGATCGAGACCCTCGTTATGAAATCATGTTTTAAGAATTCAACACTTTTTTTGTATTTGATGGTTAATATTATGATTAGTATGCAGCAATGTGTAGAGAGCTCTTATGGCTTAGGATTTTGGGGATTTTCTATGGAATCGACTACACATTTGATAAAAACTGAATTGAGCAGAAGAGGCAGCTCTCAGGTGAGTACTGCACCTGGAGACTGGACACAAAATGGAGAGTACACTCTACATTCATTAATAAAATGATATAACTATAAGTACATCACAAAGGAGTAGGAAGTTGTAAACAAACTCCTATATCCTAAGAAGTTACTAATCCTAACTTAAGGAGCTATGTTACAATAGTGTTACCATTTCTCCATTAATATAAAATAATATTAATTATTTTCAACTCTCTCCCTTAATGGAGAAAGGATTGTCCTGAATTCCTAACATCCCCCTAAACAATTCAAACTTAATTTTTCCAAGAGGCTTAGTAAAAATGTCTTCCATATTGTCACAAATTTTACAATATTCAATAAATATTTCTTTTGACTGGAATTTTTCTCAAAAAAAGTGAAACTAAGTATCTATGTGTTTTGTATTCTTGTGGAATACTGGATTGTATGAAAGCTTTATGGTACTCTGGTTGTCACATTTGATGATGGTTTCTTTTTTCTTCTTTTCTCCTGCATCATGGAGAACCCTTCTCAACCAAATAGTTTCACATGTAGCTACACATAATGCTTGGTACTCGACTTTAGTTGAAGATAATGCCACATTACTCTGATTTTTACTGCTCCACGCTATGACCTCGGATCCAATACTAAATGCATAACTTGTGATGGACCTTCCGTCACCCAGATCACCTGCCCAATCTGAGTCTGAAATACCTACTAAGATAACATGAGATGTGTCATTGTATAAAATCCCATAATCACTAGTACCACGAAGATACCTCAACACACTTTTTTGCTGTTGTCCAATTATTTTCAAGTGGATTAGACATGAAATGGCTCAAAACACTAACATAGTATGCTAAGTCTGGTCTAGTTGATGTTAGATATATTAGACTACCAACTAGTTGTCTATACGAAGTGGCATCCACCTCCTTAGAGCCATCGTCACTACATAACTTCAAATTTTGCTGCAAACATGTTGATGTTGTCCTACACTGCTCCATCCTGAACTTTGTTAGCAGACTTCTGACGTACTTCCTTTGAGTAAGAAAAGTCTATCCAGAGTCTCTCCATACCTCTAGACCCAAGCAATAATGTAGACTTCCGAGATCTTTCCTTTCAAAGACTTGCGACATCTGCAATTTTATTTCTTTTATCAAATAATTTGCATTACCCATTATAATCATATCATCCACATACAAAGAAATCAAAATAATCTTCCTCTGTTTATTATACATGGTATACAGATTTGGATCATTCATGCTCCTATGAAAACCATGCTGTAAGAAGAATGACTCAATCTTCTCCTTCCAAGACATGGCTGCTTGTTTTAAACCATATAGTGTCTTTTTCAACCTATACAATAGATGTTCCTGCCCTTCTTAATAAACACTTCAGGCTGGACAAAATAAATATCTTCCTTTAAATCACCATTCAGAAATGCAAACTTAACATCTAGTTGGTGTAGCTTCCACTGATATTTTGTTGCTAATGAAATTAACATTATAATGGTATGATCCGGATTTATGCAGGAACACAACAGAATAAACATATAACCATAAATACAGAGATGCAGCAGAAATAACACTTCATTTCATTAATATCAAAGAACTGAAATTTGCTTACAGACAGAATGGAAATAAAACTAGCTAGGGGATATGGTAGCTATCTCTAGAAGAGATGTGGTGGCTGTGCCCTTCGAACTGAGTTACAATGAGGCTCAAGGGCCTATTTATTATTGAGAAACAATGGAGAACCCTAAACATCCAAAAACCTAACCCTAGGAGATGAAGCGCCAAAACTATGGGCCCCGTTTGGGTAAATTTGTTTTTCAACTTCCCAGGGACGTAACTTTGGCATACTATCTCTGTTTGACGCACATGATACATCATTAGAAAGCTCTATCCGAGGACTACAAATTTCACCACGAATATCATTTCGAAATGGAATGATATAATGGAATGATATTCGCTGGAGGCGCGATGCCCAAAAAACGTCGTTTAGGGCCTCAAAACGGCTTCGGAAGTTCAGGACCCGAAAAACTGCTAAAAATAGTAGGTTATGCTGAAACTGAAAAACTGAAAGAGACAATGGTGGGGGCCCAAGTGGAATAGGCGGGTGGCCACCAATATCCACCTGGATCATTCCTCCCCCCTTAAGAAGCAATGGTCCCCATTGCGTTAAGTTCCTCCATGAGATGAGGAAATTTCTACTGAACTTGGTCCCTAGTGAACCACTTTCCTCGGTGCAGGAGTTGGCCAGCTTTGACAACCCAATACAGTTGGATCTTCTTTTGGTGAGTGTTCTTAATTTTCATGTCCATGATACAATCTGTGGTGGCCTGTTCCATGCAGTCTAGGTTTAACTCTATTGATGTGAGTTGTTCTGCAATGTCCGAGGTGTCCAGTAGAGGTGGGAAGTAAGGACGAAGGCGATCCACATTGAAGAATGGGTGCAGACCAAGGAATGGTGGAATACTAAGCTCGAAGGAATTGTTCCCTACAGCCTTGGTGATGATGTACGGCCTGTATTGGAGTGGGCGAAGCTTGCGGTGGGGTCCAGTGAGGCGCTCCTTCTGCAAATGTAGCCATACTTTGTCGCCCACCTGGAAGTTGTGTGGCACCCGGTGTTGATCATGGCGCTGCTTGTACTTCGCATTGGCTCTGTCCAATATATCATGAACTTGTTGGCGGATGTGTTGAATGCGCTCGATGAAGCTACTTGCTTTGTCAACTTCAGACTGGACGTGCACTGAATCGGCCTGAGCAGCTGCAAATGGCATGGCTACGTCAATGGGACATAGTGGCTGGAATCCCAAGCCCACCTAAAAGGGGCTATGGCCGATTGAACTGTGGAGAGCCTGATTATAACTATGTTGTACATAGGGGAGGCTCTTGTCCCATGTGTGTGGATGCTTTGAATTGTACATGCGCAGAATGTGTACAATCATTCTGTTGACGACCTCTGTCTGGCCATCTATTTGGGGATGGAAAGCTGTGGACTTGGTGAGCTTGGTATCCAACATCGACCAGAGGCTGGACCAAAATTTGCTGAGGAACCTGCTATCCCGATCTGATATGATAGACTGTGGGATCCCAAAGTGCACCCACACTCGTTCAAAGAAGAGTTTAGCAGTGGCTTCTGCTGTGATATTCTTCTTGCAGGGCGCCATAATGGCCATCTTCGAGAATCTGTCGACGACCACAAAAACACAGTCATTTCCCTGCTTAGTAGAAGGCAGGCCCGACATGTAATCCATGGAGATGGATTCCTAAGGTCGACTAGGGGTAGGTAGAGGAGTATATAGGCCTTGCTTCTTGATGGTCGGTTTGGTAATGGCACAAGCAGTGCAGGATCTGATGTGCTTCTCGACATCCTTTCGAAGGTTCGGCCAATAGAAATACTTCTGCAGGATTGCTACTGTTTTCTCAACCCCGAAATGCCCAGCGACTCGACTGTAGTGTGATTCCCATATCATCTTGGCACGCTCGCTTGAAGGAACACAAAGGTGTCCCATGTGACATAAAAGTGCATCTTGGAGGTGAAAATTTGGAACTTGCGTACCCCCCAAGAGTGCCTTGTAAGTGTGGCCGAATTTTGGATCACTCTCATAGAGAAGCGGCCAATCATAAGTCTCGTGCCCACAAGAGTTGAGCATGGTGGTGAGCGCCACGATCGGTGGTCGGCTGAGGCAGTATGCAACATTATTGGTGCTACCTTTCTTGTACTTGATGTTCAAATGAAACTGTTGCAGATATGTGGGCCACTTCTGATGGCGATCATTCTGCAACTTCCCTTGTGTCTGTATGAATTGCAGGGGCTGGTGGTCTGTGTGGATGATTGTTTCCTTCCCCAAAATGTAATGCTTCCATTGTCGATAGGCTTGCACAATGGAATACATTTCTTTGTCATGGGTGGGATACTTGCGAACTGTCTCAGACAATGTCTCACTGTGATATGCCACTGGATGTCCCTGTTGAGTAAGAACTGCCCCAATAGCATAGTCAGAGGCATCTGTCTCAATCTCAAACGACTGCTGCAAGTCTGGTAAGGTGAGCACTGGAGCAGAACAGAGGCGATTTTTCAATTCTTTGAACGCCTTCTATTGAGGTTCCGACCAAAAGAATTTTGCTCTCGCTCCTCCTTTGGTGACTTGACTCAAGGGCCAAGTGATATGAGAGAATCCCAACATGAATCTACGGTAGAAATTAGCAAGACCCAGAAAGCTGCGAAGCTCTGTTATAGTAGTCGGGGCTGGCCAATCCCGAATGACTTGGATCTTGGCTGGATCCACATGCACCCCCCTTTCATCAATAATGTATCCCAGATATTGCACCTGGGTCATGCCAAACGTGCACTTCTCCAAATTGGCACACAACTTGTGTTGCCGCAGTGTTTGGAGGACTTGTCGGATGTGGTGAAGGTGCTCTTCCCAAGTCTTGTTGAAGATCAGAATGTCATCCAAGTACACCACTACAAATGAGTCGGTGAATGGCCGCAAGATGTCGTCCATCATCCTCATGAAGGTTGCGGGAGCATTCGTCAACCCGAAAGGCATGACTAGCCATTCAAAAAGGCCTTCCTTGGCTTTGAAGACAGTCTTCCACACATCAGAGGGTTCAATTGGTACCTGGTGATACCCAGACTTCAGGTCAATCTTGCTGAAATATTTTGCACCTTTGAGTTGGTCCAGAAGGTCATCAATCCGTGGGATTGAGTACCTATTCTGGACAGTGATCTTGTTCAGCGCCCGATAGTCAATACAGAGTCTCCACGTCCCATCCTTCTTCTATACCAACACGATCGGGCTCCCACAGGGCGATGAACTTGGTCTGATGTGACCTTTTTGCAACAGCTCCTGAATCTGCCTCTTGATTTCATCATTTTCCAGAATAGAGCGTCGATAGATCGGTCCATTGGGTAGTGGCGCACCTGGGGTCAGATCAATCGGGTGCTTGACCTGGCAGTGCAGAGGAACCCCTGTGGGTGAGGTGAAGATGTCCCCGTACTCCTCCACGACCTTATCCATTTGTTTTTGTCGTGCAGAGGGGCCCTGTCTGGAGGTCGTGGCCACAGTCTTCTTCTTGCCCTGGGGGCGGATCATCAGGAAAACAAATTTCCTGGTTTGGGAAATGAGCTTACTGCATTGTTTTGTAGTAACCAAAGAGATAGCCGTAGGAGGTGGTACCTCTGGTATCCTGTACAACTTATTTCCCAAAGTAACAATAACAGCACGAGGTCGAGACTCATACACAGCATGACGCTTCCACAAGTATGGTTGTCCTAATAATACATTAGAAACATCAATAGGAGCAACTTCACATAATACCTCATCCGTGAAGGGCTTGATGCTATAGGGAAGGCGGCACTGCTGGCTGACACGAAGATCTCGTCCTTGGTGAAGCCACCCGATGGTGTATGGATGTGGGTGAGTTGTGGTCGGCAAGCCCAACCGTTTCACGGCGTCTGCTGAAATGAGGTTCTTTTGGCTCCCATTGTTGACAATGAACTATATAGGGGAGCCTTTTACCCACATCTGGGAGTGGAAGAGACGTTCCTCCTCCTTTGGATCTTCTGGTTCCTCCTTCTAGATCTTTGCAGTGGTAACAGTGGCATTGGGCTCCGCATCAATAATCTGTTTCCCTTTTCATTCCCATTTCCAGGTTCTGATTTGGATTCAGAGCATGCATCTGACTCAGAAGCCCTCATCTCAGCCACTAGTGACTGCTTGGCCCGACACTCACTTTTGTTGTGAGTGGAGCTCTTATGGAACTCACACCACTTTCCCGTGTCCTTCTTTGGCTTTGCGCTGCTGTTATTTTCTTATGGCTTTGACGGGTTGTCTTTAGCCGCCATGCCTTGGCTCTGTCCTTTGTTCTGTGGTTTGGAAGCACCTTTCCCTTGCTTTTGATTCGCAGATCCAAAGTCTCGCTTCTTCTGTTTGAATTTCTGCTCAATCTTGGCAGCATACCGGTATGTCGTACCAAGCGAGGAGATGTCGAGCTCCATTTCCTCTGAAGAATCTGAAGATGTATCTATGTAGAAACACTGTGATACTTTAGCACCAAATGTTCTCGAATCTTTGATACCCAACTTTGGTGCGCGGGGTATGGAAGCGTTCGTCCCAGCTCATGCACATCTTGATCCCTTTGTGGTCATGACACATGGTCCATTAGATGTGCTTACATTTGCATCCTCACAGCTCCCACAAGGATAGTCTTGTTCCTTAATGAGCGTCTCGGAAAAATTCCAGGGTGATCTGGGCAGCAGAGGGTTACGTGCAGTCCTTGTTCTCACAGTAGGTTTCCCACCAGTCCTTAACATGGGGGGTAGCTTTGAGGAGTGCAAAAATAATCTTCTCTCGGTCTAAAAAGTCATGAACAGAGAAATATCCTTCTAATAGATTCAACCATCTATCTACAGCATCTACGTCTATTTGACCCTCAAATATGGGAATGTCAAAATTTACTTGTACCTTAAAAGGGGTCGCACCTCCAGAGTGGTTGCTGGATGCAGATGCGCCGACGGTGGGCAACCGTTGAAGGATCTGAGCAAAGTTATCCATCATCGCGTTCCTTTGTTTTTCGAGGGCCTCCTCGAGCAATATTTTGATAGGATATCCTTCTCCCTCATCTTTCTTTTCATCCCCCATGGGCGTCCGTCGAGGTTTGCGAGGCTGATATTGCAAAGGTTCCACCAAATCAAGCCCTAGCTCCTTATACCTCGACCTCGTTGGGGACAAGCAAATAAGGATCGAGAAAAAGAAGACCGCTCTGATACCACTAATCCGGATTTATGCAGGAACGCAACAGAATAAACATATAACCATAAATACAAAGATGCAGTAGAAATAACACTTCATTTCATTAATATCAAAGAACTGAAATTTGCTTACAGACAGAATGGAAATAAAACTAGCTAGGGCACTGGTAGTTATCTCTAAGAAGAGATGTGGTGGCTACAGGCCTCTGAACTGAGTTACAATGAGGCTCGAGGGCCTATTTCTTATTTAGAAATAATGGAGAACCCTAAACATCCAAAAACCTAACCCTAGGAGATGAAGCGCCAAAACTATGGGCCCCGTTTGGGTAAATCGGTGTTTCAACTTCCGAGGGACGTAACTGATCTACTATCTCCGTTTGACGCACATGATACATCATTAGAAATCTCTATCCGAGGACTACAACTTTCGCCATGAATATCATTCTAAAATAGAATGATATTCGCTGGAGGCGCGATGCCCATAAAACGTCGTTTAGGGCCTCAAAACAGCTCCGAAAGTTCAGGACCCGAAAAACTGCTAAAAATAGTAAGTTATGCTGAAACTAAAAAACTCAAAGAGACAATGGTGGGGGCCCAAGTGGAATAGGTGGGTGGCCACCAATATCCACCTGGATCATGGTATCTGCTAATCATCGCTGACAATCGACCACACATTTTATCCCTCAAGAAGTGTTTGTAACCTGAATTTCTAATTGGTGTAATTGGACCCATCAAGTTTGCTAGACTTGTTGAGATATGTGTCTGTAAATTTATTCATACTAGACTAATCGGATTGTTGATCCTCCGATTAATTCCAACCAATTAAATAATTACAAGCTACACTAAAAAAAACTCAATAATACCAGAACCTAATCACAAATCTGCCACCGATCTGGCATGATCTCTGTGACTGCAACTCAAATCCACCACCGATTTGAAGATTTTTTGTGTCTACGACTCAGATCCACCACAAACGGGAAAATCCCATGTGCAGAACCACCAAGAAATGTGTCTGTGACTCAGATCCACCACAAACAGGAAAATCCCATTTCCAAAACCGCTAAAAAATGTGTCTGCAACTCAGATCCACCAAAAACGAGAAAATCCCATGTCCATAACTGCCAAAAAGGAGGTTAGCACCTTTTTGAACCTAAAATCTGCGCTGAATGAAAATCGGTGTAAGTGATACAAAATCAACGCGGGTATGGCCCTAATAGTCGTGTTGATTGCACCTATCAGTTTGACTGTCAGGCTGGAAAATGCGTCGACCCACCTATGCTCAAAAGAAAAAAAAAATTATGAGACCCTGTGAGTGAGGTGTTTAATGCAGTCCGCCTCCTCTTGTGAGTGTTGAAGCTCCCATGTGCACCATAGCCACAAAGGCTATGTGGCCGTGAATGCTCTATATCCACAAGGGCTCTGTAGCCACCTAGGGCTCTAGAGGAAATCAGGTTCACTAGGTCTGAGCTCTGATACCATGATAAAAACTGAATTGAATAGAAGAGGCAACTCTTAGGTGAGTACTGCACGTGGAGACTACACACAAAATGGAGAGTACACTCTACATTCATTAATCAAATTATACAACTATAAGTACATCACAAAGGAGTAGGAAGTTGTAAACAAACTCCTATATCCTAGGAACTAATCCTAACTTAAGGAGCTACATTACAACAGTGTAACCATTTCTCCATTAATATAAAATAATATTAATTATTTTCGACTACATTTTGTTTTTAGTGTCTGATAGTGATTATTTTAAGAATATGGGATTTTGGGTATTTTTTGTGGAATCGAATACATATTTTCTTTTCAGTGTCTAGTAGTGATTATTTTAAGAATATGGTGGTGATTGTCAGAGTGGTTATGTCTCTTATTCCTACAACATGTTATTTAATAATGCATTTTGGGATGCTTAGGATGCTTTCATCACATTTACATGTCTATGGTAATTGTGCGAATGATAATGGGAATTTCTCCCTTTCTATGTGATTACCAATAGCAAAAGTTAACTATGGAATTATGATGTTACCATTTCCTCTGGTATAATTTTTAGCGAAAGTTAGTTATGGAATTAAGATGTTGTCATTTCCTCCAATATCAAGGATAAGAAAAAGTTAACCATTAAAGTGTTATGTGTTGTTTACAACTTTATTTTAAGGTGATCCTTATATTACCACTTGATTGATTATGCCAACTTAATCCATTTTGAATAATTTGTGATGTTTATGCCAACTTAATCCGTTTTGAAGAATTTGTGATGGTTATTGGCCATGGTTTAAACCAAAGGGTAAGCCATTAAGATATTTTTTCTTAATTTTATTTTTCTTATTTTTCTTGTTTTCATTGGAATAATCAAGCTTAATAGTTGGTTATATAGGTTGAATATAATTATTTTAAGTTGATATAATTTTCACAGATAGGGAACTCATTTTTCAAGCTTGTTGTCTAGTATGTAGAAATGGAAAGCTCGGCTAAAAGTGAAGTGTTTTAAACTTGTTGTCTAGTATGTGGAAATGGAAATCTCAGCTAAAACTGAAGTGTTTTATATGGCTTGTACTTCAGACTTTTCTTTTCAACATTGGATGAATTTTTGTTTCAACATTGGATGGTTTTGTAGTTAATTTTCCTACATTTCAACTATCCAAGTCTCAGTCTTCTCTTTCTCGGAAAGAAAACCAGAACCATTTTGGCGATATCTAAAAAGATCTTCTGCTCAGTGAAAGAACTTTTGCATCTTTTGCTCAGCGAAATAACTTAAGCTCATCTTCGCTGAGTGCTTCGTAACTAATTTTTAGCCTGTTCTTTGTATCAGTTCAAACTTTCATTTCAAATTTTTAATTGACCACCATAAAAATAAAAGTTTTACTGAACAAAATGACTTTTGTTTTTAATGACCCATGCACTCTTACAAACAACCACAAATTTCTTTACCTCTGATCAACCTTGATAGTAGACTTTCCTTAAAATCATATTCGGATTTTTAAACGTATTTTCTTTCAAAACATCAAACTAGTAATAGAAATATGAAAGAGTAAATTTGACTTTCAATAATTTAAGTTGCTTATCATAATATTTCATGGCTAATTTACAGTTTTAAAGGCAAACTTTTTAGACATGGACATTGTATTTGACCTTCAATAATTTAAGTTGCTTATCATAATCTTTCATGGCTGATTTACAATTTTAAAGACAAACTTTTTAGACATGGAAATTGTTCAAATTTTGTAATATTTTTTAAATGCATTAAATAAATAGTTTGACAATGGGTAAGTAGTCACTATCTCAATATAAAGAATTGTACTATACTTTCACTTCAGTAAATGAATGCTGAGAACTTGTCATAAATGTTGTGTTTAGTTTATTAGTTGATTTTCCATTGTTTGTCATTATTTTTATTTTTACTAATTTTATTTTTAGTATTATTTTTATTATTATGATTTGTATTATGTTTGATTTGAATTTAATTTTTTTATTGTTCCCCATCGTTAATTTTATTATTTTTACTAATTTTATTAATATTACTAAAACCACTAACTAAAATTAAATTTTCAATTTTTTAAATGAGTATCTCTTTGGAGTAATCTAGTTGAGGGCCAAAATCAAACCTAGTTGTTGCTTCTACAAAGAGTATATTCAAGAGCCTAAATCAAACATATTTGTTGCTTCTACCAAGAGTATATCCAAGAGCCTGTAAACCAAATATATCAGAAATTTATAACCTAGCAAGAGTGTAAACTCTACAAGAGTGGAGAAGCCTAGTAGACTACTACTTAAACTTTATCTCAAGAGCCAAAAATATACCCCTATAAAATCTAAACCAAATATAAAAAAAACATCTCATGTTACAGACTTCAAGAAACTAATTTACAAGATTTTCAAATCCCTGGAATGGATAGGTTTGACAAAAGGCGTATGAACAAAAGAGATGTTGCGAGTGTTGTCTAGGAAGACCCCTTAACTTACAAAATGCACAAATCTTCCACTCCTGACCTTTCAAGCACATCTTTATACCTAGATGTATGTTAATTTTTTTTAAATAAAATAATTCATAGTTATATGTCAAATCTTCAGTTAAATCACATAACATATCACATATTTTTTCCTCTATACTACTTTTTCCTATTTTACTGCTTTGCAATTTTTCCTTTGCAATAGATGGTGCAATTGCGAGTTTAAAATGCTTTCATTATGTAAAAAGTTATATCCAAATTAAATATAAGAAAATTTCTTATTCCATCTTTTATTTATTTATTATTATATAAGATCTTAATCATATATATAATTTTGATGAAAAATTATGTTATGTTTAGTATCATCTTAGCCATTCCACTCTCATGGCTTTGTCCTTATCAAGTTTTCATGATCTTATTTTTACTGTTTAATTTTAATTTATTTATTTTAAATAATTTTAATATAAATAATATTAAATAAATTTGAATATTAATTTTATTAGTATAGAAAATGTTAATTTTATAAATAAAATAAAATAATTTATAAAAATGTTTTTGATATATACACTATTACAAAAAAAAAAATTTATAGCTTAATATGTGTGAGATGTGTAATATATTTTATAGTTCATCATAAGTGAGACGCATAATTCCTTTGATACTCAATCCTGAATTAATACAAAGATATAATATTTTTTGTAAATTTTAAAAAAAGTCTAATCCATTTTACTAATAATTTAAATTCAACCCTCAAGAATTGCTTAAAATATAGATTTTCAAAAGTTTGTGTAGATTGAACTTGATTTATTCTCGATTTAATATAATTCCTGTATAATTTTGACAATTTGATGAGTTACATAATTAAAATCCTAAATGATTTGACAATATAACTTTTAAGTATAATTTCTAATAACTCAATGATTTACATAATAAAATTTTTGGATGATTTTGACAATGTAATAATGAAAGAACTATCTAACTACTTAAATAATGAAAAAACAATTTAACTATTAAAATAATGAGAAAAATTGCCAGAAGTGATGGCAGAGACGACTATTGTAGTTGAGTGGACCAAAGTGAACGAATAAAAAAACCGAGGCGGAAGTGGAGGATGGATGGATTGTCGTGTTTCACGGACACCGCCACACTTGGGATTTACGTGTGAGACCCACATCACGAGAGGAGGAAGTAGTTGGTGGGAGAGACGAGGAGGTGTTTGGTTGGAAATTCTCGTGTTTTTGACATGCCGTGCCTACTTTAATCACTTGATTATATGAATTGAAATAATAAAATTTAAAATGATTTCAATTCCGAAATAGAAAATGGCTGTCTCACTGTGAAAAGTTCGTTTCTTCCATCATGTTTTGAATGGTTGGTATGGATGTAAAGGTAAGATACGGTACACGATGGAAAGGAGGGAATGCACTTTAAATTGAGAAGCTCGCTCATTTTTACCCTTTTTTTTTCTTATTATTGATTTTAAATTATATATATATATATATATATATATATATATATATATTTATATATTTATATATATTTTTAGTAGTATTTGGTATCTAGGTTTTTTATTCATTTCAAAAGAGTAGATTACATAATGTAATCACTTTTGAAGTCTTAATCTGCTTTGGTGGGAAACCAAATCTATTAGTCATTGGAAGATATTGTAAACCATCCAAAAATAAAAAACTTTCAGTTATCATACTTAGCTTTTAATGCCTAAATGTTGCTGACTTTGACATGGTTCGACCAACTAAAGAGAAACATACTATCTATATATTTCAACATCACGGAGGTAAACATAGATAAACATAAATAGTGAAGACAAGCAAGACTAAAACCATCTCAGCCCTTTGAGGAATCAAGAGGCGTTGGGTCTTTAGCGCTGGATCTAGGCATCTCTGTTTGATGCGGATGGTTCAGGAGCTGCTCGATTCTCTTCAAGCAGGCATTCTGCTTTGGATTTGAAATTGCAGTAACTAAAATCCCCTCTGAATTTCCTGCATTACAAGATCTACTTGCATGAAATCTGTGGTATGCATGATTTATTTTGTCACGAAGCGCTTCATCTGCCAGTATAACTGCAGAGTTTATTGGTATTGGGCTACTCTTCCTTTGGTGTTTCCTGAATCAGGCACTATCATTTCTCCTTCTAGGATTATCTCCTCCTCCTTGGCTTGGCGGGTGAGGGCTTCCTCCCATTTAGCAATGACCTTGCTCACTAAGATCGGGATTTCCTGTAGGTAAGTGAGAGTTGCATATGTGATGTGTTCGCCCTGAGGTTTCCACACTAATTTCCTAGGAGCCTGGGTGGATGTTTCCCCTTTTTTCCTTCTACGAACCACGTTTCCATGACTATCTCATGTTCACCCCTCTCGCTTCCTCCTTTGCTGCCTTCGCCCAAGCCATTGGACATTGGTCGACAGGAATGGGGGACGCAGTTGTAATGAGGGCTCGTGCCTTTCCACCGAAGGTCCTGTTCTGCCTTCCCAAGACTGTCACAAAGACAAAGCATGTTTTCATAGGCCACGACAATAACATATCAGTGCAATGACTATACAATTGACACACCCGACTCTCTATATAAACTCTCGACTGTGACCCGACTCTCCATATAAACTCCCGACTATGACTTGACTCCTTCACCCACAGCAACATGCTGAGGTCTCTCAGGGTATTCTCGACTTACCATATTCTTCGTATCGTCTCCTAACTATAACCCGACCCCTTCACCCCCTTCACCATGTCGAGGTCTGTCGGGGTATCCTCCTGCAGAGGAGTTTCCTCTTCCCTTACAGTTACCATGCTCCCAACAATCGAACTCACACCCTTTGGAGGCCAACCAACCATTCAAATTCATGATTCCATAGCTCCATCCTAGATTTCGAGTGGTTGACTTGGATTTCCCATGGTCTGCTAGACTTTCTAACCCCATACCCATGTCCCTATCCCCCATCTTACATAGTATAATCCCGAATAGAATAGAAATTAACTAGTTCTTGCCCACAGTACTCTTGGTGGTTTCCCGAGACACCCAACCATTCATCATAACTATGCTCTGTATCACAGTCCCCGAATTGAAAGCATTCAACACACATACCTTAATTTGATCCATGTACAGGGGATTAGGGGGTTTATTAAACTCAACATACCCTTGTGCCACGAGGTGATGTCGCTGGTTGTAGAGGTCAGGACCGATGCTTCCAGCCTCTGTCTCCCTTTGCTCTGCCACACTTCTCATCATGCATGCAAGAAACCAAACAGACGTAATAAGATCCCTACGGTTCAAACTGCTCGACTTATCCTAAATCATCGCATGGAGCCTCCCTCGAGAGAAGCACCCACTTCTCCGCACGCGACCACCTTTCCCACCATTACCATGCCCCTTGCTTCTATCTAGGCTGGCTTGCCTGGCGTGAGACCTTACATTAACTTCCCTCATCATTCTGTATTACGATTTGTTCCCTCTCCACACCCCGATCGGGGGTTTAAATTTAATATATTAAGTATAAAAAGTTGAGTAATTAAAAACTTTTATTATTTTATACTCTATATTTAAATAAGTATCATTTAAAAGAATTTAAATGTGATATATATATATATATATATATATATATATATATATATATATATATATATATATATATATATATATATATATATATATAAACAATATTTGGTAGAAGATGTTATAAGATTTCATTTTAATTTTTATAATATTTAATTGATTTTAACTATGATAAAAATTAATTAAAAGTAATTTTAATATAGAAATATATTTATATTTGATTTTATGTTAATAGTTTTATAATGGGATTGTTATTATTATTATTTTTATATTGAAATTTTGATGTGTGGGTTTATCTCATTATTATAACAATTTTTTTTTTTGTTTAGGTCAAATTCTAAAAGGATTCTTTTTCTTTCTGATATCTCATTTTAGTGAGATAGACCATCTCAAGAATTAAATTATTTTTTTCTATTTTTTTCACAATAGTTAGGGTTAAACCATGACAAAGTAGAGACAAAATAAAACATTCACTCCTCCAATCAATAAGAAAAGTAACAATCTTTATTAATGTCGACTAGCCAAATCATCTTCTTCTTCTAAAATTTTCCTAAAGGACCTGCATTCACATTTTAATGATACCTTGGGTGAATGAGAGAGGTAGTGATAGTATACACAATCATGCTTATGTTGGAAATTTTCCCACTAACCTTTTTGTTTATAATTTTCTTGAGCTTTTAAGATATTCCCTTAGATTTAAAACCCTTTTCTTTGTTTTCTCTTTGTTCTCTCTTTGTTCTCTAGGCTTTGGGAAGAGACGCTTTCTCTTTCTCTCTTTTTTTATGAAAGAACAAGACATTGTTGTTGAAACCTTTAGTGGCCTAGATTCGAGGGATCTAGAAAACAGTTTTGAGTATGACCTTTAGCAAGAACCATGTATTTTCAAAGCCTTGTATTGCTATCAATTTTTATAATAAAGAAATGATTACTTTTTGTTCCAAATCAGAGTTGTCATAATATAGTTTATGATGGTGAATTATTTTGTTGATTTATTTCATCTAACACATTCAAGTTCTCTTGATATGTATTGTTGTCCCCATTTATTTTACTTTATGAATGCAAGTCCTTTAGGAAAAATTTAAAGGAAGAGGATTTGGCTAGTCAACCCTCATTAGTTTTCATTTTCGGGGTGAGTCATCTATCCTTATATGATAGTTAATAAAGATTTTTTTATAATTGATTGGAATGAATTGTTTTTATTTTTATTTTATTGATAGGAGTGAATGTTTTTTTTTACTATGCTCTGTTAATTTTAAATTAGAAAAAGGGAATTTAATTCTTGAGTGGCTAGTCTCACTAAAATATGATATTAGAAAGAGAAAAGGATCCTTCAAAACCTTGACAAAATTTCAATATAAAACCTTGACAAGATAATCATACAACAAAATTTCAATATAAAAAATAATAATAACAACATAAAATTTCGATATAAAAAATTATAATAATAATAACAATTTTAAATTAACATGAAATCAAATATAAATAAATTACTATATTGAAATTACTTTTAAATTTATTTACCTTAACTAAAATAAATTAAATATTATAAAATTTAAAATAAAATCTCATTGCATCTTATACCAAATAATATATTTAAACATATATAAAAAATAAAATAAACTCTAATACTTGGATCCAAATCTATTGCAAATTTAATTTAACATGTTTAAATAAACCCAACCCAAAAAATTGATATACACTATTTTAACCTAACCCAATCCAACCCAAAAGAAATATATATATGAAAGAGGAGGTAAACCTTTTGAAAATTTACTAGAGCAAATTTAGAAATAATAACACAGGGTTTTCAAAATTGCATTTTCACTTTTTGTAACTATGAAAAATCCGTTTTTCAAATATAATTTCCAATTTTTAAACTACCGCAATCAGTTTTCAAATATAAAATCTCAAAATGACCAGAATCAGTTTTCCGGTATATAAATTCAAAATGTGAAACTTTACCTTGAAAGATAATCAAACAATTTCAAAATGGGAAACTTCACTTTCAAAGATAATTACATCATACATCACGAAAAGCTTGGCATAGGCATAAATACATTTCAAATAAATATATGAGAAAAGGCTGATATTATAGACTTGTTAGAGATTATGAAATGTAGTAGACAATTTGTTCTTGGGAATTATTAAATACACTAGCAGGTATCGAGGTGTTGAGCAATACAACTGATTTAGCTTCAACAAACAATTTTTAAACTGTTTGAAGTTATACAGATAACACCTTGTTGAAAGGATTCAATTGAACCAAACTCTTTTACTCAATTGAAAACCGCTCTTTTACACACATTTTTTACATTGAAAAGTGCTCTTGTACGCACATTTTTAATATTGTTTCAAGCTAATAAACCAAAACCCTATACAAATAACACTACGCTGAATAGAATCAATTGAAAACTTCTGGATACTTTGCCTTCAGTATATTTTTCCACTATTCTTTGTAGCATATTAGATTACCTGGAGGCTTCAGAAGTCTCAGTACTGGTGAGATCCGTCATTTGAATATCCAGAGCATAAGGTGAGGAAGATTGGTGAGAGGAAGATCACTGCAACGGCGTGTCGACAAGTAAATGGGAATGGAGTCGTACTTTCAACGTCTCCTTCTAACATTTGGACAACTTTGTTCATTTTTCTTAAATTTCAAATTCGCCCTCGGTCTTCAGGTATATTCACCCTGGTGTGTTTACATTACCTGGATGCTTCAGCAGTCTGACTACTACTGGTGGAATCGACCATTTGAATCTCCGAAGCACTAGGTGAAGAAGATTGGTGAGAAGAAGATGCCTGCGCCAAAGGTGTGTCCACAGGAAATGGGAATGGGGGAGTGGTAATGTCAACGTCTCCTTCTAGCATTTGAACAACTTTGCTCATTGAGGGACGACGAGATGCCTTGAACTGGATGCACCACAGCCCAACTAAACTTAACCTTTTGGCCATGACTAGGTCTTCCTCTGACATGTCCTCTTTTCTTAGATTTTCGAACTCCCCCTTTTCCACTTGCTTAAAAGCCCACTCTGCATAGAAGAATTTACTTGAGTTACTTTCAAGATACTTATAATCGATGTTCGTCCTCCCCCCCACCATCTCCATAAGTAATATGCCATAGCTATACACATCAGATTTATCGGTGACAACTCCATACAGCCTTGACCACATCTCCGGAGCAGCGTAGCCTACTGTTCCTCTATTAGCCACAGAGACGTGACTTTCCTCTCTGTCCGATATTTTGGCAAGACCAAAATCTGCAACTTTGGGCAAAAAATTAGCATCAACGAGAACATTGTGGGGCTTTATATCACAGTGCAGGATGCGATTTCTGCAGTCTTCATGTAGGTATGCAATGCCGCGAGCAGTACCAACTGCAATTGAAAACAACTGTTTCCAATCCAAGTCGTCCTTGTGGTCTCCATGGATATACTTTTCCAAAGAACCATTGACCATGTATTCATACACCAAAGCTCTTTTGCATGCCTGAGAGCAATAACCCAATAGGCGCACCAGGTTAATGTGACAGGTCGTTCCCACTGTAGCCACTTCTGCAATGAATTGTTGCTCACTATGTTTTGATTCATCTAAAATCTTGACAGCTATTAGATGTCCATTAGGAAGTTTTCCTTTATAAACTGTTCCAAAACCTCCTTTGCCAAGCTTCTGTTCCAAATTGTTTGTGTAAGTTATAATCTGACTATAAGAATACCTTGCAGGCGCTTGTGATGAATAATAATTTAAGAAATTCTCAACCGATGGAGGTCTTGAATCCACAGGATCCATAAAAGCTCGAATGTTCTGCTGTTGCTCACGGGAACTCCTCTGACAACAACAACTTCCTCGACGAACCATTATGCAACAGACCACTACTATGCTAAACACAGCACATACTGCAAGAAATATAGCTGGAAATCAAGTTGAAATGGTAATTAGAATATAAAAAAATGAGCAAGCATAAAAATTGATCGCTTTTAAAGATCACAAGCAATTTACCTGCCAAGACTTTTGCAGATAACCTCTTTCCGTATTGTATTACATATCCTTCAGGCAAACGAAACAGAAAGTGGTGAGTGAAATAACATATGTAACGTAGGTCGTTAACATAACGTAACGTAACATAGATAGATGTAGCGAAACACACAAGATTCTCACCATCGTTGCAATCACCGTAGTGGACATCACCATTAGGACAAATGCAATGTGTGTAGCCGCCGCCGCCTGCAGAAAAGTGAGAGTAGAATTGTGAGTAACATCTTCCCCTACTGGCTTTACAGGAATCACAAGTATCATGGTGTATAGACCATTTAATTTGGAATCCTCTTCGGTGGAGTTGTTTGAAACCCTTATCGGCGCTAATACTGTAGCTTTTGTTTGTTGGAACTACTATAGGATAGTTCTCGCATTTTGGAAGTTGAAAACCCTCCCCAGGGTAAAAGAAACAATATCTGTTGCTTGCTGTGCAATCCAACTTGGCGAGGGAGCCATTGAAGAATATGTCGGCCGGTTGTTCTGTACAGTTGACAATTGTTCCGAGCATGTCTGCAGGAGAAAGATAGAAGAATCTACCATTTGATAACCAATCGTATCTACTAAAGTCATCGTAACTACGAAAGTCATCGTAACTACGAGGGATGATCTGAAGGGTTCCAGTAGAGTAATTGGATTTTTCCAAAAGGAAACTAGAGCCACTGCCGGCGTACAGGCTAATCTGAAGATCGTCTGAGCAGTAAGCATCTAGAAGGCCACATGTCCCCAAGGGATATTGAATGGTGGAATTTCCACAAGGAGAAGGAGCGCAGTCCTTATAAGACGGATAATAATCGCCAGCTGCAGAAATGATAGAAGTAAAGAGAAGCAGCATGAGGAGGGAGTAGCTCATTTTGCTTCGCGCAAGCCGAGAGATATTATAAAAGAAGATAAACAAACAAGTGAATTTGGCAAAAGAATAAATGATTTACAGAGAATTTAAGAGCAATCCGCAGCTCAGATCAGAGCGGAATTAATGTCAAAATCAACGGCGAAGTGCAAAAGAGATGGATAATATCAGCATTGACCAAACTACGCGAAAGTGGAATAAGGCTGGCACACCGTGGAAGAAGGCAGGCACACTCAATAAGTTACTAGAAGGTTGACAATTGAATTGAATTTGTTGTCGGTGTTTTATTTTATATATATTTGTGAGGTCTCCTTGAAATTTCAATTCTTCGACACACAAAGATTGAATGATTAATGAGTATTTCTATGGTCACAATCCAATCTAAACTTCCTGTATATGAAAATTATTTGATTGGTTAGTTATAAAAATATTTTGATTTAAATAAATATGAGTTGTTTTTAATGTAATTTTTTGAAAAGTTTTCTAATTTATCGTTCAGATCTAATTTTTTACATTCATGGAAAAATAGTTCTTTTTCTCAATATTTTATTTCATATTGAAATATTTTATTTATAACTTACATTGATTTTTTAAATTTATTTATTTAAATACCATATTTTTTTATCGATCAAACTGCGTCTAATAATTCATCAAAACAATACATAGGAGCTTCTATTAATTCATCAAAACAATACCTGGGATTTGCAATAGATTCCTTCTCCCCCAATCTCACTTTGACTAGATTTGTTGGCAACGATAGATATACCAAAATTGATAGAAAGTTGTCAAAAACTCTATTGTGTCCATAGACAAAAAGCACAAAGTCTCTAAAAAATAGCCCACTATCATAGAGGTTTATGGGGGTTGAGTTTCAAGCCATTAAACTTTACACCATGGAGTTTCTTAATAAAACACCCTATCATCGTTTCCTCTATACCGTATAAAATTATGTTACTCAATAAAAGCATTCAAATATTTTATTTATAGTTAGCATTAAATTTTTATGTTATATATATAGCACATGTCAATTGAACATAAAATTAATTACACAATTATAATATCAATAATATTTTTACATGGAGGAATTATAGATTCTAGAAAGGTGTTAAGTAATTATCAATGAAATTAGTATTTTTTTTTCATTTCAATTACTTTATTCTCTTCTATAACTTTGATGTAAAATTAAAATGGAAATTGAAATATTTATTTATAATTGATTATTTTTGTTATTACTATTATTTTTTAATTTGTTAATATAAATGTATTTTGTTATTTTTAAATGTAAGATTATATGACAACATCTCCTTCATAATAAGCTCTAGAAAGCTTCTAGACACAATGAATAGAAATAAATTATAGTTATGTATAATTGCATATTTTTAGTTGATTACATAATCATTATTTTTATATTTTTTTATACTCTAAATTTATATTAAAAATAATTATTTTTATATAACTAATTTAAAACAATTTTTAAATTTAAAAAATGATGGTCACAAAATAGGATCATTCCGGAAAAAAAAACTTTAAAATCAAGTTAAATGAAAACATGTTTTGAAAACTTATATTATTATGAATTAAAACTTTAAATCAACTTTTAAATCAAAACAGAGGTTATCATTAAAATGTTTCAAGTATTTGAATATTAAAATTACAATGTTTTTAGAACAATAATGTGAAAAACTATTATATAAATTAATGTTTTTTAATACAACAAATAAAATATAAATATAAAAAAAAATAGAATTTAGAAAAAATAAATAAAAAATAATAATAATAATAATAATTAGGCTAGTGCCATTATGCCATGGTTTCGAAAGATCTCGTTTTACTTAAAATCCAGTCTTTTAAATATTGGTCTAGTTTAGACTGGTTTCGATGTAATGTTGTAATTTTTAAATAATTTTGATAATTTAGAAGAGATTTTTAATAATTTTTGTAACTCAGAATATTTAAGTAACCAAAATCTTTGGATGACTTTTACAATTAAACAAACTTATTAAGTAATGAAAAGTGTTAAAATGGAAAAATAATCATAATCAAATTCAAATAATTTTTGTAAGTTAGAATATTCAAATAATCAAAATCTTTGGATGACTTTTACAATTTAACAAATTTATTAAATAATGAAAAGTGTTAAAATTGTAAAAGAGCGAGTAAAAATCAGACGGCAAGTGAAAACTCATCTTAAACAGGGACAGAATTTGTGAGCAAAAAGGATGACGCGAACACGAAATGGTGAGAGGCCTGCAATCGTGTTGACTAACGACGAGGAGGAAGTGGTGGAAGAAACAACGATTGTGTTTCAACGGATAATAAAATCCACGCGGAACTGGAACAGATTCACCGACACACGAGACTCGGGATTCACGTGGTGGAAATTCACGGGGTGGAAAATAGATTGATTGTGGTGTTTCACCGACACCCGAGACTCGGGATTCACGTGGTGGAAAATAGATTGATTGTGGTGTTTCACCGACACCCGAGACTCGGGATTGTACTTGAATGGACCAAAATCGACTACTAATAAAATCAACTGGCAAGTGGAAATTCTTGTGTTTTTGATATCTCGTGTCTACTTTAATCACTTGACTATATGAATTCAAATATTTAAATTTGTCGTTCGTCTCTTTATTATGATTTCAATTCCGAAGTAGGAAATAGGTTTGTCTTACCAATAAAAAGTGGAACCATAACAGTACGTAAGTGTTGTTTCTTCCAAGGTGCTTTTGAATAAATGGCATGGCATCTGAAAGTAGGATGGTAGGATGCGTTGCACGATGACTAGGAGAAAATGTGCTTTAAATTGATGTTTATTAGAATTTATATATATATATATTTACGTATGTCAGTGGAAAGTTTTTTGGTTTATTTTTAAATCTAATTTGTTTAAAATTTACAAGAAATTCATGAAAAGGTGGAACCATAACAATACGATAAGTGTTGTTTTTTCCAACGTGTTTTGAATAATTGGTATAGCATCTGAAAGTAGGATGGTAGGATGCATTGCACAATGGAGAGGAGAAAATGCGTTTTAAATTGATGTTTATTAGAATTCATATATATATATATATATGTATGGGGAAAGTTTTTTGGTTTGTTTTCAAATCTAATTTGTTTAAAATTCACAAGAAATTCATTGAAATTAGAAGTTTGACAAGTAAATTATTCACAATCTAAGTCTTTTAGGGTTTTTGAGAGTGGTGAATCCGTATATGTAGTAAAAAAAACCTAAACCTATAGACTTGAAAAAATGCATTTAAAGACGACTCCACACATGTAAAGTTGAGTGGAGAGAAACTTACTACGAAGAGAAACACTACTCATGACTTAAATGTGAACTTTCTATTAATGATTATTACTAAAAATATTATGTAAATATTATCTAGAAAAATTATGTCCTATTATTATTCTATTAATTACTAATAATTAAATTAAAATTATTAAACATATTTTGTAATGTTGTTTATAGGAAAATTTGTGAAAAATCCAATGACTTAATATTTTATTTATTCTACATTTTCTCACATTTTGTCTCATAGTATAAAGATAAAATAGTTTTTTACTCTTTTATTTAATAATATAAAATAAAATAATAATAAACTATATTCAAATATAAAATTTATTATTAATTTTATTATATTATATTTTTATTGTAAAATTGTTAATTTAATTTAAATAAATTGGATGAAGTATTTATCATATGAAAAATTAAACCCTAAATAGTTGGGTAAAATCCTTGTAATTTTTTAATCAAATTTAAATTTAAATTTTATAATATTGATATGTTTATTTTTTTTAATTAATTAATTAAAATGCATAAAAACTATAATATTATATTTTTTATTTTTTTACAATCGTTATCAAAATTTAATTATATAATATCTATTCAATTATATTTTTTCATTAATTAATTTATTATTTTAGTTCAGAAAACACTATATAGATAATTTTTTAAATAAAATAATCATTTCATAATATACATCAATCAAATTACAATGTCAAATTTTAAAATTACTAAATATATATTTTATATTTAATAGTAAAAATTATCTCTTAAAATGTTTTAGTTATGTAAAAGTATATATCCAAATTAAATATGAGAAATTTTCTTATTCCATCCTTTATTTATTTATTATTATATAAGATCTTAATCATATCTGTGTGTGTGTGTGAGTGAGTTGAGTACTATATGGTTTTTTCATTCATATTAAAAAGGGTAGATTACATAATAAAATCACTTCCAGGTCTCAATTTGCCTTGGTGGAAAACCAAATCTGTTGGCCATTGGAAGACATTGTAACCTATCCAAAAACAAAAAACTTCGAGTCTAGCATACTCAACTTTTAATGTCAAAATGTTGTTGACTTTGACATTGTTTGAACAACTAGACATAAATATACTATCTACATATTTCAACATCAAGGACGTAAACATTGATACCATAAACAGTAAAGACAAGCAAGACTAAAACAATCTCAGTCCTATAAGGAATCGACAGGCATCAGGTCTTTAGCACTGGACCCATGCATCTCTGTTTGATGTGGATGCTTTAGGAGCTACTCGATTCTCTTCAAGCGGGTGTTCTACTGTTAGATTTGAAACTACAGTAACTGAAAATCCCTCTGAATTTGCCGCGTTGCAAAATCTACTTGCATGAACTTTGTAGTATGCATGATGGTTTTTTCCACCAATTGCTTCATCCTCCAGTATAACTACAGAGTTTGTTGATATTGGGCTACTCTTCCTCTGGTGTTGCTCGAATAGGGCACTATCATTTCTCCTTCTAGGATTATCTCCTTTAATTGGCTTGGTGAGTGAGGGCTTCCTCCCATTTAGCAATGAAATTCCTCACTTGGATCGATATTTCCTGTAGGTAAGTGAGAGATGCATTTGTGATGTGTTTGACTTGAGGTTTCCACCCCAACCGCTTAGGAGCCTGGGTGGATGTTTCCCATTTTTCCTTCTGCAGACCATGTTTCCATGACTATATCTTGTGCACCCCTCCTGCTTCCTCCTTTACTGCCTTTGCTCGAGCCATTAGATACTGGTCGACAGGAATGGGGGACTCAGTTGCAATGAGGGCCCATGCCTTTCCATCGATGGTCCTATTCTGCCTTCCCAAGACTGTCACAGAGACAAAGCATGTTTTCATAGGCCACAAAAATAACATATGAGTGCAATGACTATAGAATTAATAGACCTGAATCTCCATATAAACTCCCAACTGTGACTCGACTCCATACTCTCAACAATCAAAATCACACCCTTTAGAGACTGACCAACCATTCAAATTCATGATTCCATAGCTTCATCCCAGATTTCGGGTGGCCGACCTAGACTTTCCATGGTCTGCCTGACTCCCCACCCCCTACCCATGTCCCTATCCCCCGTCTTACACAACATAATTTCAAATATAATAGAAATTAACTTGCACCGGCCCACAGTACTCCTGGTGGTTTCCTCAAACACCCAACCATGCATCATAACAATGCTTTGTATCACAGTCCCCTAATTGACAACATTCAACACACAAACCTTAATTTGATCCATGTACAAGGGGTTAGGGGGTTATGAAATTCAACATACACTTGTGTCGCAAGGTGATATCTTTGGTTGCAGAGTTCGGGATCGACGCTTCTAGCCTCTGTCTCCTTCTGATCTGCCACACTTCTCACTATGAATGCAAGAAACCAAACAGACATAATAAAATCCCTGCAGTTCAAACCGCTCGACTTATCCTTGTTCATCACATGGAGTCTCCCTTGAGAGGAGCACCCGCTTCTCCGCAAGCGGCCACCTTTGCCACCATTACCATGCAACTTGCTTCTGGCTAGGCTGGCCTGCCTATTGTCAGACCTTACATTAACTGCCCTCATCGTTCCGTATAAGAATTTGTGCTCTCTACACACCCTAATCGAGAGTTTAAATTTTATATATTAATTACAAAAGGCTGAGTAATTAAAAACTTTTATTATTTTATACTCTATATTTAAAAGTATATATATATATATATATATTAGTGTGTAAACACATTATTTGTTATAAGATGTTATAAAATTTCATTTAAAATTTTATAATATTTAACTTATTTTAATTATTAGGAATTTGATTTTTGTGATCTATAAATTATGTATGAAACTTTTCGGTGAAAATCACATTCGAGAAATTTGTGTCGACGTGTTTCGAATGTGATTTTCAGTGAAAAATTTCATACATTATTTTAATTATGATAAAAAATAATTAAAAGTAATTATAATATAGAAATTTATTTATATTTGATTTTATGTTAATAATTTTATATAAGGATTGTTATTATTATCATTATTTTTGATGAAAACATGTTTTGAAAACTTATATTATTATGAATTAAAACTTTAAATCAACTTTTAAATCAAAACAGAGGTTATCATTAAAATGTTTCAAGTATTTGAATATTAAAATTACAATGTTTTTGGAACAATAATGTGAAAAACTATTATATAAATTAATGTTTTTTAATACAACAAATAAAATATAAATATTAAAAAAAATAGAATTTAGAAAAAAAATAAAAAATTAGGCTAGCATCATTATGCCATGGTTTCGAAAGATCTCGTTTTACTTAAAATCCAGTCTTTTAAAGATTGGTCTAGTTTAGACTGGTTTCGATGTAATTTTGTAATTTTAAAATAATTTTGATAATTTAGAAGAGTTTTTTAATAATTTTTGTAACTCAGAATATTTAAGCAAACAAAATCTTTGGATGACTTTTACAATTAAACAAACTTATTAAGTAATGGAAAGTGTTAAAATGGAAAAAGAGCTAGTTATAAAAATCAGACGGCAAGTGAAAACTCATCTTAACAGTCCACAGGGAGAGAATTTGTGAGCAAAAAGTAAGGATGACGCGAACACCAAATGCTGAGAGGCCTGCAATCGTGTTGACTAACGACGAGGAGAAAGTGGTGGTAGAAACAACGATTGTGTTTCAATGGACCAATGAACTCAACGGATAATAAAATCCACGCGGAACTGGAAAATAGATTGATTGTGGTGTTTCACCGATACCCGAGACTCGGGATTCACGTGGTGGAACAGATGATGATTGTACTTGAATGGACCAAAATCGACGACTAATAAAATCAACCGGCAAGTGGAAATTCTTGTGTTTTTGATATGTCGTGTCTACTTTAATCACTTGACCGTATGAATTCAAATATTTAAATTTGTTGACTATAATATTTAAATTTGTCCTTCGTCTCTTTATTATGATTTCAATTCCGAAGTAGAAAATAGGTTGGTCTTACCCAGAAAAACTGGAACCATAACAGTACGTAAGTCTTGTTTCTTCCAACGTGATTGGAATAATTGGTATGGCATCTGAAAGTAGGATGGTAGGATGCGTTGCACGATGGCGAGGAGAAAATGTGTTTTAAATTGATGTTTATTAGAATATATATATATATATATATATATATAGATGTGAGTGGAAAGTTTTTTGGTTTATTTTCAAATCTAATTGGTTTAGAATTCACAAGGAATCCATTGAAATTAGAAGTTTGACAAGTGAATTATTCACAATCCAAGTTTTTTAGGGTTTTTGACACTAGTGAATCCATATATGTAGTCAAAAAAATCAGTTTAAACAATACAAATAAAGATTTAGTCACAATTTTTTTCGCCTAATTCTAAACCAAAATGTATAGACTGGAAAAAATGCACTTAAAGACTACTCCACACATATAAAGTTGAGTGGAGAGAAACTTACTACCAAGAGAAAGACTACTCATGACTTAAATGTGAACTTTCTATTGATGATTATTACTAAAAATAATACTATGTGAATATTATCTAAAAAAATTATATTCTATTATTATTCTATTAATTATTAATAATTAAATTAAAATTATTAAACATATTTTGTAATGTCATTTATGAGGAAAATTTGTGAAAGATCCAATGACTTAAGGTGAGAATATTTTATTTATCAGGCTGGAAATTTCTCACAATTTGTCTCATAGTATAAGGATAAAATAGTTTTTTACTGTTTTATTTAATAATATAAAATAAAATAATAATAAACTATATTCAAATCTAAAATTTATTAATAATTTTATTATATTATATTTTTATTTTAAGATTGTTAATTTAATTAAAATAGATTAGATGAAGTATTTATCATATGAAAAATTAAACACTAAATAGTTGGGTAAAATCCTTGTAATTTTTTAATCAAATTTAAATTTAAATTTTATAATATTGATATGTTTATTTTTTTAATTAATTAATTAAAATACATAAAAATTCTAATATTATATATTTTTTTATTTTTTTTAAATAGTTATCAAAATTTAATTATATAATTTCTATTAAATTATAATTTTTCATTAATTAATTTATTATTTTAGTTGAGAAAACACTATATAGATAACTTTTTAAATGAAATAATCATTTCATAATATACATCAATCAAATTACAATGTCAAATTTTAAAATTACAAAAATATACACTTTCTATTTAATAATAAAAATAATTTTTTAAAATTCTTTAGGTATGTAAAAGTATATATCCAAATTAAATATGAGAAATTTTCTTATTCCATCTTTTATTTATTTATTATTATATAAGATCTTAATCATATATATATATATATATATATATATATATATAAAAGTTAGAGTAGTATATGGGTTTTTCATTCATATTTAAAAGGGTAGATTACATAATATAATCACTTCCTAGGTCTCAATGTGCCTGGGTGGGAAACCAAATCTATTGGCCATCGGAAGACATTGTAATCCATCCAAAAACAAAAAACTTTAGTTAGCTTTTAATGTCGAAATGCTGTTGACTTTGAAATTGTTCGAACAACTAGACATAAACATACTATCTACATATTTCAACATCAAGGACGTAAACATAGATAAACATAAACAGTAAAGACAAGCAAGACTAAAACAATCTCATCCCTCTGAGGAATCTACAGGCGTCAGGTCTTTAGCACTAGACCCAGGCATCTCTGTTTCATGTGGATGCTTCAGGAGCTGCTCGATTCTCTTCAAGCGGGCGTTCTGCTATTGGATTTGAAACTGCGGTAACTGAAAATCCCTATGAATTTCCTGCGTTGCAGAATCTACTTTCATGGACTTTGTGGTATGCATGATGGCTTTTTCCACCAATTGCTTCATCCTCCAGTAAAACTGCAGAGTTTGCTGATATTCGGCTACTCTTCCTCTTGTGTTGCCCGGATAGGGCACTATCATTCCTCCTTCCAGGATTATCTCCTCCTAATTGGCTTGGCGGGTGAGGGCTTCCTCCCATTTAGCAATGACCTTCCTCACTTGGATCGAGATTTCCTGTAGGTAAGTGGGAGCTGCATCTGTGATGTGCTCGGCCTGAGGTTTCCACCCCAACTTCCTAGGAGCCTGGGTGGATGATTCCCATTTTTCCTTTTGCAGACCATGTTTCCATGACTGTCTCATGTTCACCCCTCCCGCTTCCTCCTTTACTACCTTCGCCCGAGCCATTGGATACTGATCGACAGGAATGGCGGACTCAGTTGCAATGAGGACTCATGCCTTTCCACCGATGGTCCCGTTCTGCCTTCCCAAGACTGTCACAGAGACAAAGCATTTTTTCATAGGCCACAACAATAACATATGAGTGCAATGACTATACAATTGACACACGTGAATCTCCATATAAACTCATGATTGTGACCCGACTCCTTCACCCACAACAACATGCCTAGGTCTCCTTCATCTCCCAGCTCTAACTCGACCCATTCACCCCCTTCACCATGCCAAGGTCTGTCGGGGTATTCTCATGCGAAAGAGTTTCCTCTTCCCTTACAGTTACCATACTCCCAACAATCGAACTCACACCCTCTAGAGACCAACTGACCATTCAAATTCATGATTCCATAGTTTCATCCCAGATTTCGGGTGGCTGACCTGGACTTGCCATGGTCTACCCGATTCTCCACCCCCCTACCCATGTCCCTATCCCCCGTCTTACATAACATAATCCCTAATAGAATAGAAATTAACTGGCACCTACCCATAGTACTCCTGGTGGTTTCTTCAAACACCCAACCATGCATCATAACAATTCTTTGTATCACAGTCCCCCAATTGACAACATTCAACACACAAATTTGATCCATGTACAGGGGGTTAGGGGGTTATGAAATTCAACATACCCTTGTGTCGTGAGGTGATGTCGTTGGTTGCAGAGGTCGGGACCGACGCTTCTAGCCTCTGTTTCCCTCGGCTCCGCCACACTTCTCATCGTGAATGGAAGAAACCAAACATACATAATAAGATCCCTATGGTTCAAACCGCTCGACTTATCCTTGTTCATCACATGGAGTCTCCCTTGAGAGGAGTAGTCGCTTCTCCGCAAGTGGCCACCTTTGTCGCCATTACCATGCCACTTGCTTCTGGCTAGGCTGGCCTGCCTATTGTGAGACCTTACGTTAACTGCCCTCATCATTCTGTATAAGGATTTATGCCCTCTCCATACCCTGATCGAGAGTTTAAATTTTATATATTAAGTACAAAAGGCTGAGTAATTAAAAACTTTTATTATTTTATACTCTATATTTAAAGAGTGGCCGCTACATCCATGGGTAATAATCTAGTAGATCCACCCGAAGGGATCAACCGTCGGCTTTAATTTTGGGGCCTAACCCCAAGGGCGTCGAGGAGATTTGACCCTGTGACCTTCCATATGGCAATGTACTTTAGCAACGGGAACTCGACCATTTGAGCTATCCCTTGGGGCTTTGTTATATTTTATTATAATCCTATTAATTATTAATAATTAAATTAAAATTATAAAACCTATTTTGTAATATTGTTTATGAGGAAAATTTGTGAAAAATCCAATAACTCAAAGTGTGAATATTTTGTTTATCACGTCGAAATATCTATTTTTTCACATTTTGTCTCATAGTATAAAGATAAAATATTTTTTACTATTTTATTTAATAATATAAAATAAAATAATAATAAACTATATTGAAATATAGATTTTATTAATAATTTTATTATATTATATTTTTATTTTGAAAGTGTTAATTTAGTTTAAATTGATTTATTATATTTTTATTTTAAAATTGTTAATTTAATTTAAATTGATTGAATGAAATATTTATCATCCTTTATAAATTGAATGGTTGGCTGAATTTTTTTATGAAAAATTAAACACGAAATAGTTGAGTAAAATCCTTGTAATTTTTTAATCAAATTTAAATTTAAATTTTATAATATTGATATGTTTATTTTTTTAATTAATTAATTGAAATACATAAAAGTTTTAATATTATATTTTTCATTTTTTAAAAATAATTATCAAATTTAATTATATAATATTTATTAAATTATAATTTTTCATTAAATAATTTATTATTTTAGTCGAGGCGAGAAAACAATATATAGATAAATTTTTAAATGAAGTAATCATTTCATAATATACATCAATCAAATTACAATGTCAAATTTTAAAATTACAAAAAATACACACTTTATTAAAAATCATTTTTTAAAATGCTTCAGATATGTAAAAGTATATGTCCAAATTAAATATGAGAAATTTTCTTATTCCATCTTTTATTTATTTATTATTATATAAGATCTTAATCATATATATAATTTTGATGAAAAATTATGTTATGTTTAATACTATCTCAGTGATTCCACCATCATGGCTTTGTCCTTATCGTCCTTATCAAGTTTTCATGATCTTATTTTTACTGTTTACTTTTAATCTATTTATTTTAAATAATTTTAATAAAAATGATATTAAATAAATTTGAATATTAATTTTAATAGTATAGATAATTTTAATTTTATAAATAAGATGAAATAATTTATAAAAATGTTATTGATATATACAATATTACAATATATATATATATTTAATTGTGTAGAAAAATATATTTTATAGTTCATCATAAATGACATGCATAATTCATTTTGTACTCAATCTTGAATTAATACAAATATATAATATTCTTTGTAAATTAAAAAAAAGAAAAAGTGTGATCTATTTTACTCATAATTTAAATTCAATCATGAAAAATTGATTAAAATATAGAAAGTTTGCGTAGATTGAACCTGTTTTATTCTAGATTGAGTATAATTTCTGGACGATTTTGACAATTTGATGATTTACATAATAAAAATTTTAAATGATTTTGACAATCTAATTATTAATTATAATTTCTAATAGTTCAATGACTTGCCTAATAAAAGTTTTGGATGATTTTGACAATCTAATAATGAAAGAACTATCTAACTACTTAAATAATGAAAGAGCAATTTAACTACTTAATAAAAATTTTAAATGATTTTGACAATCTAATTATTAATTATAATTTCTAATAGTTCAATGACTTTCATAATAAAAGTTTTGGATGATTTTGACAATCTAATAATGAAAGAACTATCTAACTACTTAAATAATGAAAGAGCAATTTAACTACTTAATGAAAGAACAATTTAACTACTTAAAATAATAAAAAGCTACAAGAAATGATGGTAGAGACGACGACTGTGGTTGAGCGGACGAAAGTGAACGAATAATAAAACCAAGCGGAAGTGGAGGATGGATGGATTGTCGTGTTTCACCCACACCGCCACACTAAACGCGGTTTATATTATGATATAAGCAGTACATAGTCGAAAAATATCAAGCTGTTAAACCAACAGCGAGAAAAAACAACCAATACAGGCCAAAAGATAGTGCTCCATCAAAGTAAGAGCAGCAAATAAAAAGTAGGCCGCCACACTTGGGATTCATAACGAGAGGAGGAAGTAGTTGGTGGAAGAGACGAGGAGCTGTTTGCTTGGAAATTTTCTCGTTTTTGACATGCCGTGCCTACTTTAATCATAGAAAATGGCTTTGTCTTACTGTGAAAATTTCGTTTCTTCCATCATGGTTGGTATGGCATGGAAAAGTAAGATACGGTGCACGATGGAAAGGAGCAAATGCACTTTAAATTGATGTTTATGAGAAGCCGGCTAATCTTCACTATTTTTTTATTATTGATTTTAAATTTTATATATTAAGTATAAAAGGTTGAGTAATTAAAAATATTTTATTATTTTATATTTTATATTTAAATAAGTAATTTTAATTGAGAAAAGGTCAAGTATGTTGAATAGAGATGCCTGGTGGAATGTGAACAGTTGTTGGATTCCATCTTTTTGAGTAGTGGTCCTTCTTTTTGTGTTTTTTTTTGTTTTTTTTTGTTTCACTGTGCTTTGTTTAATAGATGTTTGGGGTTTAATGTTTCCTTTTTTATTATAGATTTTAAATATTATTTCTATTACTAACATAGTTTTAGTATATTTTTATTTTTAGGTTGTATTATGTTTTTAATTCTTTTTATTTAATTCTTTATTTTTAAGTTTGATTATATATATATTTATCTATTTCATTATTGGTCTATTTTGAATGTTTATTTTTATCTTTATTGACTTAGTTTTTATTTTTATTTTTATTTATTTTTATTTTTTGTGACTAGGAGAATCGGCAACTGTAGCGGTATCGTACTCGCGTTACACGGGGTCGAATCTCGCTGGCTACCCCTATACTCCTAGGAGGAACTGCTGAGCCCGCCACAACAGCCCCTCGGGTAAGACGGGATTTGAACTCGTGACCTGCACCACGGCACGAACGCCTTAACAGAACGCTCGCTTGCCACTAGACCAAACCCCGACGGGCGACTTAGTTTTTTTTATTATTATTTTATTTATTTATTTATATTTTTATATATTTATATTTATATTTTTTATTTTTATTTTTAATATTATAAGGATGAGATTTATTTAGTGTTCATTCATTTACTTATTGATTTTTTTCATTTTAGGTAGTACTATTTTTATTAATCCTTTTATTTTATTTAACTCTTTATTTTTAATTTCTATTTTTATTTTTAATTTATCTATTTATATTTAGATATGTGGCTTATTTTTTTTCCATTTTATTACTTTTATTTTATGTTTAATTAGTCTTTTTAAGATTTTGACTATTTTGATTATTTTATTTATATTTATATTTTGATTATTTGTTTTTTGACTTGGTCTTTATTTTTATTATTTTATTACTTTATGATGAGATTTATTTCGTTTTCATTCATTTATTTATTTTCCATAAGCTTTGACCGTTGCTTTTCTCTGCATGATATTTATATTTGATTTTATGTAAATAGTTTTGTATAGGGATTTTTATTATTATTATTTTTATATTGAAATTTTGATGTATGAGTTTATTTCATTATTATAACATTTTTTTTTGTTTAGGTCAAAGTTTAAAAGGATTTTTCACAATAGTTAGTGTTAAAACCATGACAGAATAGAAACAACAAAAAACATTCACTCCTCCAATCAATAAGAAAAGAAACAATCTTTATTAATTACCATTTAAAGATAGATGACTCACCCACAAATTCAATTGATTAATGTCTAGTAGCCAAATCATCTAGATGACTCACCCACAAAATCGATTGATTAATATCAACTAGCCAAATCATCTTCTTCTTTTAAAATTATCCTAAAGGACCTACATTCACATTTTAATGATGCCTGGGGTGAATGAGAGAGGTAGTGATAGTGTACAAAACCATGCTTATGTTGGCAATTTTCTGACTAACCTTTTTTTTTACAATCCTCTTGAGATTTTAAGATATTCCCTTAGATTTAAACCCTTTTTCTTTGTTTTCTCTCTGTTCTCTAGGCTTTGGGAGGAGACTCTTTCTCTTTCTCTCTTTTTTATGAAAGAACAAGACATTGTTGTTGAGACCTTTAGTGGCCTAGAGTCAAGGGATCTAGAAAATAGTTTTGAGTTTGACCTTTAGCAAAAACCATGCATTTTCAAAGCCTTGTATTGCTATCAATTTTTATAATAAAGAAATTATTCCTTTTTATTCCAAATCAGAGTTCTCACAATATAGTTATAATCGTGAATTGTTTTGTTGATTTATTTCATCTAACACATTCAAGTTCTATTATATAGATTATTGTCCCCATTTATTTTACTTTATGAATATAAGTCCTTTAGGAAAAGTTTAAAGGAAGAGGATTTCGCTAGTCAAGCCTCATTAGTTTTCACTTTGGGTGAGTCATCTATCCTTATATGATAGTTAATAAATATTGTTTTTTAATTTATTGGAGTGAATTGTTTTTTATTGATGGGAGTGAATGATTTTTTTGGCTTTTCTCTCTTAATTTTAAATTAGAAAAAGGGAATTTAATTCTTGAGTGGCCAGTCTCACTAAAATAAGATATTAGAAAGAGAAAAAGATCCTTCAAGATCAAGGTCTTGAAGCAAATAAAACTTTTGTTATAATGATGAGAGATAGTCATACAACAAAATTTCAATATAAAAAATAATAATAATAACAATTCATATATAAAGTTAAATTAACATAAAATCAAATATCCCCGGATGCGACTGCTAGTGTGACATGATGGCGCTGTAGTCCCCTGGCGAGTCCCGAGGGCGCTCGCACGTAGTGGCCATATGGCCCCCTGCAGCGCCATAACTCATGCAGTTAATTTGCCAGCCTGCAATGCAATAACTCACTTCGCCTCGCCGGTTCACCACCTCGCTCCGTCGGTTCAAATTGCTATGGCTTTCATTCTGGAGAATTTGACTGGTCTCTGTGTTTTCTGCAGCTCTCCCTCTCCTGTTCATGGTGCATGTCCAGCTAACTGTGCAGAGGCGAGTGCATGCACCCAAACCGGGCGTCACTGCACCATTCTCGGCTATCTGGAAACTCTACCAGGTTTCCACTTCACTCAAAGCAGTTTTTGTAATCTAACCTCTTGTTTGCACCCTTAGTCTGTAGATTTGTTGTGGGCTTCCTCAAACTCTGCCTGTGCCTCTTGCCCCAAGCGACCCTCGCAACACACTGTGGCGATGCCTCGACTTCGACATCGGATGAGGTGTCGGTGAGGAGCAAGCAGAGGTCGCCCTTCCTGCCCTCGCCTTTCTCCTAGTCCAACCTCTGGTTCTTCTGTGGAGGATGACGATTGGGGCCCTTGTTTGGATTCCAGAAGGCAGAGGGGTCGCACCTTGCATGCTGGAGGCTCTCACTCCGCTCCACCTGAGCTGCGACCTCCTCCCGTCCCTCCTTCGACTACTGCCCCTGGTTTTCATGCTCCTGCCAGCCTGACCCTCTGCTAGACCTCTCAGAGAGCGGAATTCCGCTTCAACTGCACCCTTGAAAAACCTGTCCTCACCACGTTTGTTACCATTACTGTCTCTGAAGGCTCTGCTAGCACTGGCCAAGCTTCTGTTCCCCACTCCGACACCACCCTGCCTCGCCCTCAACCCTCTCAGGCTAAAAATGATGTGTCTGGTCCTAATGCGCCCCTTGGCATTAGGCAATCCGACTTTGAAAAAGAAAAAGTGCAGGTGGGCTTCTTCAGCAAAGACAACACCCCTAATAAGGACAATGCAGAGGAAGAAGACGAGTACGGTTGCAGAATTGTGGAAGAACTGGACTCTCCAATTCTGAATTAGTGATTTTGACCTCTTTCAGCCCATCATGGTACAGGCTTCCATCTTCGTTGGAAAATTTTGGTTTTTGCTGCTTTCATCGGCTGTACAAGCTATAAGCTTTATTAGTTTTCAGTCTTTTGGTAAATTAAAATGTATGCACTGTATACCGGTTTCCCTTTTAAGGGCGGTAAACCTTCTCTCTCAAGAATTGGTTTCCCACCCAGGGCAGTTCAGTTGTTTTTGTAAAAGCACGGACATCAAGCCTAGTTCTCAAGCTTACACAGCTGAGATTGGTGTAGTTTTGTACTATTATGTTTCATATATAGAATTAGTTTTACTGAGAAAAAAAAAAAAACATGAAATCAAATATAAATAAACTACTATATTGAAATTACTTTTAATATAAATTAAATATTAATTTTAAAAATATTGATCACTGCGTTGCCGCTATAACCTAGACAACATCGCCATCACCAGCCTGTTCTCTCTGCGATTCAACATCCATGGATGCTGGTGGGGGTGCCGATCCCACTCACCCCCAGCCAGATCTCATTTCTTTCAAGAAACTTGTTGCAAGAGCTTCCAAAAGACCGCTGTCCGAGGCACAGCAGAATTTTGTGAAGAAACTTGACTGCATCCCTTCATTCGAGCTGTCGGTTGAAGAAACATGCAGATCGGCTCTCAATTTAGCAAACAGAGGGCTCATTGGCTATTTTACTGGCCTCTGGCCCTCCCCCAAATCTGTGGAGGCTTGGGTTGAAAAGAACTAGTCGTTGCTCATCTCTAAAGGGATCAAGAGCCATTTTGTAGGGAAAGGTTTCTTTGTAATCTTTTTCGAAAACATAGAAGAAAAAACCTTATCTTTAGAAATGGCCCATACTTCATGGGGCCTCAATGGTTATATTTGAACAAATGGACTCCTGACTTAGACCCTACTCAAGATGTGCCTTTCGCTGTTCCAGTATGGGTCCGTCTTCCCCATCTTCCACTGCACTGCTGGAACCAAAAATCCTCTACAAACCATTGGCAACTCGCTAGTAAGGTATATAGATCAAGCAGTGAGAAAAGATTAGTATTCTGGTGCACGGATCTATGTGGAGGTGGATCTGGAAGTCGGGTTATTAGAAGCAATAAAGCTAACTGTCATAGATTGGACGCACATTCAGGAATTAGATTACGAAAAACTACCTTTCAAATGCTGGCACTGCCGTGGCTATGGCCATTTTGCAAGGCACTGCAAAAAAAAGATCACCGAAGAAAGTGAAAATGCGAAAGCTGATCAATGGATCACAGTGCAAAAAATAGGGCCAGCAAAACCTCGAGGAAAAGGTCCAGTAAAAGAGAGCAAATCTGTGCCTGCGGGGCAAGATTAAGGAGCTGGGAGCTCCAACCCCATGTCGGCAGCAGGAACTCAAAACATAGAGCCCAATAAAGCAGTAGAAGTAGCAGAAGCAAACAAAGACAATAATGAACAATCGAAGCTTTCCCCTAACGAAAAAGGAAATGAGGAAGAAGGGCAGATAACAACGACCCTTGAAGTCTCCCCTTCCCCCACATATGTAGACATAGCCAAAAAGAAAATAATAGATTCGCCAAGCTCCTCGGAGGATGAGATCCTCGAAAGGCCTGCTAAAAGAGAAGGAAGAAAGTCTCACAGAGAAGCAAGGTAGGAAGAGGCTAAAAGACAAAAGACTTAAGGAAGCCAACCTACAATAGAAATGTTAATCGAAAGGAGCACTAGAACAAAGCCTCCAAAATGAGGAGCTCCTACCACCCCAACAGTAAGTAATGTGAATCGTCTCTTGGAATTATAGAGGTTTAGGGAATCCATCAAAAGCCGAAGCGGTCAAGGACCTCATGAAAATGGAACTAGCAAATATCCTCTTGCTCCAAGAGAAAAAATCGAAGGGGACACCCTTTTAGAGAGCAAAAAAAAGAAATGGCAGAAGAATGCAGGGAAAGCAATAAGTGCAAGGGGATCCTCAAGAGGAATTTCCACCTTATGGAAGGAAGACCAATTCAGGCTTGTTAACTCCTTCAACACCCAACACTATATTTTCACTGAGCTAAAGCACATAGCACGTAAGTTAACTCTCGCATTTTTCAATTTATATGTTCTGGTAATGTATGCAGAGAAGAAAGAATTTTAGCAATCCCTAAATGAATTCCTGGAACTGCACTCCCCAAACAATATCATCATCGCTGGAGACCTCAACATTGTAATGAATGTAAAAGAAAAAATGGGAGGCAGAAGCAGTAAGGATCAAATGATACATGTGGCAGAAGACATAATACTCCAATGGGATTTAATGGATTTTAAACCAAAGAAAGGGTTATACACTTGGATCAACAATAGGACAGGGGATGATCACATCTCGACCAGATTGGACAGGTTTCTAGTACAAAGCACCATGTTGATGGAAAGAAGGCTCATTTCCTCAACCATTCTCCCCAAACTCACCTCGGATCATAAACTCATCCTCTTCTCGTTGGATGAGGAAGAAAACTTGGGCCCAATTCCATTCAGATTTAGTTCTCTGTGGAGTGGAAAGTGGGTTCTTTGAGACAGTTCGAATGGCTTGGTCCACCTCTATCAGTGGCTCCCCCAGCTATGTTTGGGAACAAACGCTAAAATTCACAAAGAAGGCCCTCAAGGAATGGAGCAAACTGCCAACAAACACTCCCAACAGTCAAAGAAAGGAAGCAGTGCAGCAACTAGAAAATATTCAGAGAGAAATGGACATCATAGACATAACAAAAACAGAATTGGATAAAGAGCAAGCTGCCCAATGCAACTCTTTCCGATCCTTCCGGAACAAAGAAGACTACTGGAGACTAAAGCCCCGTAGCCTTTGGTTGGAATCCAGAGACGGAAACACATCCTATTTTCATCGACAATTGAGAGCCCGCCTTTCCCGCAACCACATCTCAGAGATCACAACCTTTGAAGGGATGCTCTACAAAGGCATATAAAAAATTAAAGATGTTGCTATCTCCCATTTCAAAAATCTATACAATGAAGGGAATGAGGGTAGTGAAGAAGACAACATAAAATTTCTTAACAATATTCCTTCCTTGGTCACTAAGGAGGAAAACACAGTCCTATTGAAGCAGATCAATGAGGAAGACATCAACAAAGTCATATGGTCCATGGAACCATATAAAGCACCCGGGCCAGATGGGTTCACAATTCATTATTACAGGATATGCTGCGATATAATTAAAGCAGACCTGGTTAGAATGATTAAAGGATTCCTACAAAAAGCAAAAATGGGGGGCAACACCAATCCAACTTTTCTAGCATTAATCCCAAAAGAAACAAACCTATCTGTTCCTTCGATAGGTTAAGGCCCATCTCTCTCTGCAATGACTCATACCAGATTATTGCAAAACTCATTGCCAACAGAATTAAGCCACTACTTGGCAGCCTCATCTCCATCTCGCAAGGAGGCTTCGTCAAAGCAAGACATATACTGGACAATGTAATTCAAGTACAGGAAACCATGCACTCCAGAAATCTAAGAAAAGGGAAAGGCATGCTAGTCAAGTTGGATATGGCCAATGCCTTCGATAGAGTAAACTTGTCCTTCCTTTATAAAGTCCTTCTTTCCTTCGGATTTTCGCAAGAGTTTGTCAATTTGAATAAAGCATGCACCACCAGGCCTTGGATAGCCCCTTTGGTAAACGAGAGGCCATCTAGCTACTTCCAAGATTTTAGGGGGCTGAGGCAAGGATGCCCCCTCTCTCCCTTTCTATATATTCTCTTGGCAGATACACTTAGCAGAAAATTGGAGTTGGACAAGTTAGCTGGATTTTCTCCAGGCTTGAGAATAATGAAGGAGATAGACCCAATAAATCATGCTCTTTTTGCTGATGACTCCCTCATGTTGGGAGGAGCTTCTTGCATAATAGCCTCTGCATTCAAAGCCACCCTCCAAGCTTACTGCAGAGTTTCTGGCGCAATGATAAATGAAAGAAAAAGTGTTGTCTACAGTTGGAACATTGAAGAGATTGATATACAGAGAGTAGCTCGCATCTTGGTGTTCAATGGTTATTCCAGATGGGACAAAATAAACTACCTCGGGCTTCCATTAACATTGGGCATTAACAGGTCTTCTCTGTGGGAAGGAGTGTTAAACAAAATTAAAGCCAAAATCGAAGCATGGGGAGGGAAGTGGCTAATGCATGGAGGTAAGCTAACCTTGATCAAATCAGTACTCTCATCTCTCTCGATTTATCAAGCATCCTTCCTTATGGCTCCAAAATCAATTTTTGGGCATATCAATAAACTTATGCGGGATTTCTTGTGGCATGGTGGCAATGGGAACCGGCCTAAAATACATCTAGTCAAATGGGACATAGCCAAATGATCTCTGCATGATGGAGGACCTCAAATCAGAGATCTGGACCATGCAAACACGTCCCTTGGCTGCAAGATCCTGTGGAAGATGCACAACGACCCCAATCATCCGGCAAGTCGCACGCTCAGGCATAAATACATCCTAGCAGCAACGTTAAGGAATATACAGGATGCAAACAACATGAAAAGTATGCAGTTCTGGAGTCTCTGCAAAAAAGGAATCCAGTTCTTCATACAACATCTGTATCGAATCCCAGGAAATGGGAAAATAACGAAATTATGGATATATAAGATCATGGGCCATGCACCCCTTGCATGCAACACTGGCCTTGCCGAAATTGGTGATCTGTTGTAGGTCAGAGGAATTAAAACTATATTTGATATCTATGAATGGGATGAGGCTGGCAATTGGATAGCTTGGAGAGTCACCAACATTCCAGAGCATCTTATATAGTAGGAAGAAATTCTCAAAGCAGAGCTCAGTGACGCTGCCCCGGTGCACAAGTCTGCTGAAGACACTTGGGGCTGGGGATCCTCTCGTACCTAATCTTCTGCCAAAGGATATGCACTCCTGCAACCATAACGAGATAGGCCTTTTCCAACAAGCTTTTGGGCTCAAGTATGGGATACAATGGCACTTCCCAAAATAAACTTCTTCTTTTGGAAATTAATGCACAAAAAAATTCTGACAGGTGAAAATTTAATTAAAAGAAGCATAGTTGGTCCGCACAGATGTACACTCTGCAAACAAGCCCTGGAAACCATTGATCATCTATTCGTGGACTGCCCTTTTGTCAATAAAGTTTGGACTCTCACTCTTCATGGCCTCAACACTGCTGCCCCCTCCAAAATCTCAGTAGTTGATCTCTTCTATACATGGAAGGACCGATACCCTTTGACCTTCATCAACAAATTCCTTTGGGCTCGGGTCTGGATCACCATCCCCAAGTTTGTTTGTTGGAAATTATGGCTCGCCAGGAATGAACAAATTTTCAACAATATAGCTTGGACCCCCAACATTGTAGATGCTAAAGCAAAAGGCCTACTTCTTGAAACATTGAGCATCCAAGACCTCAAACCTGAAACTTCATTACTCCCTGAGGAAAAGAGATGGTTCGGAACCTTTGTCTTCTAACATAGGAATCAAAGTACTGTAAAACCCCAACTCAATCCTGAGTGGAGGTTAAGAGACAAGGATGAAATCTTTCAGAGTTGGTGGAGGAAGCAAGGAACAACAACGGTCTTCTTTGATGGTGCCTCCAAAGGAAACCCTGGGACTACGGGTGCTGGAGGCCTTATATATTCTCCGGATGGATCCTCAAGAGAAACCTTCAGCTGGGGATTAGGAAAACGAACAAATAATCAAGCAGAAATTTTGAGCTTGATAAAAGCCTACCAAATTGCCAAAGAAAGAGGATTCAAAGAGCTGCAAGTATTTGGAGAATCTAAAATCCTGATCAAAAAGATATACTCGAAAGGCCAGTTTAATGATGATGTCTTAAACAAGAGCCTACAAAGGCTGAGATACATTCTTCATGAATTTACCTCCTTCAAATGCTTTCACATTCTTAGAGATTCAAACAAAGAGGCTGACATTTACGCCAACAAAGGTTGCCTCTTGGTTCAAGGAGATCTCAACATAAACAATGGAACACTTGCACAAATCTGCCTGTGAAAAGCAATTCAGCATGTAATAGGGACATGTTAGTAGTCTTGTACTAAAGGTTGCTCTGCCCCGACCCAACCTAATTTCTCCTATAAATAAAAATTCATAACTGTTTCAGTTAAAAAATAATAATAATAATAAATTAAATATTATAAAATTTAAAATAAAATCTCATTGCATCTTATACCAAATAATATATTTAAACATATATAAAAAATAAAATAAACTCTAATACTTGGATCCAAATCTATTGCAAATTTAATTTAACATGTTTAAATAAACCCAACCCAAAAAATTGATATACACTATTTTAACCTAACCCAATCCAACCCAAAAGAAATATATATATGAAAGAGGAGGTAAACCTTTTGAAAATTTACTAGAGCAAATTTAGAAATAATAACACAGGGTTTTCAAAATTGCATTTTCACTTTTTGTAACTATGAAAAATCCGTTTTTCAAATATAATTTCCAATTTTTAAACTACCGCAATCAGTTTTCAAATATAAAATCTCAAAATGACCAGAATCAGTTTTCCGGTATATAAATTCAAAATGTGAAACTTTACCTTGAAAGATAATCAAACAATTTCAAAATGGGAAACTTCACTTTCAAAGATAATTACATCATACATCACGAAAAGCTTGGCATAGGCATAAATACATTTCAAATAAATATATGAGAAAAGGCTGATATTATAGACTTGTTAGAGATTATGAAATGTAGTAGACAATTTGTTCTTGGGAATTATTAAATACACTAGCAGGTATCGAGGTGTTGAGCAATACAACTGATTTAGCTTCAACAAACAATTTTTAAACTGTTTGAAGTTATACAGATAACACCTTGTTGAAAGGATTCAATTGAACCAAACTCTTTTACTCAATTGAAAACCGCTCTTTTACACACATTTTTTACATTGAAAAGTGCTCTTGTACGCACATTTTTAATATTGTTTCAAGCTAATAAACCAAAACCCTATACAAATAACACTACGCTGAATAGAATCAATTGAAAACTTCTGGATACTTTGCCTTCAGTATATTTTTCCACTATTCTTTGTAGCATATTAGATTACCTGGAGGCTTCAGAAGTCTCAGTACTGGTGAGATCCGTCATTTGAATATCCAGAGCATAAGGTGAGGAAGATTGGTGAGAGGAAGATCACTGCAACGGCGTGTCGACAAGTAAATGGGAATGGAGTCGTACTTTCAACGTCTCCTTCTAACATTTGGACAACTTTGTTCATTTTTCTTAAATTTCAAATTCGCCCTCGGTCTTCAGGTATATTCACCCTGGTGTGTTTACATTACCTGGATGCTTCAGCAGTCTGACTACTACTGGTGGAATCGACCATTTGAATCTCCGAAGCACTAGGTGAAGAAGATTGGTGAGAAGAAGATGCCTGCGCCAAAGGTGTGTCCACAGGAAATGGGAATGGGGGAGTGGTAATGTCAACGTCTCCTTCTAGCATTTGAACAACTTTGCTCATTGAGGGACGACGAGATGCCTTGAACTGGATGCACCACAGCCCAACTAAACTTAACCTTTTGGCCATGACTAGGTCTTCCTCTGACATGTCCTCTTTTCTTAGATTTTCGAACTCCCCCTTTTCCACTTGCTTAAAAGCCCACTCTGCATAGAAGAATTTACTTGAGTTACTTTCAAGATACTTATAATCGATGTTCGTCCTCCCCCCCACCATCTCCATAAGTAATATGCCATAGCTATACACATCAGATTTATCGGTGACAACTCCATACAGCCTTGACCACATCTCCGGAGCAGCGTAGCCTACTGTTCCTCTATTAGCCACAGAGACGTGACTTTCCTCTCTGTCCGATATTTTGGCAAGACCAAAATCTGCAACTTTGGGCAAAAAATTAGCATCAACGAGAACATTGTGGGGCTTTATATCACAGTGCAGGATGCGATTTCTGCAGTCTTCATGTAGGTATGCAATGCCGCGAGCAGTACCAACTGCAATTGAAAACAACTGTTTCCAATCCAAGTCGTCCTTGTGGTCTCCATGGATATACTTTTCCAAAGAACCATTGACCATGTATTCATACACCAAAGCTCTTTTGCATGCCTGAGAGCAATAACCCAATAGGCGCACCAGGTTAATGTGACAGGTCGTTCCCACTGTAGCCACTTCTGCAATGAATTGTTGCTCACTATGTTTTGATTCATCTAAAATCTTGACAGCTATTAGATGTCCATTAGGAAGTTTTCCTTTATAAACTGTTCCAAAACCTCCTTTGCCAAGCTTCTGTTCCAAATTGTTTGTGTAAGTTATAATCTGACTATAAGAATACCTTGCAGGCGCTTGTGATGAATAATAATTTAAGAAATTCTCAACCGATGGAGGTCTTGAATCCACAGGATCCATAAAAGCTCGAATGTTCTGCTGTTGCTCACGGGAACTCCTCTGACAACAACAACTTCCTCGACGAACCATTATGCAACAGACCACTACTATGCTAAACACAGCACATACTGCAAGAAATATAGCTGGAAATCAAGTTGAAATGGTAATTAGAATATAAAAAAATGAGCAAGCATAAAAATTGATCGCTTTTAAAGATCACAAGCAATTTACCTGCCAAGACTTTTGCAGATAACCTCTTTCCGTATTGTATTACATATCCTTCAGGCAAACGAAACAGAAAGTGGTGAGTGAAATAACATATGTAACGTAGGTCGTTAACATAACGTAACGTAACATAGATAGATGTAGCGAAACACACAAGATTCTCACCATCGTTGCAATCACCGTAGTGGACATCACCATTAGGACAAATGCAATGTGTGTAGCCGCCGCCGCCTGCAGAAAAGTGAGAGTAGAATTGTGAGTAACATCTTCCCCTACTGGCTTTACAGGAATCACAAGTATCATGGTGTATAGACCATTTAATTTGGAATCCTCTTCGGTGGAGTTGTTTGAAACCCTTATCGGCGCTAATACTGTAGCTTTTGTTTGTTGGAACTACTATAGGATAGTTCTCGCATTTTGGAAGTTGAAAACCCTCCCCAGGGTAAAAGAAACAATATCTGTTGCTTGCTGTGCAATCCAACTTGGCGAGGGAGCCATTGAAGAATTCCGAGCATGTCTGAATGAGAAATATTGAAGAATCCACCTTTTGATAACCAGTCGTAACGCAATTCAAGACTGATATAAGATGGGGTGATTTGAAGGGTTCCAGTAGAGTAAGAGGATTTTGAAATCTCTCCGACAACTATCCCTTCCCAAAAGCTAGAGCCATAGATGTAGAGAAAAATCCGATGATCATCTTGACAGGTAGCATCCATAGGGCCACATCGGCTGAAGGGATATTGAATGGTAGAATTTCCACAAGTAAAAGGAGCGCAGTCTTCATAAGATGGAAAATAATCGCCAACTGCAGAAACAATAGACATGAAGAGGAGCGGCATGAGGAGGGAGTAGCTCATTTTGCCATGCGCAAACCGAGAGATGGTAGAGATGAAAATAAAGAAACAAATGAATCTTGTAGCTAATTAAGAAAAGAATTGCAAAGAGAATTTAAAGAGCAATCGACAAAGGAGAGCAGAAACGATTAGAAAATCAGGGGGAAGTGAAAAGGAGGATGGATTGTGTCTTTAAAAGACGGATAATAAGCACCAGCTGCAAAAGCAATAGAGGTAAAGAGGAGCAACAAAGGAGGGAGTAGCTCATTTTAACATGCACAAGCCGAGAGATGGTAGAGATGAAGATAAAAAAAGACAAGCGAATTTTTGCAGCTAAGCAAAGAAATGCAAAGAGAATTTAAAGTGCAATGGGCAAAGGGAGAGCAGGATAATTTACAAAATGAAGGGGGAGTGGAAAAGAGGTTGGATTGTGTCGACTTTGACCAGAGTACAGGGAAGCGGAATATGGTCGAAAAGCGAATCAATAATAGAGGGCGGAAGAAGTCTGGGAAGACTGAATAATAGCATATGCGCTTGGATTGTCGAAGTAGGACATTGTTAACATAACTCGAAGTTGCTCGGATCGCAGTTGAATTTGTTTTATTATTAATAATAATAATAATAATGAGGATGATGTACACTGTTAAGCTTATGAAAGAATACCTATTTTGTTTTTTTCACGTTTTGAATTTTTGAAGATGTTATATATATATATATATATATATATATATATATATGGTTTGTCCAGAAATATTTCCATTCTTCGATCATCGTGTTTATTGGATCAGTAGTATCAGGAAAGGACAACGAAAGTGTCGTCATGTATATGGTCACATTCCATAATGAACCTATTTGTTTATATTAAAAGGTATTTGATTGGTTAGTTATAAAATAATTTGATTTAAATATATAATAAAATATTTAAAAATTTTAATAATATATGGTGTGTTTGTTTTTATGAAAGTTATTATATATTAGTGTTTATTGTGATTGTAATTATTTTATGTTTTTAATTTTGGGTAATATAAGTATTAGTGAAATTGTGACTTTTTATAATTTAAATTGTATTTTTTAAATATATAGATAGGAGTTGTTTTAGTGTGATTTTTTTGGATTTTTTTTAATGATGGAATATGGTAAAAAATATTTGAGGTGAAATTTTGATTTGTGTTATTTAAATTGGTTTTTTTCATTGTATATATAGATTCATCATCTTGAAAAACTTTAGGGCACTTTGATTGTGTAGGGGTTACGCATCAAGCTTGGTGATTTAAATATATTCTTGTCGGATTTTAGAGAAATTAGACTTGAAAAATCCACTTTGAAAAAAGCTTCCAAAAAGGGTCTCACTAAAGACAACTCTATATAGACCAACTAGAGTTTGTTTCGACGGTGAAAAGTGTGTTGTTAAGACAAGCATGATGAAAAAGGTCACCGATACCAATCCCCAAAGGCAAAAAAAATCCGACCCATGATAAGGGTTGGTGTGGCCCCCTCTGGTCGAGGGTTTCTTAGACCATAGGTTTTGCGCAAAGTCATGTGAGGACCCACACTACCAAACAAACAAACAAAAAGACAACTCTATATAGATAGATTCAACGTTTAAAAAATTAATCACCGGTGATTTTGATGGCTTAGATTCCCCCTTGGTCGTGGGTTTCTTAGACCATAGGTTTGGTAGGTTTGGCCCCTTGGTCGGGGTTTCAGACTATAGGTTTGGCGCTTGGCCCCTCCATCGTGTATAGGTTTCACTTGCAAAAAAATAAATAAAAGATAACTCTATATAGATAGATTTCGACATCTAAAAAATATTAAAAACAATTTAATTGTGTAGATTATATAATCGAACCAAGAGACCCATTCTACAACCCATTACTATAAAGTAATAAAAATGTTTAAATTATTTTTTTATGTCAATTATGTAAATATCATTTTTTTAAAAATTATGTATATATCATGAAAAAAATTAAGTTTTTTATGTTTAAAAAAATAACACATTGTATTTTGCACTTTAAAGAACTTTGCACGCAAAGAAATTTGATCCATCTCTACTCATGTTAGATATTTACTTAAGATGAATCTATGTTGATTTAAAAATTTAACAAATTTGTCCATGAGGTTTTGGATAGACGTTCATCGAGGGTCTTCGACACTCTTTGATGTGAAGTCACTACTTCAATTCTCCTATCCAAATGATATATTGGGCATATCTAGGTGATATATTAGACATGATGAAGATATAGTCTCACCAAACTTAAAAAAAAATCTAACCAAAATTTCTCAAGATTAAGAATCTAACAAAACTTTTGTAAAATTATGATTTTTATACGATATAAGGATCTATAATAAAAAAATTTTGCTACTTCCATTACAAAATTGTTAAATCATCAAAAGAGAAAATATTAATCTCATTCACCTTTATTAAATTTAATAAAAAAAAATTAAATGAAAATAACACTTTATCAATAACAAATTAATTGTTTCTCGTAAAAATAAATAACAAAATCAATAACAACATAAGAAATTGCTTCAAATTCATTAAAAAAAATGAATCACCTTTTGTTAATATTATATTCAAACTTGCATAATATAGTATTACTATTTTAATAGATTTTTTCCCTCAAACATTTATTGTTATAACTTATTCTGGTAAAAATCAATAACACCATGAGAAATTGCTTCAAATTCATTCAAAAAAAATAATCACTTTTTGTTAACATTATATTATATTGAAACTTACATGGTTTGAGTGGACGTTAATCATCATCATCATCATCAATATAATATTACTATTTTAATAATTTTTTTCCCTCAAATATTTAATAATAAAATCTATATGTCAAATTTTTATAGAATGAATATTTTTATAATTTAATTAAAATTTTTAAAATAATAAAATCAATATATATATATATATATATATATATATATATATATATATATATTATTTCTAAATAAAAATATATATAAATATTATCTTGATGATGAACCACATCGGGTTGGTTCCAAACGCGTCAACAACGTTTTATTATATGTGATTATTACCAAAAGAGATTTTACAATTTTATATGGATCACAGAAGCATAGATTCTAAAAATAAATATTATCCATTTAGTTTTATTCATTAAAACATTTCACTATAATATATTAAACATAAAACCTAAAACCTAAAAGACATAAATAATCATATTATCCATAATTCTAAGTAAAAAAATTGAAAGGAATGTATGTGATTGACTGGATTTCATCTCCCAAGTCATGTCACTCATGAAACTTGAAATGACAAAGATGACGACTATGTTACTAATGATTTAATTGATGTGAAATTTGTTTATATTTAATTATTTTAAATTAATTTAATTATATGTAAAAATAATAATATTAAATATAAAATAGTAATAATATATATTATAAAATTTAAATGTTTTATTATTTTTCATACTAATAATTTTACAATTAAATTAAATATTTATAGTTTTAATTTATAAATTATATATATTAAATTAAATAAAAGATAAAATATATTTAAAATAATATGAATAGAAATAAATTATAGTTTTTTTATAATTATATATTTTATAAATTTGGTTGATAAAATAGTCATTATTTATATATATATATATATATATATATATATATATATATATATTCCAATTTTATATTAAAAATAATTATTTTTATAAATGTTTATTTTTAAATTTATTTTTTAAGTTTGGTAGAGTCTTTTCTATTCACTCATTTTAATCTAAAAAAACAACATGTTACATTATATTATGTTTTTTGGTTGTCTCAATTTAATCGTAGGAAACTAGGTTTGTTGGCTACCTCCATGAGTTAAAAAGCTAACCAAAACTAAAATTGTTTGATTTTGTCTCTAAATGCCTTATATGCTATAATATATGTTGTCTCTTTTAACATGCTACTATAAAAGTAAATGTTAGCCCACCACATCATATTTCATAAACAAAATTTGCTAAACTTCTTCAACTACTCCCGAGATGATTCAATCGATGCTGTGTCTTTCACACTTGACCCGGGCATGTCCACTTGTTGTAGGTTCTCGAAGCTACCATTCTATGAGATTGAAACGCACGTTCCGATGATGCCCCCTACATCTCGTATTGCTTGTATGTTCCCTCGTGTGTTTCAGCCAAACTCAAGGATGCCTTTGCATCTCCTCCTCGCATCCTAGAGTGCCATTATGGCCTTCACCATCAAACATTTCATGGTCCACTAGAGGTGGATTGCCCGCTTTGAATAGGGTAAGTCGTCCTCATGTGCTTCTTAAGTCTTTCACCATGGGTACCATTTCATCATCTAGAATGTCTTCCTCTACGTTGGTGTTAAAGTCTATCAGAGATATTAGTGGTTTTACTTGAGCTGGAGTCCCAATGCCATAAACATGTAACAAGTTTTGCACGTTCTCTTGGTCTATTTTTTCCCGCCTCTTTTGCACTGAGATTTTTTTAATGGTTGATGCATTCTCTTTACCTTTCACTTTTTTTCGCCGGTGCTAACTACCCTGCCCCTCCCTCCGTACATTTTCTTGACCGAGCTTTAACCATTTTTTCTTTTTCCAAGGCCCCCCTACAACTCTACATGCACTCTAATGCACACCGAGGGTTCCCACCCACCGCGCAAAGTCAAGAGATATAGACAGAGCTAGGTAGGCCTATAAATTCAAAACAAAAAAAATTTGTGAATCAATTTTCTGAGAGAGCCTCTTTCTCTTCCCTTATTTCTTCTTGCCGACTTTCCGATCAGCCCACCCCCTCAACACTTCTATTGCTTGGTTTGCATGCATTGGCGTCTCTCTCTCGCCCCTCTACCCGAGTGTTCCAACCTTCGGTTTGCCTTACTTAGTTTCCTAGACTCGCCATCGACCCATATGGAGCCAATGCGTCCATAATGATAACGTTTAGTGTTCGGGTTATAGCTCCCAGGAGGACTTATCTCCCTATTATGCTTGATTTTTTGAAATGCAACTCGTAAATCTTACCCTCTATCTTAATGCTTCTACCCCTGACCATAACCCTCATTTAGGACCCCCCGTGACACCCCCCCATTCCGGGGTTACTCTTGAACCATAATGTTCTACAACATATTTCCATTCCCCTACTCCAATTACTCTTTATAAGAGGATCATGGTGGAAGTCCACGCCTATTTCGCCCGAACCCCCTACCCCTGCCCCCCATCGCTTGTCCTCATCAAGCCTTATGTAACAACACGGGATCACAGAATATGCCCTTAGTTGGGATTACAATCCCGAAGACACCTACATGCAAGTGGCTATCCCTAGTACCGAATTGAAATACTCATTTAAACCATTCCTACACTCAAGTTACTCTAAGTAATTAGGCGAAGATATGAGACCAAGCCCCTTATGGCTATCTTTCTTTCATTTAGCCAAGGAATTGACACAAATAGACTAAAAAGATTCGACTCGTGACTCTTTAGCAACCTCCCCCGGGACCCGCTTTCATCGACCTCGCATGTTGCATTTCCCAATCATCCCCAAGAACTCCATAATTTCTACCAGGTAAGGCCAGGATACATACCCGAAGTAATGTTGCTCAGTCGATGGTCATTCTTCCTTCCTCCTATGCTTTCGCTCCCGTGATCCCAACTCAATCTTCTCTCGCAATTTCTCACACAATGACAAACAAACATTAACCAACTCGTTTCCTATTGCCTCTTTTACATACCACTTGTTGCAGCCCTTTCGCTTTCTTCCCCCATGAAATTCTAACATACCTTCCTATCCACTCTCGCCCTCGCATTCACTCCTAACGTGTGGTGGCATGGGGCGAGCTACCCACCAACTATGCCCCCATGGTGTCCTCTTCATACCAAGTGTCTTATCCATAACGAATATACTTGTCATATCTCCCATCACACCCCAAACCTTCACACCCCCAATCGAAGGCACTTCTATAAAATTATTTTAAAATAAAATTTTTGAATTTCAAAAATAATACTCACAAAAATATGACAAAATAAGACCATTAGAGAAAAGAAAGAAAAGAAAAAACTTAAAAATAAATTTAGTTGAAAACATTTTTTTTGAAAACTTATGTAGTTATCAATTAAAACTTCAAATCGACCTTTAAATCAAAACATAGGTTATCATTAACCCTTTTTAAGTATTTGAAAATTAAAAATTACAATTACAATTATTATTATTATATTAATGTGAAAAAGCATCATATAAACTAATATTTTTTAATACAACAAATAAAATATAAATATTTAAAAATAAAATTTAGAAAATAAAATTAGAATTTATATTTTTTTGGCGAGTACCATTATGCTATGGTTTTGAAAGATTTCGTTTTTCTTAAAATCCACTCTTTTAAAGATTGGGCTGGTTTAGATTGGTTTTGATGTAGTTTTGTAAGTTTTAAATAATTTTGATAATTTAAAAGATATTTTTTAATGATTTTTGTAACTCTGAGATTTAAATAATCAAAATCTTTGGATGACTTTTACAATTTAACAAATTTATTAAATAATGAAAGAGTCCTATAAAAAGGAAAAAGAGCGTGTAAAAATTAGATGCCAAGTGAAAACTCATCTTATCGGTCCACATAGACATAATTTGTGAGCAAAAAGTTAAGGATGACGGGAACACGAAATGGTGAGAAGGTTGCAAATTGTGTTGACTAACGATGAAGAGACAATGATTGTCTTTCAATGAACCGAAGTCAACTAATAATAAAATCGACGCGGAATGTTTCACCGACACCTTTGAATGGACCAAAATGGACAACTAATAAAATCAACCCGTAAGTGAAAATTCCTGTGTTTTTGATATGTCATGTCTACTTTAATCACTTGACTATATGAATTCAAATATTTAAATTTTCCCTTCATCTCTTTATTATGATTTCAATTATGTTGTAGAAAATAGGTTGGTCTTACCATGAAAAAGTGGAACCATAATTGTACATCAAGTGTTGTTTCCTCCGACATGATTTGAATAATTGGTATGGCATGTGCAAGTAGGATGCGTTGTACGATGGAGAAGAGAAAATGAGCTTTAAATTGATGTTTATTAGAAGCGAGTTCATATTTATATTTATATATATATGTTAGTAATTTTAAGTGTTATTTTTTGGAAAGTTTTTCTAGTTTATTTTCAGATCTAATTTGTCTAGAATGCATAAGGGATTCATTGAAATAAGTTTGACAAGTGAATTATTCACAATCTAAATGTCCTAGGGTTTTTCGAGAGTGGTGAATCCATATATGTAGTCAAAAAACGAATTTAAACAACAAAAATAAAGATTTGGCCAATTTTTTTCGCTCTAATTCTAACACGAAATATGTAAGAGACTCCAAAAAAACCTCACTTAAAGACTACTCCACACACATATATGTATGAAAGTTTAGTAGTAGGAAGAAAGTGTTTTTTTATTTATTTATTATATATATTTTGTGGTTAATAGTTGAAAGAAAAATGCTTTTATATTTTAAATTTAAATGAGACTAACAAATTTCAATTCATTAAATTGTCAATTTTGATCATAAAGATTAACCTTGTAAGGATCAAGTGTAAAATCCATTTTGCCAATATTTCTTGTAAATATTATTATGAATTATAATTCATGTAAATAATGTACAAAATGTAAAAAATTAACTAGAGGAGGAAGAGGACATGGATTAGGCTTGATGGAGAGTTTGCTTGTAAACCCAAGCCATTGGAATTATTTCTTCGCCTATATCCCTTTTGGTTTAATGGCACCGTTGTACAAACATTTAATGGAGGGAATATGACTTTTGAGTGGAGGGACGAGTTTGTATAATTTTTATCATGCATTGTGTTGACAGGGGTCAACACTCGAGAAAAGTTGAGGAGAGAAATCTTGACGCGATGTTTTTTTAAGGGGAGTTCTTAATTCATGGAAAATTCGTACACGACGAAGCATGGGAGAAAAAAGAAAACGCATAGTCGAATTTGGTAGTGGTTGTTGATATGCCCGGAAGATTTTGATTTTTTCTAAGCTTTTTGTTTTCTTGTGTGGGATAGATTCACAATGTTCTATTGAGGCATGTATATGTGCGTGTGTTGTGCGTTGCAGAGATTTCGGTGGAGTTGTGATAATCGGGTGGTAGTTGGGCTAATTAACCCATAATGGCTTTCTCACTCATAAACACTTGAGAATTGGATTCCCTCGGGAGTTGATAAATCATCGGGAATTTATTGGGTTGACAAATTACTAGTCGACTCGAGACACCCAGTACTAGCTAGGAATAATAAACCACCAAGTGTAGCCTTAGTGATGATAGCACCGGGTGCTATAACTTGCTATAAAATACCTATAGAAGTGGACTCTTGCTCCTACAATAGCGAGTCCAACCGATAAAACTCCCACTATACATGCACAATCCTTCTCCAAGAACTAAGCTAGAACTCTCTTTTACTTTCGTTGAACCCTTGTGGTTGTTGTTTTACCAACATGAAAGTCCTTGTGGTGGAATATTTAGACCTCTAATATTCCAGAGATCACTTTCATTGATTAATTTTGTGGAGTTCTTGGAATACCGTTGTTAGCGTATTATCTTTCCTAAGTTAACCGACATTTCACCTACCATTTGGATCGAGTCGTGTCGTGTTTTTCCTCCCTTTATTTTTTTCCTCCTTTTGGTTGGGTACCGAGTTCCTTGGAAGGTGTGTTTTTCGAAGCACTTACTTGCTTCTAAGATTGGGATGTCAAGCATTTCTCAAAGGTTTCTTTATACAACTTCTTCTCGATCATCTAGAATGAAGCGATCATCTAGGTTCCTCCATTCATGTAGGAGTCACTTTAAAACAACTTCCTCTCGAGCTTAGGTCCTCTCGTATTACGTTCTATGTCCATTAGCAATCTGTTCCACTGGGGCCATACTCTTCCTCGCTTCATTGGATACATGCGGTGCCTTTCTTTTTTGCCTTCTAATTTTTTTGTGGTACCATTCCCTTGCTCCTTCGACGGGACATTCTTCTCCTTCCTTCAAAATTTCCCCCGTTCTTGCAATATGTCATATTGATTTTGAGTATTCTTCCGTTTTGGAGTATTGTTTTGGCTCGCATGCTACTTATTACTCTTCTTTTTACTAGTAACTATTTTGAATCCATCATCTTTTTCGTGTGACCCTTTCAGACCCTTCCTCTATCGATTTTCCTCTGCATCTATTCACGATTATTCAATAGGCACGTTTTTGTAAAGGTGGCGATAATTATGGCATATTTGACACCGAATGGAATATGTTCGTAATCCGTAAGCCGATGCCAAATTTTCCTTCGTATTCATGTTCCATTGATTCTGAAAAGCAGTTCCGAAATATTCATATACACACATATACGGGAAAAAGAGGTGTACCGGCCTCGACGCGTTGTTTCTACAATTTTCGTAAAGGTTCTAAGGGGAATTTCCAATTCCTTATAAAATTTCGGGGATCCCGTAAATCCATCGGAGTTCGAAGAGACGAGCCCGGATCCGATCTAGCCAAGAATTCTTCCCCGATTTGGGTTATAACATTCCTCCCATTATCGTAAAAAATAGGCCGAATTGTAATAAAAGTAAGGACCATCTCAAAATTAGGGGAATTTGAGGTCTAAAATGGGCCTCGCTAAGAAAAATGTACAACCAAAATAAATTTTATAAGAACCAATAGGATTTAAGATGATAATGTTACCCATGGGAGATGATTCAACATTTTTTTTAAGTAAAAAGGTAAAAAGTTTAAAAATTAATAAAACTACTTTTTTCAACTCGTATTTTCAACTTATCTTCCAAATTTTTTACCTCAAATTTCGAGTGGAAGTACTTTCGTTGGATGAAAAATTTAATTCCTCATCCAAAGAGTACGCATGTTGCATACTTTTGATGGACCTCGCTACTCGAAAAATGAGAAATACATGAAAAAACATGATTGCAATCACATTTTTTCATGTGTTTCTCATTTTTCGTGTAGTAGGATCCATCAAAAGTATGCAACATGGGTATTCCTTGAATGAGGAATTAAGTTTTGCATCCAACAAATACTCCCGTTCTAAATTTGAGTAAAAACTTTGGGAGATAAATTGAAAATACGAGTTGAAAAGTAGTTTTTTTTCTTTTTTTCCCTCTAAAATTTGATGATGTAATCAAATCTTATTTTATTATTTCCACTATTATTTTATTATTTCCTTAGGAGGCCCATTTTAGACCTAAAAATTCCCTAATGGATCATTTCTTTATCTAAAAGATTGGTGAATATGATCGTAAAGAGCCCTCTAGGGCCAAATTTTAAATCTATGTGACCCTTGGTTTGCCATTTTGCTTGTATCCATTTCAATAGATCTTTTTATGTTGGCCAAAATGCCTATAAATTTATAGATTAATGCATGGTCCTTCATATAGCTCCCGTACTCATCCAATTTACTTGCAGGGGATGATGAATCTTGGTTTTTCAATGCCCATGGAAGACATTGTCTTCGTGTCTTGGCTTGCCATTCAGCCTCCCAAGACTCGGGCTTGCATTTTGGGTGGAACCCCCTTGGGAGCCTTATTGCTTTCGCTACTGCTTCTCCCCGCTCGTAACATTTTTGTTGGAGGATCGTGCCACCCCTCCTCTCCCGGAAGCAAAGAACCATACTATCCACTAGCCGGCCGCATAGATCTAATGCCTCTTTCTCGAGTCTTCGTGACATGTTTCTAGCTTTCGTCTAAACCCTACCATTCTCGTTCTCCAATTCTTCTTAGCAATAATTGTAATCATTAAAAATACAACCTTTTTTAATATTATATTCAAACTTACATATTATAATATTACTATTTTAATAGATTTTTTTCCTTAAGCATTTAATAATAAAAATATATATCAAATTTTATAGAATGAATTTTTAATAATTTATAAAATATTTATAATTCAAATAAAATTTTAAAATATTATATATATATATATATATATATATATATAATTTTTCTAAATAAATAAATATATAAATATTATCATTTTTGCTTTATTCATTAAATCATTTCATTATAATATATGAACATAAAACCTAAAAGACAAAAAATAATCATATTATCCATAATTCTAGTTAAAAATATTGAAACGAATGTCATCTTACTCTAACACATGAAACTTGAAATGACAAAGATGACGACTATGTTACTAATGATTTAATTGATGTGAAATTTGTTTATATTTAATTATTTTAAATTAATTTAATTATATGTAAAATAATAATATTAAATATAAATCAATAATATTTATTATTAAATTTAAATGTTTTATTATTTTTCATATTAATAATTTATAATTAAATTAAATATATCTTTATAGTTTATCTTAAATAAAGATAAAATATATTTAAAATAATATAATTAAATATGATGTATATATTAATAATTTAAGATAAATAGAAATAAATTATAGTTTTTTATAATTATATATTTTGTAAATTTGGTTGATTATAAAATCATTATTTTTATTTATTTTATATTTATAATTTTTTTTATATTCCAATTTTATATTAAAAATAATTATTTTTTTATAAATGTTTATTTTATTTTGTAAATTTGGTAGAGTTTTTCCATTCATTCATTTTAATCTAAAAAACAAGTAGGTTACATCATATTATATTTTTTGGTAGTCTCAACTTACCCGTAAGGAAATCAGTATGTTAGCCACCTCGATGAGTTAAAAATCCAAACAAAACTAAATTTGTTTGATTCTCGTCTCTAAATGCCTTATATGTTATAATATCTATTTTCTCTTTTAACATGCTACTATAAAAGTAAATGTTAGCCGACCACATCATATTTCATAAACAAAATTTTCTAAACTTCTTCACTTACTCAAATGATTCAATCGTCTGTGTCTTTCGCATTTGACTCCGGGCATGTCCACTTGCTATAGGTTATGAACCTACCTTTCTATGTGATTGAGACACTACGTTCGATTATGCACCCGCAACTATATTGCTTTTATGTCCCTATGTATTTCCACTCAAACTCGAGGATGCCCTTTGCATCTCCTCGCGCATCCCGAATTGCCATTATGGCCTTCACCATCAAACATTTCATGGTCGAGTAGAGGTGGACTATCCGCCAACATGGTATAGTCGTCCTCTTGTGTTTCTCTAGTCTGTCACCATGGTCACCATTTCATCATCTAAAATGTCTTCCTCTACGTTGGTGTTCGGGTCTATTTCCCATCCAGATATCGATGATTTTTACTTGAGCTCGGAGTCCTAATGCCATAAACATGTAGCAAGTTTTGCATGTTCTCTTGGTCTCGTTTTTTCTACCTCTTTTGCGCCGAGTTTTTTTTAATGGTTGATGCCTTCTCTTTACCTTTTCACTTTCTTTCTCACGCCAATGATAGTTGTCTTTTCGCCCCTCCCTTCATTACCTTTCCTCGACTTAGCTTTAACCATTTTTTATTTTTCGAGTGATCCGTGGATATTGGTGGTCACCCGCCTATTCCACTCGGGGCTCCACCATTGTCTATTTCGCTTTTTTCGCTCTGCGCACGCTTTACTATTTTTAGCAGCTTTTTCTGTCCCTAAACTTCCTAGAGCCGTTTTCGAGGTCCCTAAACTACGTTTTTTGGGAAAACGGAGGGCAACATGGGTCCATGGACCGATGTTGCCTCGTTCCAAATTTGTAGTCCTCGAATAGATCTTTCTAACGAGGTATGGTACGCGTCAAACGGAGATCGTATGCCAAAGTTACGCCCCCGGGAAGTTGAAACACCAATTTACCCAAACGGGGCCCATAGTTTTGGCGCTTCATCTCCTAGGGTTAGGTTTTGGCCGTTTAGGATTTCCCATTATTTCTAAATGATAACAGGCCTCGAGCCTCATTGTAACACAGCTGCTCGTAGGCTCCGTAGCCACCACATCTCTTCTCGCAGATAGCTACCGCGCCCTAGCTAGTTTTGTTTCCATTTTGTCCGTAAGAAAATTTCAGCTTCTTTGATATTAATGAAATGAAGTGTTATTTCCGCCGCATCTCTCGTATTTATGGTTATATGTTTATTCCCGTATGCGCTCCCGCATAAATCCGGATCGCTGGTATCAGTAGCGTCCCGCTTTTTTCTCGATCCTTTCTTTTGCATGTCCCCAACGAGGCTCTGGGTATAAGGAGCTAGGGCTCGATCCGGTGGAACCTTTGCAAGATCGGCCTCACAAACCTCGACGGACGCCTCATGGGGGATGAAAAGAAAGATGAGGGAGCAGGATATCCTATCAGAAATATTGCTCGAGGAGGCCCTCGAAAAAACAAAGGAACGTGATGATGGATAACTTTGTTCAGCATCCTTCAACCCGCTACCCACCGCGGCGACTCCGCATCCGAAGCAGCCCACTCGAGGCGCGACTCCTTTTAAGGTACAAGTAAATTTTGACATTCCCATATTTGAGGGTCAAATAGACGCGTATGCCGTAGATAAATGGTTGAACTCGTTAGAAGGATATTTCTCGCTCATGACTTTTCGCATCGGGAGAAGATTATTTTTTTTGCACTCCTCAAAGCTACCCCCCATGTTAAGGACTCGGTGGGAAACCTTCTGTGAGAACAAGGACCAGACGTAACCCTCTCGTTCTCTGGCCGTACCAACTTGGAATTCTTTTCCGAGACGCCGTCAAGGAACAGACTATCCCGTGGGGAGCTATGAGGACAAGTACATACAATGGACCACGCCGCGACAACAAAGGGATCAAGATGTGCATGAGCCGACGAACCGCTCCATACACTCGCGCACAAAGTTGGGTATCAAAGATTCGCGAGAAACATCTCGGTGCTAAAGTATCGCAAAAGTACCGTCCGCACAAATACATTCGTGAGGAAATGGAGTTCCTTGACATCTCTCGCTTGGTACCGCATACTCGGTGTGTCGCCAAGATTGAGCATAAATTCGCGCAGAAGAAGCGAGACTTTGGATCTGCGAATCAAAAGCAAGGGAAAGGTGCTTCCAAATTGCGAACAAAGGACCGAGCCAAGGCATGGTGGCTAAAGACAACTCATCGAAGCCACAAGAAAAGAACAACACCGCAAAGCCAAAGAAGGACACTGAAAGTGGTGTGAGTTCCATAAGAGCTCCACCACAACACAAGTGAGTGCTCAAGCCGCGCCGCTAGTGGCCGAGATGAGGGCTTCGAGTCGATGCGTGCTCGACTCCGAATCGAACCTGAAAAAGGTGAATGAAAAAGGGAAACAGATTATTGATGCGAGCCCAACGCCATCGTTAGCCACCGCAAAGATCCAAAAGGGAGGAACCTAAGATCCGCAGGAGGAGGAACGTCTCTCTTCCACTCCCGCATGTGGGTAAAGGCTGGGCAGCGCTCATTGTCGACAATGGGAGCCAAAAGAACCTCATTTCCCGGCAGCACGTCGGAAGCGGCTGGGCTTGCCGACTACGACCACCCACATCCATACACCATCGTGTGGCTTCACCAAGGACGAGATCCCGCGCGACCAGGTCGTCGCTTTCTAGCATCAAGCCCTTCACTGATGAGGTACTATGTGACGTTGCTCCTATTGATGTTTCGATGTATTATTAGGACAACCATACTGGAAGTGCCATGTCGTGTATGAGTCTCGACTCGTCGTCGTTATTGTTACTTTGGGAAATGTTGTACAGATACCGCAGGGTACCACCTCCGTCATCTCTTTGGTTACCGCAGAAACAATGCAGAAGCTCATTTCCCAAACCAGAAATTCGCTCCGATGATCCGCCCTTAGGGCAAGAAGAAGATCGTGGGCCACATCCTCCCGCATGGTGTCTCCCGCACAACAACAACAAATGGATAAGGTTGTGGAGGAGTACGAAGACATATTCACCTCACCCGCTGTGGTTCCTCCCAGACCGCTCGTGTCAAGCACCCGACTGATCCGACCCTTGTGTGCACCGCTACCCAATGGACCGAATCTATCGGCGTCTGTTTTAGAGAATGATGAAATCAAGAGATAGATTCGTGAGCCGCGTAGAAAGGTCACATCATACCAAGTTCATCGTCTCGTGGGAGCCCGATCGGTGTTGGTACAAAGAAGGATGGGACATGGAGACTCGTGTTGACTATTAAGGCCGAACAAGATCACTCATCGCCCGACAGGTACCCAATCCTACTCGATTGATGACCTTCTCGGACCAACTCAAAGGTGCAAAAATATTTCAGCAAGATCGCACTCCGAAGTCCGGGTATCACCGTGTACCGATTGAACCCTCCGATGGTGGAAGATCGCTCAAAGCCAAGTGAAGGCCTTTTCGAATGGCTCGGTCATGCCTTTCGGGGTTGACGAATGCTCCCGCCACTTTCATGAGGTTGATGGATGACATCTTGCGGCTATTCACCAACTCATTTGTAGTAGTGTACTTGGATGACATTCTCGATCTTCACCAAACTTGGGAAGAGCACCTTCACCACATCCGACAAGTCCTCCAAACACCGCGGCAACACAAGTTGTGTGCCAATTTGGAGAAGTGCACTTTGCATGACCCAAGTTCAATATTCGGGATACATTATTGATGAAAGGTGCATGTGGATCCACCAAGATCCAAGTCATTCGGGATTGGCCACCCCCAACCACTATAACCGTAGGCTCGTCAGTCTTTCGGGTCTTGCTAATTTCTACTCGAGGTTTGTGTTGGGATTCTCTCATATCACTCGCCCTCTGAGTCAAGTCACCAAGGGAGGAGCAAGAGCAAAACTTTTTTGGTCGGAACCTCAACGAAGGCATTCGCGTAACCGAAAAACCGCCCGTTCGCCCTGCTTCACTTTACCGTACTTGCAACAACCATTTGAGATCGAGACAGATGCCTCCGACTATGCTATTGGGGCGCTCGACTCACCAGGGACATCCAGCGGCATTTCTCGCGTGAGACATTGTCCGATCAAGCTCGGCAAGTACCCCACATATGACAAAAGAAATGTACTCCATTGTGCAAGCTTGTCGACAATGGAAGCATTACATTTTGGGGAAGGAAACAATCATCCATACGCACCACAGACCCCGCAGCTCATCAACGTGCACAAGGGAAGCTGCATCGATCGCCATCGAAGTGGTCTACATATCTCGCAATGCCGATTTGAACATCAAGTATAAGAAGGGTAGCACCAATCATGTTGCGATTGCCTCAGCCCGACCACCGATCATGGCGCTCACCACCGTACTCAACGCTCAGGGCATGAGACTTCCGATCGTCGCTTCTCATGAGAGTGACCCGGTACCCGACCAAACTTACAAGGCACTTCGGGGGGTACGCAAGTTCCAAATTTTTCACCTCCAAGATGCACTTTTATGTCACATGGGACACCTTTGTGTTCCTTCAAGCGAGCGTGCCAAGATGATATGGGGAAGCACACTCAAGGCCGAGTCGCCGGGCATTTCGGGTCGAGAAAACAAGAGGCAATCCCGTAGAAGTATTTCTATTGGTCGAACCTTCGAAAGGATGTCGAGAAGCACATAAGATCCCGCACTCGTCATTGCCAAACCGACCATCAAGAAGCAAGGCCTATATACTCCTCTACCTACCCCTGGTCGACCTTGGGAATCCATCTCCATGGATTACATGCTCGGGCCCGTCTCTCTACTAAGCAGGGAAATGACCGTGTTTTTGTGGTCGTCGACAGATTCTCGAAGATGGCCACATGGCGCCCGCAAGAAGAATATCGCGCGTAGCCACCGCTAAACTCTTCTTTGAACGAGTGTGGGTGCACTTTGGGATCCCACGTCTATCATATTAGACGGGATAAAGGTGTTCTCAAAGACATTTTGGTCCAAATTTCCGGTCGATGTTGGATACCAAGCTCACCAAGTCCACGAAACTTTCCATCCCCAAACAGTACATGGCCGCACTGCAGGTCGTCAACGTAATGATTGTACACATTCTGCGCATGTACAATTCAAAGCATCCACGCACATGGGACGAGAGCCTCCTTATGTACAACATAGTTATAATCTGGGCTCTCCACATTTCAATCGGCCATAGCCCATTTCGGTGGGCTTGGGATTCCGCCCACTATGCCCCATTGACGGGAGCCATGCCATTTGCACCGCTCGTGCCAATTCAGCCCATGTCCGACCGGTTGACAAAGCCAGTAGCTTCATCGAGCACATTCAACACATCCGCCAACAAAGTTCATGATATATTGGATAGAGCCAATGCCAAGTACAAGCAACGCCATGATCAACACCGGTGCCACACAACTTCGTGTGGGTGACAAAGTATGGCTACATTTGCAGTATGAGCGCCCACCGGACCCCCACCGCAAGCTTCGCCCGCTCCGACACGGGTCGTACACCATCACCAAGGCTGTAGGAACAATGCATTCGAGCTCGCATTCCACCATTCCTTGATCCGCACCCGCCTTTCAATGTGGATTGCCTTTCTGCCCTACTTCCCACCTCTACCGGACACCTCTGATATTGCTAACAACCACACCAACCCAGTCATCTAGACCGCATGGAATGCCACCGCGCATTGCATCATGGACGTGCAAATCAAGAACACTCGCCAAAGACAGCAGATCCAACTATATCGGGTTGTCAAAGCCGGCCAACTCCCCGCACCAAGGAAAGTGGTTCACTAGGGACCAAGTTCGTTATGAAATTTCTATCTCATGGAGGAACTTAACGCAATGGGGACCATTGCTTCCTAAGGGGGAGTGAATGATCCTGTGGATATTGATGGTCACCCGCCTATTCCACTTGGGGCTCCACCATTGTCTATTTCAGCTTTTTCGGGCCAAAGACGCTTTACTATTTTTAGCAGCTTTTTTCGTGTCCCAAACTTCCGAGAGCCGTTTTTCGAGGCCCTAAACGATGTTTTTTGGGAAAACGGAGGGAAACATGGGTCCATGGACCGATGTTTCTTGTTCCAAATTTGTAGTCCTTAGATAGATCTTTCTAACGAGGTATGGTACGTGTCAAACTGAGATCGTATGCCAAAGTTACGCTCGGGAAGTTGAAACACCAATTTACCCAAACGGGCCCATAGTTTTGGCACTTCATCTCCTAGGGTTAGGGTTTTGGCCGTTTAGGATTTACCATTATTTCTAAATGATAAATAGGCCCTCGAGCCTCATTGTAACACAGCTCGCAGGCTCCGTAGCCACCACATATCTTCTCGCAGATAGCTACTCGCCGCCTAGCTAGTTTTGTTTCCATTTTGTCCGTAAGCAAATTTCGGCTCTTTGATATTAATGAAATGAAGTGTTATTTCCGCCGCATCTCTCGTATTTATGGTTATATGTTTATTCGTTGTGTTCTCGCATAAATCCGGATCATCGAGCCTCCCCCGCACTCTACATGCACTCGATTACACACCGGGGTTCCCACCCATCGTGCGTAGTCCAAAGAGAGATGACTGTTAAGCAAAGTCAGAATTAAAACAAAAAAATTGAGAATCAATTTTCTCGCCGCAGCCTCTTTCTCTTCCCTTCTTTATTCCCGTTGAATTTCTAATCACCCACCCCCTCAACACTTCCATCGCTTGGTTTGCATGCATTGGCATCTCTTTTTACCCCTCTACTGTGAGCGTTCCAACCCTTTGCTGGCCTTACTTAGTTTCCAAAGCCCGCCATCGACCCATATGGAGCCACACGTCAATAATAATAGTGTTTAGTGTTCGAGTTATGGCTCTTAGAGGACTTATCTCCCCTCTTTGGCTTGCTTTTTACAATGCAAATCCGCAAGAAATCTTCCCTTTTATCCCACCTCTTCTACCCTAACCATAACCCTCATTTAGGACCCCCGTACACTCCCCTCCCGTTCCTGTGTTACTCGAAACCGCAGTGTTCTACAACATATTACCATTCCCCTACTCCAATTACTCTCTATAACGAGAGCATGGTGCCGCACGTGCCTATACTCGCCCCGACCCCCTACCCTACCCTCATGGGCTATCTAATCAAGCCTTGCGTGTTGCCAGGATCACAAAAGATGCCCTTAGCTGGGCTTATAGTCCTCGAAGACACCTACATGAAAGTGGCCATCCCGATCAATTTAAATACTCATTTAAACCATTCCTACGCCCAAGTAACTCTTAGTAATTAGGCAGCAGATACTGTAAAAATCCCATTTGGCATAACTTTCTTTTCATTCAACCAAGGAATTAACACAAACAAACTAAACATATTTGACTCGTAATATTTAACAACCTCCCCGTGACTCGTTTTCATCAACCTTGCGAATCACATTTCCCAATCATCCCCAAGAACTCCTTAATTTCTACTAGGTAAGGCGAGGATACATACTCGAAGTGATGTTTCTCACCCGATGGTCGTTCTTCCGTCCTCCGTGCTTTCGCTCCTACGATCCTAGCTCAATCTTCTATGTTATCTCTCATACGTTGACAACAACATTAACCAACTATTTCCGTTTCCTCTTTTTACATACCACTTGTCACGACCTTTGCCTTCTTCCCCATGACATTTGGACATCATGTCTACTCCTCGCCCGCATTCACTCCCCGACGTGTGGTTGTGGCGTGGGGGCGAGCCGCCCACCCACTCGTGCCCCGTGGAATCCTCTTCATACCAAATGTCTTATCCATGACAACATCCTTATCATCTCTCCCTTCACGACCCTAATCCTTCACACCTCAATTGAGAGCATTTTCTATAAAATTATTTTAAAAATAAAATTTTGAATTTAAAAAATAATACTCAAAAAATATGACCATTCGAGAAAAGAAAAGAAAAGAAAAACTTAAAAATCAATTTAGTTGAAAACATTTTTTGAAAAACTTATATTGTTATGAATTAAAACTTCAAATGGACCTTTAAATCAAGACATATGTTATCATTAACATTTTTTTAAGTATTTGAAACTAAAATTACAATGTTTTTTAAAACAATAATGTGAAAATCCATTATATAAACTAATATTTTTTAATACAACAAATAAAATATAAATATTTAAAAAAATAGAATTTAGAAAATAAAATATATATGTTTTGAAGTAGTACCATTATGCTATGGTTTTGAAAGATCTCGTTTTTCTTAAAATCCAATATTTTAAAGATTGGTCTAGTTTAGATTGGTGTTGATGTAGTTTTGTAATTTTTAAATAATTTTGATAATTTAGAAGATTTTTTTGACAAACATTATTTTCCAGCCTATATAAGCTATTAAATGTGGGTAGTGATATGCCTACCATTAAAATTTAAATTTGTTTAAAGTAACTAGGCATGTATCGCTCACCAACATTTAATAGAGCATAGATCGGAAAAATATGTGTTGCCGTGAAAACTCATCTTATCAGTCCACATAGACAGAATTTGTGAGCAAAAAGTTAAGGATGACGGGAACGCGGAAATGGTGAGAAGCCTGCAAATCGTGTTGACTAATGACGATGAGGAAGTGTTAGAAAGAGACAAAGATTGTGTTTCAATGCACCAAGTCAACTAATAATAAAATGGACGCTGGAACTAGAAGATAGATTGATTGTGATGTTTCACCTACACCCGAGACTCAGGATTCACGTGGTGGAAGAGACGACGATTGTATTTGAATGGACCAAAATCGATGACTAATAAAATCAACGAAAACCAATAAATCGTAAGTTATAGAAAATTAAATGCGGTGGGGTAGTATATTCCCACCATTAGATTTAAATTTGTTTAAATCTAATGGTGGGCATATACTCGCCCCACCGCATTTAATTTCCTATAGCTTAATATTTATTGGCTTTTCGATTACCCGCAAGTGGGAAATTCTTGTGTTTTTGATATGTTGTGTCTACTTTAATCACTTGACAATATGAATTCAAATATTTAAATTTTTCCCTTCAGTCTCTTTATTATGATTTCAATTACGAAGTAGAAAATAGGTTGGTCTTACCATGAAAAAAGTGGAACCATAATTGTACGTCAATTGTTGTTTCCTCCGACACTGCTTTGAATAATTGGTATGGCATGTGAAAGTAGGATGCGTTGCACGATGGAGAAGAGAAAATGAGCTTTAAATTGATGTTTATTAAGAGTGGTTCATCTTCACATTTATATATATTTTATTAGTAGTTTTAAGTGTTAATTTTTTGGAAAGTTTTCTTGTTTATTTTCGAAATCTAATTTGTTTGGAATTCAAGAGGGATCCATTGAAATCAGTTTGACAAGTGAATTATTCACAATCTAAATGTGCTAGGGTATTTTTGAGGGTGGTGAATCCATATATGTAGTCAAAAAACGAATTTAAACAACAAAAATAAAGATTTGGCACAATTGTTTTCGCTAAATTCTAACCCGAAATATGTAAGAGACTCCAAAAAAACCTCACTTAAAGACTACTCCACACACATATATGTTTGAAATTTAGAAGTAGGAAGAAAGTGTTTCTTTTTTTTAATTATATATATTTTGTGGTTAATAGTTGAAAGAAAATGATTTTATATTTTAAATTTAAATGATACTAACAAATTTCAATTGATTAAATTGTCAATTTTGATCATAAAGATTAACCTTGTAAGGATCAAGTGTAAAATCCCTTTTGCCAATCTTTCTTGTAAATATTATTATGAATTATAATTCATGTAAATAATGTACAAATGTAACAAATTAATTAGAGGAGGAAGAGGACATGGATTAGGCTTAATGGAGAGTTGCTTGTAAACCCGAGCCATTGGAATTATTTCTTTGCCTATATCCCTATTGGTTTAATGGTACCGTTGTACAAACATTTAATGGAGGGAATGTGACTTATGAGTGGAGGACGAGTCTATAGAATTTTTTTCATGGATTGTGTTGGACATGTGGTCAACACTCAAGAGAAAGTTGAGGAGAGAAGTATTGACACGATGATTTTTGAAGGGGGAGTTCTTAATTCATGGAAAAATTCCTACACATCTTTACGAGCATGGAGAAAAAAGAAAACGCATAGTCGAATTTGGTAGTGGTTGTTGATCTGCGCTGGAAGATTTGACTTTTTTATAAGCTTTTTGTTTTTTTGTGTGGGATAGATTCACAATGTTCTATTGAGGCATGTATGTGTGTGTGTTGTGTGTTGCAGCAGATTTCGTGGAGGTTGTGATAACTAGTGTGGTAGTTGGTATGAATTAACCCATAAGGGCTTTCTCACTCATAAATACTTGCAGAATTGGCTTCCACCCGGTTTGATAAATCACCGGAAATTTATTTGAGCCGACAAATTACTAGTCATCTCCCGAGACACCCTAGTACTAGCTAGGAATAATAAACCACCAAGTGCACTGAGGGGATGATAACACCGGTGCTATAATCTCGTTATAAAATACCTATAGAAGTGCATTTCTGCTCCTACAATAGTGAGTCCAACCGATAAAACTCCCACTATACATGCACAATCCTTCTCCAAGAACTAAGCTATAACACTCTTTTCTTTCGTTGAACCATTGTGGTTGTTGTTTTACCAAGATGAAAGTCCGTGGTGGAATATTTAGACCCTCAATATTCCAGGAGATCACTTTCTTTGATTAACTTTGTGGAGTTCTTGGAATACCGTTGTTAGCGGTATTATCTTTCTTGAGTTAACTAACATTTCACATATTATTTGGATCAAGTCATGTAGGTTCTTCCTCCGTTTCTTTTTTCCTCCTTTTGGCTTGTATCGAGTTCCTTGAAGGTGTATTTTCGGAGCACTTACTTGCTTCTAAGATTGGGATGTCAAGGATTTCTCAAAGGTTTCTTTATACAAATTATTCTAATCATCCGTAATGAAGCGATCATATAGGTTCCTCCATTCATGTAGGAGTCGTTTACTTCCTTTGAGCTTAGGTCCTCCTCGTATTATGTTCTATGTCCATTAGCGTCTCGCTCCACTGGGGCCACTTTTCCTCGCTTCATTGGATTCTTATAGTGCCTTTCTTTTTGCCTTCTAATTTTTTTTGTCGTACCATTCTTGCCCTTCGACGTGACTTTCTTCTCCTTCCTTCAAATTTCGTTCTTGCAATATGTCATATCGATTCTAAGTATTCTTCTATTTTGGAGTGGTTTGCATATGTCGCTATTACTCTTCTTTTTACTAGTAATTATTTTGAATCCATCATCTTTTTCGTGTGACCCTTTAGCTTCCTCTACCGATTTTCCTCGTATCCGTTCATGATTATTCAATGGGCACATTTTGTAAAGGTGCCGATACTCATGGTATATTTGACACCGAATGAAATATGTTTATAATCTAGAAGCCAATGCCAAATTTTCCTTCGTATTCAAGTTCTATTGATTCCGGAAGCGAAGTAGAAATATTCATATACACACATATATGGGAAAAAGAGGTGTACCATACTTTCGAAGCGTTGTTTCCGCAATTTTCACAAATCTTCCAAGGGAATTTCCAATTTCCTTCTAAAAATTTCAAGATCCCGTAAATCCATATTTAGTTTGAAGAGACGAACCCAAATCGTGCAACCAAGAAGTGTTCCGATCTCGCTTATAACATTCCTCCCACATTGTCGATAATGCACCAAACATTGTAATAAAAGTAAGGACCACCCTCAAAATTAGGGGAATTTTTGAGGTCTAAAAATGGGTTTGCTAAGAAAAAATGTACAACCAAAATAAAATTTATAAGAACCAATAGGATCCTAATATGATGATGTTACCCATGGGGGATGATTCAACATTTTTTAATAAAAGGTGTAAAAGATTAAAAAGATGATAAAACTCATTTTTCAATTTATCCCCCAAAGTTTTTACTCGAAATTTTCTGAAGCTAGCATTCGTTTGATGCAAAATTTAATTCTTCATCCAAGGAGTAACCCATGTTGCATAGTTTCTTTCGATGACCTCAGCTACACGAAAAATGAGGAATACATGAAAAAACGTGATTATAATCACGTTTTTTCTATGTATTTCTCATTTTTCGTATCCACAAATGAAAAGTCATAAAATATGCAAAATGTCTTTGATGAATAATTAATTTTTCATCCAACACAGTAGCTTCATGATTTGAGCATTTGGGGAGATGTTGAAAAAGTAGTTTTTTCTTTTTTTCCCTCTAAAATTTGGATGATGTAATCAAATCTTATTTTATAATTTCCACTATTAGTTTTATTATTTCTTTAGGAGGCCCATTTTAGACCTCAAAATTCCCCTAGTGATCGTTTTTCTAAAATATTTTGGTGAATATGATCGTAAAGAGCCTCTCCCGGGGCCAAATTTTAAATCTATGACCCTTGGTTTGGCATTTTGCTTGTATCCATTTCACAGATCTTTTTCTATTGGCCAAATGCCTATAAATTTACGCGCATTAACAAATGGTACTTCATATAGGTCCCGAACTCATCTAATTTATCATAGGATATGAATCTTGGTTTTTTCAATGCCCGTGTAGACATTGTCTTCATGTCTTAGCTTGCCATTCCATCTCCCGCACGGCCCGCATTCTAGGTGGAACCCCTTTGGGAGCCTCGCTTTTGCTTGCTACTATGTTCTCCCGTTGTAACATTTTTGTAGGAGGGGATCGCACCACCCCTCTAGAAGCAACAACCATACCGTCCACCACCGTGACAGATCTAATGCCTCTTCTCGAGCCCTCCCGACATGTTTCAATCTGTCTAAACCCTACCATTCTCGTTTCTCCCGTTCTTCCTAGCAATAAATGTAATCATTACATAACATTTTTTTTAATATTATATTCAAACTTACATAATATAATATTACTATTTTAATAGGTTCTTTCCTTTAAGCATTTAATAATAAAATATATATGTCAAATTTTATAGAATGAATGTAGATTTATACAAAATATTTATAATTTAAATAAAATTATATATATATAATTTTCCTAAATATATAAATATTATCATTTTGGCTTTATTCATTAAATCATTTCATTATAACATATGAAACATAAAAACCTAAAAGACAAAAAATAATCATATTATCGATAATTAAAATATTGAGATGAAATGTTCATCTCACTCTAACACATGAAACTTGAAATGACAAAGATGAGCATGTTACTAATTAGATGTGAAATTTGTTTACATTTAATTATTTTAAATTAATTTAATTATATGTAAAATGATAATACTAAATATAAAATAGTAATAATATTTATTATAAAATTTAATTATTTTTTATTTTTTATATTAATAATTTTATAATTAAATGAAATATATATTTATAGTTTAAATTAAATAAAGATAAAATATATTTAAAATAATATAATTAAATATGATATATATATATTTATAATTTAAGATAAATAGAAATAAATTATAAATTTTTATAATTATAAATTTTGTAAATTTGGTTGATTAAATGGTCATTATTTTTATTTTATTTATATTTATATATATTATTTTATATTTCAATTTCTATATTAAAAATAATTATTTCTATAAATTTTTATTTTTATTTTTAAAGTTTGGTAGAGTCTTTCTATTCATTCATTTTAATCTAAAAAACAACAGGTTACATCATACTATGTTTTTAGTAGCCTCAACCTATCCATAGGAAACCAGGTATGTTGGCCACCTCCATGAGTTAAAAGAGCCAACCAAACTAAAATTGTTTGATTTTGACTCTAAATGCCTTATATGCTATAATATCTATTATCTCTTTCAACATGTTACTATAAAAGTAAATGTTAGCCGACCACATCATATTTCATAAACAAAATTTTCTAAACTTCTTCAGCTACTCCTTAGATGATTCAATCGTTGTCGGCTGTTTCGCACTTGACCTAGGCATGTCCACTTGGTGTAGGTTCTGAAGCTGCCTTTCTATTCGATTGAGACACACGTTCTGATGATGCCCTTGTAACTGTATCGCTTGTATGTCCCTGTGTATTTCAACCAAACTCGAGGCTGCCTTTGCATCTCCTCCTGCATCCTGAAATACCATTATGGCCTTCACCCTCAAACATTTCATGGTCCAATAGAGGTGGATTGCCTTCTTGAATAGGGTCACAACCACATACGACATTTACTACAATTTTTTTTACCATTGCAAAGAAGATACATTTTTTTTTTATATTAACACAACTAAACAAATACAATATTCCAAATTAATAATCAAATTGTAACATATATACATATATAGCCTTAATATCACAGTATTAACACATTTATATATATAGTCATAACTACACAGTATTAATACCAATAATTACTGTACAATATGGCGCTTTTCTCATACTTAACTAATCCATATGGATTATACCAACATCACTTTTTAAGACCACTTTCTATTTATTACGTATAACATGTAACCAAGGTCATCGCATTTAACTTAATTAAAATGTTTCATACTCCTGTACATATCTTAGTTTTGTGATCCGTTTACTATGCGCATAATCAAAAGAGGATCCTATGGTAAGTTTGGTAATGATTCATATTAATAAACAACATTTAACATATGCGTCCTTGCAACACTTGTTGATTGTTCGATCAACATAGATTTGGGTTTAATCTGCCGGAAAGACTTTACCTGCAAGCGCATTTTCTATACACAATCTCCATATTCCAATGAGAATTCAATGCCCCGCCATTTGGCACAACAACCGTCATTCCGGTGCACAGATGGCACCCTCCAGACCTTCGATGGTACAATGAATCGGTGCGGATAACACTGCCGCGTAATCCCACCTTGATATCCGCAGATTTTTACGAGGGAAAAACGCCGAAGGTATTCTGTCTACCGACTTCGTCTCTCCAGACTATCATTTGCTCCTGGCGCTCTGCTAGTTCTCGGCACGCTCCAGTTTTCATGGTCGATTTAGTCCAGAAGGTGCGCAATCTACAGTCAATTCCTTGTTATATCTCCAGTTGCAGAGCTATATGTATTCCTAACAATCTTCGGATTGTCATACAGAACTTCTGGAGAAGGTTTTCGTTCTACAGGGTTTACCCTTGTCAACACCGCGCGAGCTAATGCTTCAACTCGCCTCTCGACTCTGGAGAAACCTTGCTTGTTCCCTTGCAGGTATGTCTACCCTGCGTTTTGGTTTACGTTGCTAAAGTTTTCGCTTAAAAAGAAAATGTTGAGTTTGGTTTAAGTCTCGTTTATTCCTTTGTTTTTCTTACCTGTAGATGGAGGGTTTACAAGGTTCAATCTTTCATTCCAGGTGTGTTCTGGTGAATAACCCATCTACATTTATCTTTTATCAGACTTACAGGGTTCTCATCTAATAATTTTCCGCTTGGCTTCTTGCAGGTGAGATGAACAGGTTTAACTTCTTTCAGAAATTTGGACAAGGTTCTACCATTATCCTTGGCGGCGACACCACCTATGCGCGCAATGCCTGGAGTACCCCCCGCCACTCACAACTTGTATGAAGTGGTGGCGTGCGCTCCGGCTAAAGATTTCATTTGGTTTTCGGCTTTTGGATTTTTAGGTATTATCTTTACATTGATTAGTCTTAACCCGGTGTAGTTAAAATGCGGAGTGATGTATTTATTCTGAGGGAACAATGTAATGCATAATTTCTTGCATACGGACGACTACTTGCTTCCTGACATTCGATTAAACATTTCTCTAGGGTACGACATACTTCTAGATTTGAGTTTCTTTTTGGAAATGTATTCATGATGTCATAGAATATAAAGTTAATATTATTATCACCCCTCTTCCTGAGGGTTTATTTCTCTGTTCTAGGTTAAATTTCTTGTTTCTTTCTTTCAAACTAACTAGATGCGTTCAAGTTTTAGCAATTCGATTGATAGCTTTTCTCGTTATTGTGTTTGGAAACAGTAATACTGTATGGATGTTCGTTTCTTTGTTAGGTCTTTGGTCGGCTATCCGACCCTTGTTAATGATGCATGTTCCGGTTTAGCTGCGTTAGAGGTCATTAACAACTTAACTAACTCTTCTTGTTTCTTCGTCCTATTGTTAAATCATCTTTTTCCACTTTTCAGCATGACCGCCATGCGACGCGTATAGTTCCTCTAATGAACGAACGGGAATGGGTAGGGTTTATCAACCTGTTCCACAAGTTCGGTGCGAGTTTTCTTAGTCCCGCCAAGTAAGTTTTGAGACTCTATGCTTGTTTTGCGTCCAACATTTTCAGTCAATTATAAGTTTATTTAACCATTTCCTACTTTTTGGTCTGGAATCTATAACATGCATATACAGGTATTTTTTCCCCATCATTTCCTGCGGTTAACTATACCAGAAATGATTATTGTACTTTGAAGAGCTTTTTATTTAATTCTAAGGTATTAGATTTCCAGTACATAAACATTCAAGGGTCGATTCTAAACAGAGGTTTAATCCACATGCAAGATTCTAATGTCTGTCTTATATATATTCTACTCTTATTTTTACAGTAACTGCTGTTGCATAAACTTCATAACATGCTAGTCTATTTTGTCTCAGTATTTCTAGAATATGAGTTTATAATATCATTGTATCGAAGCTGGCACAATTTTATTTACTGTAGCATAATAATATAAACCTTGCAGTTTCTTCTGTCATACATTAATTCCTATTTTCATAATGCATTCACATAGCAGTCTTTTCTGTCACACAATATTCCCTATAACATATAAGGAAATATATAAAAATATATAGCAGTCTATCTATCTAATTTTATTTCCTAACACATCAGTTTAAATCTTTCTAGAGTAATTATCTGTAGGAAACTGTTGCTCTAAAAACTGTGGTCCTCCCAACCATTCAAGGGAGGCAATCACATCCTCCGCTTGCCCCCTAGCTCCAGAACTTCAGTCGGCACCACGGGAACAGCGGAATCTTGTTGTGGCCTCTGGACGGCCAATCCAGCCACAGACAGACAATCTGGTTACAAGGTTGCAGAAGCTATTCTCAACTGTCCTTTCCCACAGCTCTAGAGAATACTTCACCTTACTCTTTCCAGAGAAAAAAAAACAGAACCCCTAACCCTCCCCTGGGATTTATTTTTATCCCTGGAGGTTAGGTAACTGTCCACTAACTGTTCCCAAGTAACCAACTTCTATTCTTAGACACTTTACCAGCAGTTTAAGAGATTCATTTCCTTTTACCAACTCAGTAACCAAAAATGGTGTTTCTTGTTTAGTTTCTTTTACAAAATAAAAGTAAACATATATTAAAATTAATAAATTGTCTTTTAACTAAATTCATGCTAGCTAGCTCTAAATGAGGTTGTCACATCTTCCTCCCCTGAAAGTAACACCGTCCTCGGTGTTTCAGTCCAAGCTTACAAATAGCTCCGGGTATGCTTCCTGTACAAACTTTTCATCTTCCCAGGTAGCCTCGTCAGGTCCAAAGTGCTTCCATTGCACTTTCACCTGGGTAATTATTCTTTTTCGGAGTTCGATTTCCCTACGATCAAGTATGCGTAGCGGCTCTACCAGAAATTCTCCGCCCGGTTCTACCTGAAAAGTAGCAATAGGATTATCAATTAGTACTTCAAATTTGTTTCCAACTTCAGCTAGGATTTTATTTCCTTTCTTTCTTTCTACCTGAATGTTTTGCCATTGTATTACATGTTTTTCATCGTGCATATATCGCTTTAACAAAGATACATGGAACACATTGTGCACTTTAATGTGACTAGGCAAAGCCGGTCTATAGGCTACGGGTCCCACCCTTTCCAGAATTTGGAAGGGTCCACAGTAACGAGGAGCTAACTTGGCGCAAGAAGTCCACCTCAAGGTACTTCTTTTAGGCTTAATCCTGACATACACGTGGTCACCTACTTCGAATTCGCGATAAGACCTCTTCTTATCTGCAAAGATCTTTTGTCGGTCCTGCGCGGCCTTCAAATTTTGCCTTATTCTTTTTACCTCAGCTTCCAGCTCAGCCAACATTTCTGGTCCCAACATTAATTTCGTCTCCGGACTGCTCCAGTTAATTGGTGTATGACATTGTCGTCCATATAACGCTTCAAAGGGGCTCATCTTTAAAGACTCCTGATATCTTTTATTATATGCAAACTCCACCAAGTGCAGATAATCTTCCCACTTAGTTGGCTGCCGCATTACGTACATGCACAACATATCCTCCAAAACTTGGTTCACCCGTTCCGTCTGCCCATCAGTTTGAGGGTGATAAGCGGTGCTGAAGTGTATCTGAGTACCCAAACCCGAAAACAGGGTTTTCCAAAATGCGGAGGTAAACTTAACATCCCGATCTGAAATCACCGTCTTAGGTATACCATGCAACCTAAAGATTTCCCTCATAAATATGTCTGCAATCTGCACGGTTTTGTAAGTGGATTTCACAGGTATGAAATGAGCAGATTTAATTAATCTGTCCACCACCACCATGATTGAATCATTCTGCTTCCTTGTTCGAGGTAAGCTTGTAATGAAGTCTAAAGAGATCACTTCCCATTTCCATTCCGGTATGGGTATGGGCTATAACAGTCCTGCTGGGTGCTGATGCTCCACTTTAACCTGTTGGCATTCTAAACACTTGCTTAAATATTCCGCAATGCTTTTGCGCATACCTGGCCAATAATATATCTTCCTAATTTCCGTAAGCATCTTTTGGTAACCGGGATGGCCAGCATAGTTGCTGCGATGGTACTCGTCCAGGATTAACTCTTGGAGGCTTGCATGGTTAGGGACATAGATTCTCCCGCGAAAAGTTAACATTTGTTCTTCGTTGCTACCATACTCAGATGGCTTGCCTTTCTCTTTATCATCTCCCATTTGCTGCCATAAAAATTGGTATTCTGGGTCCTTTCACACTTCCTCCCTTATTTGTTCTGACAGCTGGCTCACAGGTTGGCTACAGTACATTGCATAAATCCCATGCAATTTCCTACTCAAGGCATCTGCAACTCAGTTTTCTTTTCCTTTAACATGTTGTATGTCCATGTCAAACTCGCTCAAAAAGGCATTCCACCTTGCTTGCCTGGAGTTTAAATCTGCTTGTTTGAAATAGTTAGTCAAACTGCTATGGTCTGTTTTGTGCACAAACCTTTTTCCCAGTAGATAATGTCTCCACACTCGGAGAGCATGCACTACCGCTGTGAGTTCAAGATCATAGGCAGAGTACTTTTGTTCATGTTCTCTCAACTTTTTGGACTCATAGGCTATTACCTTGCCTTCCTGTGTTAATACTGCACCAACTCCCTCCTTGCTGGCATCAGTACACACCACATAGTCTTTGCTGGGGTCAGCAACCTTCAATACTGGTGCTGTGGTTAAAAGCTGTTTCAGTTTCTCAAAGCTATTCTGGCATTCATCCGTCCATTTGAAAGGTTTGCCCTTCTTTTGTAAGGATGTAATAGGATAGGCAATCTTAGAAAACCCTTCAATAAACCGCCTATAATATCCTGCCAGACCCATAAATGATCTGATATCTGCCACATTCTGCGGTACTCTCCATTCCATGATGGTTTTAATCTTTTCAGGGTCCACCGCTATCCCTTCAACTGTCACAACATGGCCCAAATACTGGATTTCTGACTTAAAGAAATTGCACTTGCTGAATTTAGCGTACAACTGATGCTTCCTCAGTATTTCCAATACTATTCTCAGATGTTCCTTATGTTCCTCCTCACTCTTTGAGTAAATTAATATATCGTCTATGAAGACCAGTACAAAGTGATCTAAAAACTGATGGAAAATGCCATTCATCAACCTCATAAAGGTTGCTGGTGCATTTGTCAATCCGAAGGGTAATACCACAAATTCATAATGCCCATATCTGGTGCGGAATGTTGTTTTGCAAACATCTTCATCCTTGATTCGAATCTGATGGTATCCAGACCTCAAATCTATTTTAGAGAACACTTTGGCACCTCTCACCTGATCAAATAAATCGTCGATTCTGGGTAGAGGGTATCTATTCTTAACTGTTAGCTTGTTGAGTTGTCGGTAGTCCATACACATATGCAAAGTTCCATCCTTCTTCTTAACAAAGAGGACTGGTGCACCCCAAGGTGACACGCTTGGGCGGATATAGCCTTTATCTAACAATTCCTGCAACTGCATTTTTAACTCTGTTAACTCTGGTATACTCATTCTGTAAGGTGCCCTTGACACAGGAGAGGCCCCAGGTTGTAATTCAATAGTGAAATCAATATCTCTTTTACGTGGCAACCCTGGAATGTTTTCTGGAAATACATCCAGAAATTCCTGTACTACAGGAATGTCTTTTATTTCTGCAATCTCTCCCTTAGAGTCAGCATAACCTACTTGAATTGCGTACATCTGACATCCTTTTCGAATACACTTGCTCATCTGAGACGCTGTTATGGGGCGTAATTGCACAGGCTTCTTAATTCCTTTAATTTCCTTATGCGTACCATCTAACGCTCTATAATAAATTGTCTTTTCCTTGCAGTCCACTAAGGTCCAATGCTTTTCTAGCCAATCCATTCCTAATAACACATCATACGATCCCAATGGCAGAACATTTAAGTCTACCTGTAACTGCTGTTCTGCTACTTCCAGTATGCAATCAGCAATCTTTGCTGTCACTTTGAGTTTTGCTCCGGTGGCTAATTGAACTAACCAGGAGTTTTTAAATTTCTGTTCTTTTAGCTTACACATCTCCACTAGTTTAGGACTTACATAACTTAAACTAGCTCCTGGATCTACTAAAATCGAGACAGGTTTAGATAGCATAGTACCTTCCAGTTCAATCATTGTGGGTTGGAAGTCAGCCTGTCGATCCTCCAAGGCTACGTTTATACGTGGTATATTTCGCGCTACGTCCCCCACTGTAGATGCCTCCTGTAAGTTGGCCACCATTTCATTCTTTTTCCGTTGTGGACAGTTCTTATAGTAGTGTGCTTCCCCGCAGCCCCAACACTGTAGGGGAGGTTTAGAGTTCTGCCCTTGCTCAGGTTTGCTTGATGCTTCCGTGAGTTTTTCCTCCGCTGGCCACTTGATCCTTTGATGGTTCCTGTTAAACTGTTTGCTGCCAGCGTTCCGTATTACCCCTTTAAAGTGGCTGCTTCTGCTGCTTCTGAAAGTAGAGGCATTCTTTTGATTTTTCTTGGGCTGCCATCCTTTTCCACCATCAGCTTTCATCTTATACTATTGGTAACACATGCATGCTTTCCTGACAGCTTCATCCATTGTTTGGGGGTTGACAAACTCTATTCTCTCCCTCATGGGAGCAGGCAAACTACTCAAAAATCTCTGTACCTTGGCTTTTTCCTCTCTGAGGTAAGGCACATAGCGGAGCAGAGAAGTAAATTTCGTGACGTATTCATCCATGGTCATTTGGCCCAGCCGAAGATCATGGAATTCCTTGGCTTTGTCATCATAAAATATTTCCGTTAAATATTTATCTTTGAAATACTGTTGGAATAACTCCCACGTGATGTCTTGTTCATTAATGCTACGAACATTTTTCACCTCCTCCCACCACAGGGTGGCCTTCTCTCGTAACTGGTATATAGCCAATCTGGCCTTCAGATTGCTGTTGTACTCATATACCTGAAAATATTTATTAATGTTAATCAACCATGCTTCAGCTGCTTCTTCTGCCTCGCCATCAAACATTGGTGGCTTAATCTTACGAAACTCCCCCTGCAGTTCAGTTTTCTGCCTCTTATGGTCCTTCTGATCAGACAGATTTTCCGATTCTGCTTCATTATTGTTATGGTTTGTGTTTCTATGAGAGGAACTCTTTTCCATTTTTCCAGTGGTGTTGTTTCTGTTTTGTTGGTCCTCTGCTTCTATTGATACTTCCCTTTCTGCACTGGGTTGTCGCATTTCCTGATTTTGTTTATCCGATATACTCTTCAGGATCTTTTCCTGATCCTGCAACAACTTTTCATTGTCTTTTCGGACTCTTAACATCTCCTCCTGTAACTGCTGTACTGTATTTAACAGAAAGGCAGTTTGTTCTTGCTGTGCTTCCAGCAATTGACTTGTTTTCTGATGTTGTTCCACCATGACTTGAACCCACATTTCTGGATTCATAACTGCTGGACCTTGAAGTTCTTCAGGTGGTAGTTGAGATGTTGTTTCCTCTGTCATAACTTCTGTTTCTACTCAGTGCACTAATACATACACAGCTTTGTTAGTAGACCCTTAGGTTACCAGTGTAGTAACCTGGGCTCTGATACCACTTGTCACAACCACATATGAGATTTACTACAATTATTTTTTTTTACCATTGCAAAGAAGATACATTTTTTTATATTAAGATAAATAAACAAATACAATATTCCAAATTATTAATCAAACTGTAACATATATACATATATAGCCTTAATATCACAATATTAACACACATATATATATATAGTCATAACTACACAGTATTAATACCAATAATTACTGTACAATATGTCGCTTGCACATTCATATCTAAACCATATGGATTATTCCCACATCACTATTTAAGACCACATTCTATTTACTACGTATGACATGTAACCAGGGTCATCGCATTTAACTAATTAAGTGTTTCATGCTCCTGTACATATCTTATTTTTTTGATCCGTTTACTATGCACATAATCCAAGAGGATCCTACGGTAAGTTTTGGTAATGATTCATATTAAAAACAACATTTAACATATGCGTCCTTGAAACACTTGTTGATTGTTGATCAACATAAATTTGGGTTTTAATCCGCCGAAAAGACTTTACCTGCAAGCGCATTTTCGATACACAAGCTCCATATTCCAAAGAGAATTCATTGCCCCTCCATTTGGTACAACTACCGTCAGTCCGGTGCACAGATGTCACCCTCCAGGCCTTCGATGGTACATTGAATCGGTGCGGATAACGCTGCCGCGTAATCCCACCTTGATATCCGCAGATTTTTACGAGGGAAAAAAACGTCGAAGGCATTCTGTCTATCGTCTTCGTCTCTCCAGACTGTCATCTATTCCTGGCGCTCTGCTAGTTCTCGGCGCGCTCCAGTTTGCATGGTCCAGAAGGTGCGCAACCTACAATCGATTCCTTGTTATATCTCCAGTTGCAGAGCTATATGTATTCCTAACGATCTTGGAATGTCATACAGAGCTTCTGGAGAAGGCTTTCGTTCTACAGGGTTTATCCTTGTCAACACCGCGCAAGCGAATGCTTCAACTCGCCTCTCGGCTCTGGAGAAACCTTGCTTGTTCCCTTGTAGGTATGTCCGCCCTGCGTTTTTGGTTAAAGTTGCTATAGTTTTCACTTAAAAGAGATTGTTAAGTTCAGCTTAAGTCTCGTTAATTCCTTTGTATTTCTTTCCTGCAAATGGAGGGATTACACGGTTCAGTCTTCTATCCCAGGTGTGTTCCGGAAATAACCCTCCTACATTCATCATAAATCAGACTTAAGAGTTCTCAACTAATAGTTTTCCGCTCAACGTCTTGCAGGTGATATGAAAGGGTTTTACTTCTTTCAACTGGTCAATGTTCTACCAATATCCTTGGCGACTGACTTGCCTATGCGTGCATTGTACATGTACCCCGCCACTCACAACTTGTATGAAGTGGTGGCGTGCGCTCCGGCTAAAGATTTCATTTGGTTTTCTGGCTTTTAGTTCTAGGTATTATCTTTACATAGATTAGTCTTAACCCCGGTGTAGGTTAAGAATGCGGGGTGATGTATTTGTTACAGGAACAATGTAATGCGTAATTTTCTTGCATACGGACAACTACTTGCTTCCTGTGACCGTTTGATTAAACATTTCTATTTAAGTGCAACATACTTCTAGATTTGAGTTTCTTTTTGGAAATGTATTCACAGTAATAACAGATATAAAGTTAATATTAGAATCGCCCCTCCTCCCTGGGGTTTATTTCTCTGATACAGTTAAATTTCACTGTTTCTTTCTCTTCAAACTAACTAGATGCGTTCAAGTTTTAATCAGGTCGAATGTTTTCTTTTCTCGTTATTGTTGTGTTTGGAAATAGAATACCTGTATGAATATTTCGTTTTACTGTTCGTCTTTGGTCGGCTATCCGAACCTTGTTTAGTGATGCATGTTCCAGTTTGCTGTGTTCTGGTCATTAACAACTTAACTCACTCTTCTTGTTTCTTCGTCCTATTGTTAAATCATCTTTTTCCACTTTTCTTGGCACCGACCGCCATACTGGCCGCGTATAGTTTTCTAGTGAACGAACAGGAACATGTAGGGTTTATCCCAAACCCTGTTCCACAAGTTCGGTGCAGGATTTTCTTGGTCCTGCCAAATAGGTTTTGAGACTCTATGCTTATTTGCGTCCAACACTTTTTACGAGTAATTATAAGTTTATTTAACCCATTTCCTACTTTTTGGTCTAGAATCTACAACATGCATAAACAGTTAACCTTTCCAGAAATGATTATTGTACCTTAAGGAGCCTTTTCATTTAATTCTAGGGTATTAGATTCCCTGTTCATCAATCATTCAAGGGTCGAGTTTAAACAGGAGTTTAATTCACATGCAAGACTCTAATGTCTGACTTTATATATGTTCTATTCATATTTTACAGTATCTGCTGCTGCATAAACATCATAACATGATAATCTATTCTGTTCTCAGTATTCCTAAGTATGAATTTATAATATCATTGTATCGAAGCTGGCACAATTTATTTATTGTAGCATAATGATATAAACCTTGCAGTTTCTTATGTCATACATTAATTCCTGTTTTCATAATGCATTCACATAACAGTCTTCACTGTCACAAAATATTCCCTGTAACATATAATGAAATATATATATAGCAGTCTAACTGTCTCATTATATTTCCTAACACTTCCATTTAAATCTTTCTAGAGTACTTATCTGTAGGAAACTGTTGCTCTAAAAACTGTGGTCCTCCCAACCATTCAAGGGAGGCAATCACGTCCTCCGCTTGCCCCCTAGCTCCAGAACTTCAGTCGGCACCACGGGAACAGCGGAATCCTGTTGCGGCCTCTGGACGGCCAATCTAGCCACAGACAGACAATCTGGATACAAGGTTGCAGAAGCTATTCTCAACTGTCCTTTTTCACAGCTCTAGAGAATACTTCACCTTACTCTTTCCAGAGAAAAAACACAGAACCCCTAACCCTCCCCTGGGATTTCTTTTTATCCCTGGAGGTCAGGTAACTGTCCTCTAACTGTTCCCAAGTAACCAACTTCTATTCTTAGACACTTTTACTACTTTTACTGCAAAGACCTAATAAATTCATTTCCTTTACCAACTCAAAAGAACTAAAAAATGGTGTTTCTTGTTTTGTTTCTTTTACAAAATAAAAGTAAACATATATTAAAATTAATAAATTATCTTTTAACTACCACAATGCTAATCAGTTTCAAATGGCCACGTCAAGCAATGACCGGGACTGATATTGATGGAATGCTTTTTATTAAATGTATACGAGGAAACCCATTTTAACCTGGCACGGATTTATATGAAGTCAACGGCCACCAGATCATTACGAATTTCTGATTTAAATTTCGTTTGTGGAAAAGAGTTGGCCTGGCCGGTCCCTTTACTCAAAGAATTCGATTATTGTGTCTTTTGAGAAAAACAAATTCGGTTATTCTAACCTGTGACGACTCATTTTCGATGAGTTCCAGCGTTTGTCATTTAGATTGTATTTTTATAATATAAAAATATTTTATTAAAGAAAAATGTATTATTCTAATTTCTTTTTCATATACCATATATACCTTTTAATCATTAAAAAAATCTATTAGAAAAATTGTATATGTAAGTGAATTTACTCATAACTATTAAAGTATTTCAATAAAAATATTTATTAAAAGAAAAAGAATTAATCTAATTTCTTTTCATATACAATATTTATCCCTTTTAATCATAAAATCTTTAAAAAATAGTATATATAAGTGAATTTACTTTCAAATATAAAGTATTTGATAAAAAAAAATTAGTTCGTTTCTTTTACGCACAAAAGCATCTTGTACATTGGCAAGTGAGAATGAAATTGTCAAATCACTTTTTTTTCTTCTCTTGAAGTGATCTTTCCTTGTAAAAGAAAATTCAGAATAGATTCTCTTGAAGTGATTTTTTCATGTAAAAAAATTTCAAAATGGGAAAATCACAAATTTTTTTTTATGTTTTAGGTCCAAATGTTAAAAGTTTAAGTCTAGATGTATGTATTATTTTTAACCAGGAGATGATTTAGTTTGTATTTGATCATGATGGTTGTTTCTTTTTTATCCTAAATGTTTGTTGGTTGGTTATAAACAATAAGATAAAAGATGGAAAACCAAGTAAATCACATTAAGTTATTTTTAAAACAAATAAATTTTAATTTAAAATTTAATTTGTTTTTTTTTTAATTTATAGATATCAAATGAAGTGGAATTTTGAGATAGGTTGAGTTTTACTTAATTCAAGTTCTATGCATCTTATATTATATTTAAATATTTATGATTAAAGTTCAAAGTTTTAATTTGAATTTGAATTTGTTTAATTATCAATTTGACATGTTCAATTATCAATTTTATTACAACTAGTGTAACTATATAAAATAAATGGTTGCTAAATTTTGATAGACATCAATACATAATAAGCATCAAAGCACTTAAGTTAAATGATTGGTAAACTTTGATAGACATCAATCCATAATAAATATCAAAACACTTGTTTCATGATATATCTCATATAGCTAAAATTAAAAATATACAAAAAAAAAAAAAAAAAAAAACTAACTAAACTATAGCTTTATTTTAAATTATTTTATTAATAATTTTAATATATATATATATAAGAACATGAAACAAGATATTTAGTATCATTTTATCATGTATATTTTCAATATGGAAATAGGCAGTATTACCATACCATGGATCAATATCATTTCTTATTAATATTACATGCTCAAAAAACCATAAACCACTTCAATTAATAATTTTTTTTTAATTAATCAATTTAATTAAATTGAAAAAATAAACATAATGTAACATTTCTTTAAAATCACTTAAAAATAATTAAGTATTACCATAAATTATATAGTATTTTTTTCATATGATACATGCATTAGTTGTTACTTCAACAAATAATCCTCTTGAAAATTTTAACTTGTAGAAATAAAACACCTTACACATTTTCAACTTACTTTTCATACTTTTTCATCAACTCACATTGTATTAGCTTTACATTTTTATTTTTATTTTAATTTTGGACTTGACACCTAAACTAAATTGAACATGAACATAATTTTACTTATATATTGCCTTATTATACAAATTCGTAATCATAACTATATTAGATTGTTAGTGCATCACCATGCAACCCTAAAATTTAAAGATATATATATAAAACAATCCAACCCTCATACTACTATGACAAAACTTATTGCATGGGTGTGGTGGTAAGTAACCTTATACCTCAAAGGTTTGCGCATTATATATAAATATATACCTATCCTTCACATTACACCGCATTGCACCTCTTTGTTGGCATTGTTTATATTGATGTGCAACGAATGTTCTAAACTGTAGAGGCCTTTGTGGCACCGTGTTCATCCATGGAGGTATTATGTAACTCAGTTCACGCGATGCAACTAGATGGACAAGGTGCCCGAATGCCAGATCAAACCCTTCTCCAAAGTATGAAGTCATTTGTTGTTGATCTGGTTGAGAGCCGAGATCTACAATATCATGGATAATTTGGTAAAAAATGACGGTTTTACTCTACATTTGAAAGGTTTACTCTATATATATGTGCATTTTTTACAACATTTTCATAGATTACATCGACTAACGATGTGGTACCTTGAAGGCTTCTTCAAGGTAATTTTTTTGAATTTAAATCTAAAATCTAAATCTTAGCTCAATTATTTCCAAAAGGGTTATATATATATATATATATATATTTGATATCGATACATTATTTCATTGTAGCCTAGAGTGAAGATTTCCCTTTGTCCAAGTAAGATACTAGCCTATTAGAGTCAAGATTTCGCCGTCTTTTGAAATAAATTTGGCATTTTACTAGTTATTTTTAATTTCTTGAATATATTTTTTATTAAAAAATTAAATATTTTGAGGCTTAGATATCGATACATTATTTCATTGTAAAGTCTACCTATTAGAGTCAAGATTTCGCCGTCTTTTGAAATAAATTTGGCATTTTACTAGTTATTTTTAATTTATTAAAAAAATTAAGTATTTTGAGGCTTGATTAAGATAATTATTTTCATTTTTTTTTAAGTTAGTCTATGGTTATTCTTGAGTTTTGGTTTTGTGGCATTTTTAAAGTTAAATACTTGCAAATATTTTTTTTTTTCTGTTATGACCACTAGAGGTGCTCAATTGCTATTATTCATTTACAAGTTCTTCATGCCATCTTCAAGTTTCAATTTTTCTTCCAACTACATATAATTTGGTTATAGTTAGGTTATTTATAAAAAAAAGGCTTGTAGTTAGTTAGAGTTTCTTGTATGATAATTTTGAGGGTTTATTAGAATTCTTTTTGGCAGAAAGCCATGTTGCCATAATTATAATGTACATATATCTACCATAGCTATAATATATATATATGGGTTTTCCTTCCTTTGTTAACTCAAAAATTTGTGTTGAAGCTTGCCTGGCCAAAATTGAGATTTTTCTTCTTTATTTTGGGAAGAAAAATTGTGTTTCTTTCTTTGAGATGTCACACGCTAATATAACCATAGGCAAGATCTTTACACCCTTGGTATCTTTGTTTTCATTATGTTCTCCATGCATGTGTATAATGATAATGCATTATGTTCTTCACACATGTCATGACAATCTTGAAATTTTTGACATTTGTAATTTTATTAGTCTTCCTATAACCATACATTCATATAAGGTATTTTTCCTAAAACATTTGATTGTAGTGAAAATCAATCTAAATGAGCTATGTAATTATTATTTTGTTTAGAAGGTACAAATTAGGCCAGGCCTGGTGGACTCCTATCATGGGTACTACTTAAGGTTTTCTCTAAGCACTAATATTCCCTTATCTAGGACTTCTTGTCTTTTGGCTAGCCAACCAGGTTTTTTCGTGGCCTACAACAACTAACTTAGACATACAAATTTATAATTTTAATTCAACAATATTTCTTTTATATATATATATATATATATATATATATATATATATATATAGAATACATTTTTTAATGCAAGTACAATGTTAATTTTTAAATGCAGATGGATAGTGTTATTTCTCTTACCACCTAGGTATTTCTTCTACCTTAGTCAAACTCTCTGGTTTTATGTTCAGATCAACTTACACAATGGATACATGGGTTGGTCCTTAGATAGGGTTTCTTCCCCAGTAGGAAGGGTGTTTACTATATACCTATAACAATCATATTTTTTGCAACAAAAATAATACAAATACACATACATACATATATTCCACTCACAAAAATTTAGTAGGGTTATCCATTCATTTTTCTAAAAATACCCATAAACACTTAAAATCATAAGAACATCACATTCATTCTTTGATGACCTTGAAAATACATAAGTAATATAAATAACACAAAATTATCTAGACATTCATATAATTATGTAAAGAATTCTTGAAAATAGATTATAGGTTCCCAATTTCCTAGAGATTTGGAATTATTCCAATTATAATAAGTTCCTCCACGATAAATTCCTCATTTTTATTTATAATATTCATTTACATATAAGAAAATTTTATTTAACAAATTGGTCCATTTACAATAAGATGTGTAATTTTTTTTTGGTTGCAATAGTTTTTTGTTATATTTATGAAGCAAGCTATGTCAACCACATTAAAAATAAATGTGTAATTCTTTTTTTTGTGTTGCAATAGATTTTTTTTGTTATATTTATGAAGCCTTCGACTATGTCAACCACATTAATATTTTTAATGTGGTTGTACTAGTTTTTATTTTTTTTGAGAAAATGTTGTTAACTTGTCATTAATGGAAAGCTAAATAATTACACACCAATTCTTGCAGAAAAAGTAAGTAAAATATTGCAGAAATTCAGGTGGTGAACTAAATTTTACATGATCAAATTCTATATGGTCAAGTTCTATTCATCCTAATACTGTTCTATTAATCTAATACTTTAATCCCAAAAAGAAAAAGAAAAAAATTCTCATTTCACATGAGATTGCTTTTACATCTTGACCCATATTGTCATTAAGAAATTTTAATATCATGAAAATATAAATCAACATAAATTTTTATTATTGAAGATTATAAAATGAAGTATTTCTTAAAAATTAGATATATAATAAAAATAAGAAGATGGATTGCTTAAATATGTAGTAAGAGTGAGATTCAAAATTAAGATTTTGGGAATTATAAATCAAAATGTAATAAATTTAAAAATATTATTAAATATTTTATGAATGTACTTATTATTTTATAGTAAAATATCTTAAATTATACAAAATCAAATAAACTTATAATAAATGAATTTCTTTTTTTTTTAAATTTAGTTTCAACAATAATAATAAATTTCAAAAATAATTTAAATTTAATAAGATCTAAATTCTATATATCATTGTACTTTTGGCTACATAGATTTTCTCTAACAAAATTAATTTGTAATATTAAAAATTTTAATAATAAAAAAATATTCGAAATTCTATGTAAAAATTACAAAATTATCATATAAAAACATTTCATTATAATTATTTTTTATTTTTATAATTTCTCTTTTAATATAATATTTTTTAATATTTTATTTTATTATATATAGATGATCATTTTTTGAATATGAAAAAAATATAAATCTTTCATTATAAAATACACTATGGCTATTCACATCATCACATATATATCTCAAAACAAACATTAGATGTGAGACAACTGAATGCAATCAATACAAAAGAGAAAAAATTGAATGCAATCAATACAAAAGAGAAAAAACATTGTAGTAGTCGGGAATACATTAAAGGAAACACCAAGAATGCCAACCATAGAGTTAGAAATATCTAATTACTACTTGTCTATGGTTGTAATTCTCCATTTGAGGAGTTTGTTCCTTCCTACATAATAGGATGTAGTTAGAACTATATTCTTTCCTAGTTTAGTGTGTGGTTGAGAGAATCTCTCAACCACATTACTGTACGCCCAAGATAGATTTCCTATCTTGAGACTATTTTATGTATAAATATGTGTGTAATTTCTTTGATTTATAATATAGAATTTATATAGAGTTCGCAGTGTGATATTTTATCTTGGTATCAGAGCCTGGGCCTCGGCCCCTCGTGGGCTAAGGGAAATAGGAAATAAGAGAGTTTTGTATTTTAGTTTAGTTTTGGGTTTGTCCATCTGAGTGGGAGCGCTACCTACCTGAGGAGCGTTCAGTGAGGTGCGACTGCCAAAATGAGAAACATTGAAACAGCTGTCTGGTTTTGTGTGCCTACTGCCTTGAGAGAACTGCCTGGGAAACAGTTGATCGCTGCTGAAAGGAGATTGTGAGTCTGGTGCGGTGTTGGCCTTGACTCTGCTTCTTGGTGAGGAGAGACCAGATGAAGATCTGTAAAGGAGCAGTGCTGCCCATGTCTGCAGCTCTCTGGAGGATCGCTGAGTGGTCCATCGATGGCTACAGATTCGGTGATGGGTCGATCTATGTGGATCTTACATGGAGATCTTGATCCGTGGAGTCATCCATATGTGCGTGGAAGAGCCATTGTTGATCTGTACATGGATATCTTGCTCGAGTAGAGGAAGTTTAACCTTGTGGAAGTGTCTATGTTGTTTGGAAGTTGAGCAGAAAGGCCGTGAAGCTGAGGACTCCGTTGGAGTCGAGCCCAATCAGATGCCTGCGATTTTGCATTTTTTTTCTAGTAAATATTTCTCATATCGTTGTTTTTTGAATTTCAACGTGATCACAGGTAGCATCGCATAGTTTTTTATGGCACTATGGATCGGGTGAAAACCAACGCTGTCGTGTTCAGCTTTAATGTGGCGCTTATGGAGCTCCCAGCGAGGATTTTGAAGGAAGAAGACCTGAAGGAGGCCGCATCGGCGGGCCTGGAGAGCATGGACCGCCTCATCAGGCTTCTGGCTCAGCAGCAATAGAAAGGAAATTATAGCAGTAATCCTCCTGAATGTTATGGATGGTGTCCATACTGAGCAGGGCGGGTCACGACGTCGATTTTCAGAGATCGAGCCTGAAGACGAATTAGACCACATATAGAGTTCTCCTCGTATAGACCTGAGAGAATTGTTTGTGTCTGCTTTGTAATCTGCGTAGATTTTGAACTTGTGCTTCTCTCTGCATGGAGACTTCGGATGAGGATGTTACTCTTGTAGTGCTTGTTTCACTGAAGACATGGCGTGGACGGCAGGGCCTGAAGTTTCATAAACTAAAGTAATACATTACATTGACGAAGCCCAAGCCTATATGGTAGAAGGAAGATGGTAAGATGTGGATGCATTCTACGCAGGAGTCGATGGAGAATTAGTGTAGATATCTAATGCATTATGCGTTTTCTTGAAAGGTACGTTGGAGATGCTTCATGGCATCATACATAAATGTCGATACCAAACGTGGTAGTTTATCTTGGACGGTAAGACGCAACTTTTTTTGGGTGTCTTGCTACTTCAACAAAAACAATTCTTGCAGAGAATTTGCTTCATGGATATAAATTTGATAGCATAAATACTATATATTATATGGCACCTTTTGCGACTATTATATTGGATGTTCCGGCTTTACTCCTTGAAGGGACTGGTATTTTGCACTAGGAATATGAAGGTGGAAGTTGCAATTATGATATCATGAAGGAGTGTGGAGGAGAGTTCTTAGTGTTTGCCTCAGTCAACATTGATCAAGAAGAGGACCGGTTTGTGTGGCCATTGTGTTGGAGATGGCTCAGGTGTTGGCGCTGCTCTCCTTGCTGCATCTCATTCGATATATAGAGAGGGAGAATTTTATGCTACTCTCCAAAAAAAAATTTAATTCTCTGATGATGTATTTTTAAATTTGCAATGTATTGATTAAGTGTCATGACAATGAAACTAATTGTAATTTAAGTGACATTGATGTGACCAACTATTGTCACATTATTAGAGTGTGTTGGAACTGGTCATTCCAACAATACACAAATTTGCAGGAAAATTATTATCTACCAGATATGTTGATGACATGACACTGAAGATGGGAGAGTCAGAGATTGGAGGATGATCAAGTTTGTGCATGCCCGATGTGATGGAAACAGATTGTGGAGACAGATCTGCATGTTCAATTGCGAGGAGATTAGTTGGACAATGGGTCTTAGTTGTTGCAGTACCTCAGTGAGCATGAGGCAGCATGCTTGGAAGTAGTTACCAAGCCTAGATACTGTGAGTAGGGGAAGTGGCATTATGTTGCCAGGGGATCAGATACTGAAACGCGACGAAGGATCAGACCGTGGATTCCTGGATTATTGTTCTTGAAGGGAAAATTGTGTTCTCTTCGTGTGGCTATGAGTGCCTATGTCTGGATCATCAGTGTTTGAATGCACTGTATTGAGTCCAGTTGAAAATTCATCAATCCGTTTCTTTATCAGTGGACCCCTCACATGTATCGTTGGAATGGTTGCTGGTATGCTTGGGAAATAATCATTTTTGGGCAGATAAAGAAATTAATGTGAAGAGTTCATGTTTTATTTAGTTTCTTGGAATCGTGTTTAAAGATTATTGAGCCTAACTAACTTAATGTAGGAAAAGTTATTTTGTTATAATTGGCCACTCTAACAAATGACACGTGAAACGTGAAGTTTCAAGTTTTAATTGACAATGTCAAAGATGCCCAAGATGTGAGCAATGAAAGAGGAGGTAATGAAGTAGCAACAATGTTTATGGTGGACAACAAAGTAAATGTTTTTTTTGAGTTAGTGTGGGTTTGTGGAATAGACTCCCTAGCATATTATAAGCAAGTCTAGTTGGTTGTTGTAATGGTCATTATATGTACCCAGAAACTCCAAAATGTTGAAGTATGGAATGTAAGCCTTGTAAAGGCATTTGAAAGTTCGTGGTGATCTTAAAACCACTTTGTAATGGTTTATGGTCAGCTTGAAACCATCTTTTGTCACTGTAAAGTGATGGTTTGTGGTGAGCCAGAAACCACATATATCGCCTTTGTGGCTGGTTGGTGGTGAGCCAGAAACCACATATATCGCCTTTGTGGCTGGTTGGTGGTGTGCCAGAAACCACATATAGAGCCTTTGTGGTTGGATCGCCTTTGTGGCTAAAAGTGCCTTTGTGGCCACGTGTACACGAGAGCTTTGTGCTCGGTCGAGCAGGTGGACTGCAGTAACGCCTGGCATGAGGTCTCAGATATTGGTGTGTCTGATCACAAGAGGGTCAGTGCACTTTTCTATCTGACAGTTGCGTCGAAAGGTGCAATCAGCACAACTGTTAGCAATTGTTATTTGGACATGAATATTTGGCTTACAAAGGCGCTGATCTCTCTTTGTTTTGGAGGTTCTGCGCATGCAATTCACCCCATGGTGGTGGATTTGTAGGTACATATATGCAGTGATAATGGTCGACAGAATCATGTATGCGAAGGACATCCTACAGGACTAGCGATTGCAGCGGTTGGTACCCATGCATTCCGGTGGATGGTTGCTCTTTTATATGGACATCGACATATTCTTTGTTATGTTTAACCACAACCAGACTTTGTGAATCACTATCACGACAAATAGTCATTAAGGGGGGGAGTTAAAAATATCTAATTACTACTTGTCTATGGTTGTAATTCTCCATTTGAGGAGTTTGTTCCTACATAATATGATGTAGTTAGAACTATATTCTTTCTTAGTTTAGTGTGTGGTTGAAAGAATCTCTCAACCACATTATTGTACGTCCAAGATAGATTTCTTATCTTGAGACTATTTTATGTATAAATATGTGTGTAATTTCCTTGATTTATAATATAGAATTTATATAGAGTTTGCAGTGTGATATTTTGGCAATGAAATAACAAGAAATGCCAACCAATCACTATAATCATATCAAAAATTTGGGAACGCCGAGGTTGGACAAGGCATCCACCGCAAAATTTTACTCTAGATACACAAGAAGGAAGCAGAGCAAAAATGTTTTCCATCCAGTGACGTAAAGGAGATGTTAGAGAACGAAGAAAGTAGAGCTAAAATGTTTTCCATCCAGTGATGTAAAAGAGAGATGTAAAAAAGGGACCTCGGGGAGTTATTTCCCTATTCCCATTCGATTCCTGTTTTAGAGTCCTTAGCTATCCTAATTGAATCAATTGCCGGCCATTCTGCACACTGAAGAATACCCCACAAATCCAGTATCTCAGCCCCACTGTTGGAGCCACTCATTCTAGTAGAAACGGTCTGATGAGGGCACTACATCTGCATCTGCAAACTTTCGAAGCTCTATCAAAAAGGCTAAAAATGGGATCCATGGGTCAATTTCAAGAAAGTGTCCAAAAAGAAAATGAACAACTTAGAGCTTTTGGGATCCATGGGTCATTTTCAAGAAAATGTCGAAAAATTTTGAGAATGATAAGGAAATTCTATGTGGTTCATGGATATTTGTAATAATTATATTTATGAAATATTTGTACCTCCTAGTTAAATCTATCAGAAAGATGGTTGAAGGTAAAAGATGGTTGAAGGTAAATTTAAACAAAGGGATGGGTCAACCAGAAAGCCTAAAGCCCTAACTTTGAGAGTTGAAACAATTGAATTCCTAACCTCTCAATAGCAAAAATGACTCAAATTCAATCAAATTCTGTATTGGTTTTTTTTTTTAATAAAACGTCAACTTCACATTTATTTTGAATTAAATGTTAATGAATGATCAATTTCAGAAGATATGAATTGGCTCTGTCAATGTCCTTAGCCGAATCACTTTTTCCGAGAATCTTTTCAAGAGAACACTCTCGTTGGAAAAATTCGAAAATTCAAACAATTTAAGGTTCAACTTTAATGTCTGTCCCAAGGACGTCCACCATCCGGGAATCTCTCTGAATGAACGATTCGAAAATTCAAACAATTTAAGGTTCAACTTCGTATGTGCGAAGGACCTGCCATCTCTCCGAATTACAGTAAATGAAGAATGAGTTTTGAACCATATCATTCAGAAAATTCCCAGTTAGATGTCGAAGAATTGTCGAAGATACGATCCCTGTGTAATAAGACCATAGCTTAAACGATATCCGTTACTATTACCATGTCTTTGGATACAACAGTCTCATTAAACCTCTCTTTAACTACTTCCAGGTATCTCCCCTGTCTTGTGAAGCTGCAATATGATGTGAAGCTGCACCATGAAGAGAGAGGGCGTGATTTCAAAAATCTCGGCATTGATAGACAAACCTCCCTTTAACCCCACCTCCGAACCCTAAAGCTTGATCTTGCAATCCATGATCTTCTTGACGATGAATCTCAACAACTTGGCGATCTCCTCCAGCTTCGATATTATGCTCGACACCGGTTGAGTTGATATGAACCACAACTCATGCTTCATGATCTTGTCCTCCAACAGTCCCGACAGATTGAACGCCGACGACAGGGAGATTATTTCGAAGCGGGCCGGCCTGGGAAGGAAGAACGCCGACTCGACATCGTCAAGGAGGCCGACATCGACATTGTCAGCTTGTGGGGGTTTGGAGCCCACCCAAAACCAGGGGAGCATTCATAACACATAAAACTTGTCTGTGTAGGTTGTCATCGATAAACGGTGAGTCGGATGTACGGAGGAGGAACGACAGCGTTAGAAAACAAAACTCTAACCACTTCTTCCTATGTCATCAAGCTGAGAACACGACAGCGTTAGAAAGCAAAAATAAATAGGGAGGAAATTCATGATTATTCTTACTCTGCATAAAAATGTAGTTCAAACCCTAACCAAGGATCTTACCAGCAAATTAAGGAGACAGAACCAGCGACTGTGTTTACCGATTGGCTCCTCCAAGAAATTGCAGGCAGGAGAGATAAACTGAAGCGACGGTGGGCGGTAACTAAGAAAGACATGTCGTAATGTCGAAGAGTGGCAGAGCAACACACCGGGAGTGCAAGAAACAGAATGAGAGCTTCGGGAGCAGGCGAGAGGAGGGTTTCTAACGCCTCTCCCTCAATCTCCACCGTGAGATCTTCCCCAATTCTTCTTGTCCGTCGATCTGTCAGCGATCACAAGGTGCTGCCATATCGTCGATCAACCCTCGATCTGGAAACGCGGGGTCGCCACGTGGTGCAACAAGATCCTAGTTCTGGAAGGCTCGAGAAAGTTGGGTTTGGGAACCCACCGCCAACCCGTTACTAAATTCTAGAGGTCAGCCTCATGAACTATGTACAGTAAGGCTTTAATAAATTCTAGAGATCAGCCTCATGAACTAAGTACAATAAGGCGAAGTATAGGTTTCCGAAATGTAGAAGTAGTTTAAGCGTGACCTTGTTTATATATTCCATCACATCACACTATGGTGTCACTCCATACTAAATGCAATGTTAATTCATTACACTACCAGCATATCAAGTCCTTACGTTACCGAGAGTGTATTAAAGTCATTAACACATATTCGCCACAATTGGTAAAGGCACTATAGAATTTATATATTCAGCATTGTAAAGTTATTTTTAATCTTAGCGTTAAAAGGTAAGAGAAATGTTTTTTTAATGGTATGGTGGGGATGTTACACAAAGACAAAATAATAAATATGAAAAGTAAAACTTTGTGTGTACTATTTTACACTCTCAGATGTTTTTAATATTTTAAACCTATTTGTCAATCTTTGCTTATACAGATGATCGGATAGATGTGGCTCGTGGTTCGTGTCATCACATTTGCATGCGTAACGCATGTTCGTTTATAACTATTAAAAGTCTTGTTATAAGAACCACTGCATTACTCTTAACCATAGCATAAACACAATTTTTGACATGAGAAGAAGAAAAATTGAGGTGAGCGATGGCAAGTTCTGCCAAAATCTGGGTGCTTCGGATTATTTGAATAGCCGCAACTGGAAGCTTCCCTCACATCAAAAATGTGGAGTCGCTGACCGGGACTGATATTGATGGAACGCTTTTTATTAAATGTCGAGGAAACCCATTTCAATCCGACGCGGATTTAGTAAAGTCAACGGCCACCAGATCATTCCGATTTTCCGATTGAAAGTTCGTTTGCGGACAAGAGTTGGCCTGGCCGTTCCGTTGACACAAAGAATTCTATTATTCTGTCTTTTGAAAAACAGAATTCCGTTATTCTAACCAATAACCACTTATTTTCGATGACAGTTTCAACGTTTATCATTTAGATTGTATTTTTTAATATATATATATATATATATATATATAATTTCTTTTCCATATGCAATAAGTAAGTGAATTGACTTGACTTTTAATTATACAAATATTTCGTTAAAAAAATTTAGTTATTAGAGAAAAAAATTAATCTATATTTTTTTCATATACAATATATACCTTTAAATCATTAAAAAATATATTAGAAAAATGGCATATAAGTAAATGAATATATTTTTAAATATAAAAATATTTCATTAAAAAAAAATTAGTTCGCTTCTTTGAAAACAAAATATACCTCAACCTTAATTTGTTTTTTCATAAAGAATCGTCAAAAGAATTCCTTGAAAAACTTGTATATGTGCAAGTGAATGAAATCGTCAAATCAGTTTTTATTTTCTTCTCTTAGAAGTGATGTTTTCATGTAAAAAAATTTCAAAAGAACTGCTCTTGAAGTGATGTTTTCATGTAAAAAAATTTCAAAAGAACTTCTCCTGAAGTGACGTTTTCATGTAAAAAATTTCAAAAGAACTTGTATATGTGTCAGTGAAGGGAATGAGATGGAAAAATCACAAACTTTTTTTCCGCTCTCGCAGTGATGTTTTGGGGTCCAAATGTTACATGTTTAAGTTCAAATGTAGGTTTTTTTTTAAACAAGTGGATGATTTAGTTTTTATTTGATCATAGCGATTGTTTATTTTTTATTCCAAATGTTGGCTGGTTGGTTATCAATGGGAAGATAAAAGATGGAAAACCAACTTAATGAAAGTAAGTTAATTTTATAATAAAATAAATTTTAATTTTAGTGTTTTTTTTTTTTTAATTGGTAAGTTCTTTTAATTTGTTTTTTTACACATAAATGATCAATAAATGAAGTGGAATTTTGAGATAGGTTGAGTTTTACATCATTCAAGTTATATTTATTTTATATTGTATTTAAATATTTATGATTAACATTCAATGTTTTAATTTGAATTTCAATTTGTTTAATTATTAATTTCTATATGTTAAGTTGTTAATTTTACTACTACTAGTGTAACCATATAAATTAAATGGTTGATAAATTTTGATAAACATCAATCCATAATAAGCATGAAAACACTTATTTCATGATACATTTTATATTGCTAAAATTAAGATAATATAAAAACTAACTAAACTATAACTTTATTTTAAATTATTTTAAAATGAAATAATATATATTATTATCTGCCAAGCTAAACACCAAATTGGTGTTATGAGGCCCCCCTTGTTTATGAGACAAGGGACCTATGAGACCCCCTCTGCGACTCAGGGATTTGACTGCTAAGTCTACGAACATGTGATCTCTTAGGAGGAAACACATGCTCTTAACCATTAAGCCCACTCACCCTGTATATATATATAAGAACATGGAACGAGATTATTAGCGTCATTTTATCATGTATATTTTCAATATGGAAATAGACATTGTTACCACACCATGGGTCAATATAGTCTCTTATCAATATTTCATGCCCAAAAACCATAAGTCACTTCAATTAACAAATTTTTTTAATTAATCAATTTAATTAAGATTAAAAAATAGGCATAATGTAACATCCCTTCAAAATCACTTAGAAAATAACTATGTATGTTATCCTTACATTCTTCTTTATAAATTGTGGGCTTGACACCCAAACTTGGTTGAACATCTTATTGAACTTTGCTAGTGTATTACTTTATTGTACAAATTCATGGTAAAATAGTATTAGAGGGGAGATTTCACCCTCTTTTGTCCAAGTAAGATACCAACTACCCTGAATTCTTTGTATATATTTCTACGAAGAATTTCTAAGTATTTTGAGACCATACTAAGAGAATTATTTTCATTCATTCTCTGGTTAGTCCATGGTCATGCTTGGGTCTTAGTTTTGTGGCATCTCTAAGGTTAAATTCTTGCAAACCTTTTTCTTTTTGTTATCCACTAGAGATGCTCAATTTCTATTTTCCATTTACAAATTCTTGATGCCATATACAAGCTTCAATTTTTTTTCCAACTACATATAATGTGGTTATAGTTAGGTTATTTGTAAAAAAAGGCTCGGAGCTAGTTGGGGTTTCTTGGGTTTCTTGTATGATAATTTTGAGGGTTTATTAGAACTCTTTCAGGCATTTTCCTTCCTTTGTTAACTCAAAACTTTGTATTCTATTATTTAAACTACTGTTGAAGTCTGCATTGCCAAAATTGAGATTTTCCTTCTTTATTTTGGGAAGAAAAATTGTGTGTTTCTTTCTTTGAAATGTCACATGCTAATATAACCATAGACAAGATCTTTACACACTTGATAGCTTTGTTTCCATTATGTTCTCCATGCATGTGTATAATGAAAATTCTTTATGTTCTTGCACACATGTATCATGGCAATCTTGAAAATTTTGGCATTGATAATTTTATTTGTCTTTATGTAACCATACATTCATATAGGGTATTTTTCCTCAAACATATGATTGTAGTGGCAATAAATCTAATTGAGCTATTTAATTATTATTTGGTTTAGAATTTACAAATTAGGCTAGAGGCATGGTGGACTCCTATCATGAGGGAGTACTTAAGGTTTTCTCTCAGCCATAATATTCCCTTGTCTAGGACTTCTTTTCTTTTGGACAACCAACGAGGTTCTCATCCTTGTCGTGGCATACAACAACTAATATATATATATATATAGTGAAATGTTAATTTTTAAATGTAGATTGTTTGAATAATGTTATTTCTCTTACCACCTAGGTATTTATTCTACCTTAGTGAAACTCTCTATTTTTATGTTCATATCCACTTACAAAATGGATATCGGGGTTGGTTTTTAGATATGGTTTCTTACCCAATCCTTCACAACAAAAGGGTGTTTACTCTATACCTATAACAATCATTTTTTTTGCAACAAAAAGAATACAAATACACGCGCATACATACATATATTCAACTCACAAAACTTTAGTAGTGTTATCCATTCATTTTTATAAAAATACCCATAAATACTTAAAATCATAAGAAAATCATATTCATTCTTTCATGACCTTGAAAATCCATAAGCAATACAAATAACACAAAATTATCTAGAAATTCATATAATTATCTACAAACTTCCTCAAAATAGATTAAAGATTGTCACATTCCTCCCAATCGTGAACTATGTTTCTCGGTAGTTCCCCCCGAGCTGCAACTCCTCCCTCCCAGGAGAAAAAATCAATATTTCTTTTTCAGTTCCTTAACCCTTAATAGTGTCCTGTTAATTTATGATTTTAGGTACAACCTTTCTCCCACTATCCCTTTCTTTTAATCTTACTTCCTTTATCTCTCGCGGCCCTCTTTAAACCAATTTCTGCTCATGACATTTATTTGCAATCATGCTTTCTCTTGGTTGGTCTGCTTTGTCTACAATTCCCATTGTAGCGATAAATGGAAGGTTTTTCTTCTTTTGTTCATGCCCTTGCTTGAGCATAATTTATTCCAACTATTTTACTAGTAGTTAGGTGTCTAATCTCACACATGATAGCCTTTAATGTATTTTCAAGAATAATAATTCACAAAAAAAATTATTTTTATTAATCAAAATAAGTATTTATATTGTCACATTATATTACTTGTCCCACTTAGGCTTGTCCAATATTAAAGCCATAAAAAGAAGGATATCACGCATAACTAATTCTCAGATAAATATCAACTATATATACTACCATGAATATTCTAAAATATTCCATGAAGTCTAAATCTGTACCATCTATCTAATAATTATTGACAATTAAATTAAAATTCTATAATTTTTATTCCAAAATTGACATGTCTATCAATGTAATAAGAGGGGGTTACAACAAAATTTGTGTACTTCCAAACCATAAAAAGTTATTGAATTTTTGTCAAATGAATTTATCTAAGTCTCCAAAGACATTTTGGCCCTATGGAATTTATGAAATTGTGTGCCAAGTGGGGTGGGTTCAAGTCTCCAAAGACATATTGGCCACCCACCAATTTCTTAGGGATTTGAGATTATTTCAATTCTAATGAGTTCCTCATTATTATTTATAACATTCATTTATAAATAAGCAAATTTTATTTAGCAAAATGGTCCAGTACTTTTAATAGCACACTAATTTCTTAGGGATTTGAGATTATTCTAATTCTAATAAGTTCCACATTATTATTTATAACATTCACTTCTTTGAGATTATTCCAATTCTAATCACTTCCTCATTATTATTTATAACAATCACTTATTTGAGATTATTCCAATTCTAATTAGTTCCTCATTATTATTTATAGTTCATTCATTTATATATAAGAAAATTTTAATTAGCAAATTGGTCCATTACTTTTAATTTCCCACCAATTTCTTAGGGATTTGAGATTATTCCAATTCTAATAAGTTCTTCATTATTATTTATAACATTCACTTATATATAAGAAAATTTTATTTAGCAAATTGGTCCATTACTTTTAATAGCCCACCAACTTCTTAGATATTTGAGATTATTCCAATTCTAATAAGTTCCTCATTATTATTTATAACGTTCATTTATATATAAGAAAAATTTATTTAGCAAAATGGTCCATTATTTTTAAAATCTAAAAAATTAGATTCGTTTCAAGTTGGCCCACCAATTTCCTAGGGATTTCAGATTATTCCAATTCTAATAAGTTCCTTCATGATAAATTCCTCATTTTTATTTATAGCATTTATTTACATATAAGCAAATTTTATTTAGAAAAATGGTTCATTTTAGAATAAGATGTGTAATTCATTTTTTTTCTCAATTTAAAGTTGACTTATAAGTTTTTTGTACAAAGTTAATCAGATAAATGTATGCATTGGTAAAGCATTCTTTGTGTTGCAATATTTTTTTTGTTATATTTATGAAACCTTCGAATATATCAACCACATTAATATTTTTAATATACTTATAATATTTTTTATTTTTAAGAACATACTCATTAACTTAATCATTAATGACCAACTAAATGAAAACTAAATAATTATGCACCAATTCCTGGAGAAAAAGTAAGTGGAATCTTGCTGAAATTTAAGGGGTAAACTAAATTTTAGTTCAATTCATCCTAATGCTTTAATAGTAAAGATTTGTTCTCATTTCAAACGATATTTCTTTTACCTCGTGGCCCATATTTTACCTCTTGGCCCATATTTTAATTAAGAAATTTTAAAATCATGAAAATATAAATCAACATGTTATAATTATCGAAGAATGCATGGTACAAAGGTTTATTGGTTTATAGATATTGGAGTTTATAAAAATAAGTATTTGGTAAAAGTTAGATATATAATAAAAATAAGAAGATGGATTGGTTTAAATACGTATTAAGAATAAGATTCAAAACTAGGATTTTAGAGATATAAATAAATATCTAATAAATTTAGAGCTACTCTTAATATTCTGTGAATATATGTATTATATTATATTAAAATATCTTAGATGAAATCAAATCAATTAAACTTATAATAAATGAATTATATTTTTCAAAAATTAGTTTAAAAAATAACCATAAATTTCTGAAATAATTTAATTTTAATATGATCTAAAAGTTGAAAATAATTAATATTATGTTATATTAATGGAGAAATAGTTACACAAGTTGTAATGTATCTCCTTAGTTTAGGATTAGTTCCTACAATTTAGGAGTTTGTTTGCAACTTCCTAATTCCTAGTGTTGTACTTAATGATGTAATTCCTCATTCATGAATGTAGAGTAAACTCAGAGTGTTCTCTCTGTTTGAGTGTAGTCTCCAGGTGCAGTACTCACCTGTGAGCTGCAACTCCTTCTTTTTCAATTCAGTGTCATTTTTATCTTGGTATCGGAGCTCAGAGTAGGGACAGCCTTATTTTTTTTAGGATGCATCATTGATTACAGAACTGTAGTGGCGGAAGAGCTTACAGAAGTTTTCGTAGATTCAGGTGGACTGCAGTAACACCTGAAGGATAGGTCTCAGATGACTGATCATCTCTGAGCAGAAGAAAAGGTTGGCGCGGTTTTAACGCAAACAGTCGCGCCATTGGCGCGGTTTTAATGCGAACAGTCGCGCCAACGCGCCAAAAATCGCGATTGGCGCGGAAGTACACGCGAAAAGCGCGCCAGGGCTGGTGACTCGCGCGGATTTCGATTTCGGCGCATTTTGGCGCGGATTTTTCGCATCAAAGCGCGCCAGGGCTGGTACTCGCATGCATTTTGATTTCGGGGCGGATTTTTCGAATCAGAGAAGCGTCAGCCTCTTTCTCTTTGGGAAGGTCTGCAATTTTTTTTTTTTTGCAGATCGGACTTGCCCGGTGGTGGCGCATTGAAGTTCCGAATTCGCTCGGTGGCAGCAGATCGGACTTGCCCGGTGGTGGCACATTGAAGTTCCGAATTCGCCCGGTGGTGGCAGATCGGACTTGCCCGGTGGTGGCGCATTGAAGTTCCTGATTTTCTCGGTGGCAGCAGATCGAACTTGCCCGGTGGTGGCGCATTGAAGCTCTTGATTTGCTCGGAGGCAGCAGATCGGATTTGCCCGGTGGTGGCACATTGAAGGTACAATTTTTTTTGATTTTTTTATGTTATATATATATATATATAAAATATAACATTTTTCATTAGGAAACACTAAATCGATCAAAGGAAACGCTCTCTAGAAGAGCCCAACAAGGGGGGCAATCAAATAACTAGGAATGTTAACCAATCACGAGTCACTAGTAACCATATCAAAAATCTAGTCTCTTTAGAAGTCAAGCAACTCTGATTTACTAAAATGTTGAAAATTTTGAAAATTCTGGTATGTTCTGATGCTATGTCAAGAACATACACAAAACACAAAAGCACAAACAGTTTACACAAAATGCGGAAATAAAAATTACACATAGACAAAAAGCAAGAACACACATGAGAAAGATTCTTCTTCTATTCAACTCTTCTCTAAAAACATATAAAATTACATACTTTTAATACAAAGTGGAATTGACCCTGAAACTTTTGAATGCAATTCAATGCTAGAATGGACTTATAACAACCCAAACGTCCTTCCACCTTGATCTTTTGTTTGTACACGAAAACACAAAAAATCGGACTATATCTGCCATCATTTAATGCTCTGTCAAAGAGGCCAAAAGGATAAGAATCCCCCAGATCCATGGAAGAGACGCAAAGCTTAGGAGCCTCTTGGATCCATGGCTAATTTCAAGAAGGTGTCCAATACTTTTGAGACTGGTGGAGAAATTCTATGTGGTTTATGGATATGAGTGATAACTATTTCTATGGAATATTTGTACGAGTTAGATTCATCCAAAAAGATTATTATATGTGGATTAGAAACCTAACTTTAAAAGTGTAAAAATAATTGAACCCATAACTGTTTTTCAATAACAAAAATGACTCGAACTCAATCAATCAACTAAATCTCATAATTAAGATTTTTTAAATATATAAAGTTATTTTATATTATTCACATTTATTTTGAATTAAATGTTCATGAATAATCAATTTCAGAAGATATGAATCGGCTCCAGAGTCCCAGACAGATGTGAAAGGCACGGACATCTACCACCCAGAAGGAATCTCTCATGGAAAGATTCGAAAATTCAAACAATTTAAGGTTCAACTTTGTATGTGCTAAGGACCTGCGGCATTCTAGGATCTCTCCGAATTACAGTAAATGAATGATGAGTTTTGAACCATATCATTCGGAAAATTCTCAGTTAAATCTCGAGGCAATGTGCAAGACACCATCCCTGTGTAATAAGACCATAGCTCAAACGATATCCGTTAATCTATTGTCTGTTACCATCCCAAATCCAGACAATATCTTTGAGACCGGGTCTCAGTTTTTGGCTACACAACTTAATGTACTCGAGCGTATCTCCCCCGGTCTTCTGAAGCTGCACCATGAAAAGCAAGGGCGTGATTTCAAAAATCACGACATCGATAGACAAACGACCCTTCAGCCCCACCTCCGAACCCTGGAGTTTCATCTTGCAATCCTCGGCCTTCTTGACGCTGAATTTCAACACTTTGGCGATCTCCTCCACCTTCGATATTATGCTCGACACTGGTTGAGATGATGTGAACCAGAATTCATGTTTCACGATCTTGTCCTCGAACAGTCCCGAGAGATTGAACGCCGATGACAGGGAAATAATGTCGAAGGCGTTGAAGCGGGCCGGCTTCGGAACGATGAACGCCGACTCGACATCGTCAAGGAGGCCGACATCGACATTGTCGGCTTGTGAGGGTTTGAAACCGAGCCGGAACCAGGGGACATCCATGAGCTGCGGAACGGTGATCCTCGTCTGGGGATTGTGGTCCAGCAGTCGGTAGACGAGCCGCCGGAGGTCGGACGAGAACCAGGGTGGGCACTTGAAGTCGCCCTTGTAGATTTTCTTATACAGTGCCATAATATTCGAGTCTTGGAAAGGCAAATAACCCGCCCTGAGCACGAACAGTATGATCCCACACGACCAGATGTCGGCCTTGGCGCCGTCGTAGCCCTTCATCGTTATGATCTCCGGCGCTACGTACGCCGGCGTGCCGCACGCTGTGTGTAGAAGCCCGTCCGGTCTAAATTGCTCCGGCAGTGCGCTGAGCCCAAAGTCGCAGACCTTCATGTCCCCATTATCGTCTAATAACAAGTTCTCTGGCTTCAAGTCCCGGTGGTACACGCCCCGGCTGTGGCAGAAATTCACCGCGCTGATCAGTTGTTGAAAATACTTCCTTACCTCCTCTTCTTTCAATCTCCCCTTTTTGGCAACCCTGTTGAAGAGCTCGCCGCCCTTAACGTACTCCATGACGATGTAAATCTTGGACTTGCTCGCCATGACTTCGTAAAGCCGAACGATGTTGGGGTGTCGGACCAACCTCATGACGGAGATTTCCCGTTTAATCTGCTTGATCATCCCGACCTTGACGATTTTTTCTTTGTCCATGGTTTTAATGGCGACGCTCTCGCTGGTTTTGAGATTTCTACCTTGGTACACCTTGGCAAACGTCCCTTGCCCTAACAGGCGCCCTAATTCATACCTCTCCATCAGAATATTCGGCTCCATCTCAATCTCGAAACTAAAATCAGAAATCCGTGTGGATTAAAGCTGCTGCAGAGGCGTCTTCGCAGTATAAGTCCTGTGAAGTTGCTCTCCGGCATCCGTTCCATTGCACGTGGCGTAGTCGGGATGTGTTCCGGCAGAGCCCGGCATGGAGCTCTGAGAACAAGTCACTAGTATAACCTTTTAGATGCCGTTAATATTCGGGGAAAGGGAAAAGCGTAAGTGTGGACGTATCCAAAAGGCATGGTCAGTGGCATTAGGTGGAGGGAGGGACAACCTATCATCTTGCGCTCGCTCTTTCTTTCTTTTCGATAAATTCACACCAGAAATATATCTTTGTGTGCTGCGATTCATGCCACCTGTCTTTCATTCGATTTCGTTGCTGTATTCTTCCGTACCGTATACACAAAATCTCTCCAAGTTACTTGTTTGCCCGGCTTTCCTTTATCAGAATTACCCACGTTGGTGCGAATGTGGTGGCTTGGGAAGAGTTGGCATCCCGCGTAAACACTTTACCTTATCGGGCAATATATTGGTGTAGCCTTGGGCAATACTTAATGTTCTTTCATTTTTTTTGTTTTTCATTTTGAAAATTAGTCCCTTTTTTTAATATATTAATGAAATATTTATTTATTAGAAATTTAAATTACATTTTGTTTTATTTTGAAAATTAATCATTTAAATATTTTTATATATTAATTAATTAATATTTTTATATATTAATTATATTAATTAATTAATATTTTAATAATATTAAAATTATTGCTTATCGAGCTTTGAATAGACAGTGATTAATCATAAAAATGTAATCTTACCAACTTTAAAAAATAACACTAAAATTATTAAATTATGTTTTACATCTCATGATAATTTTACACCTCATTTCATTTCATTTTAAATTTTAAATTTAAATGTAGATTAAACATTCATTATTTTTATTACATTTTTGTTCACACTCGATGTAAAAATTAAACTTGTTTTTACTTTGATTGCATGCGTCATGACTTAGAATTTGAAATCTTTTAGTGTTGACTTCCAAGGTATTGAACATGTGATGAAATGGTTTGCCTATTCAATTATTCGGGCTTCCAGAGTTTAGAAGTTCATGACTTTAAAAATTGAAACCTTTTAGTGTTGACTTCTAAGGGCTTAAACACGTAGCTAATGGTTTGCCCATTTATTTTTTAAAACAAGTAGTTTTTCATTTGTAATTTTTCGGGTTTGAAGAGCAAGGAGTATAGAAGTTTAAGACCACTTCAAGAGGTTAGAATTATATAGAAAAAGGATGAAATGTAAAATGGTAAGTGTGGGGTTGTTTAAAAGGAGAGGTTTTAATTTTATATGAAGGTTAAAAATTTGTGGTTATAATATAATTTTTATTATTACGTTAAGAAGTTTATTTTTCAAGAGCTTAGAAGTTTAAGACTAATTAATATTGTTTTATATAATTATATAAAAAAGGATGAAATGTAAAAGGGTAAGTGTGGAATTAATATTGTTTTATATAATTATATAGGAAAGGATGAAATGTAAAATGGTAAGTGTGGGGTTGTTTAAAAGTAGAGATTTTAATTTTATATGAAGGTTAAAAATTTGTGGTTATAATATATTTTTTTATTATTTAGTTAAGAAATTTATTTTACAGATGATTATGTGTATTTTTTTTTATATTTAATATGAAGTTGACATGTTTATTTTTTTCAAATCAAGATAAAATATTATTTAAATTAAAAATGAATATCAGTCATAATCAAAATAAAAAACAAATATATATTTGGTTACTTTTACTTAAAAGTTACTATAAAACATAATCACATTCTAATTGCACTTATTTTATTGGTTGTTGTTACTATAATCTAGTACAAAAGTGATATGGTAAAAATATTTCACTCTAACTCTCACTTATAAATAAAATATTTTCATGTCTATATGAAATAAGATAATTTTATATCAAATTTTATAATTCTTTTAAAATAATTTAACAGGGTGGAAAACAAACTCCATTAAGCTAAAAGTGAAAATATTTTCATATCCTATGACTGGGATCATTTTATAATCTGATTTCTTTCAGTTCTTTTAAATGGTAAAAAAACAACTAAATTTGATATCATTTATTTTCTTTATATTTAATAAGTAATTTTAATATTCCTGCTCTTCATTCCTTTATCTCAATTTTTAAAACATAAATATATATGTATACACTACAACATAGAGGAGGGTTTTAAGACAATATTTGAGACAATTTTTGGGTAAATTGTCTTAACTTAACTTAAGACCATAAAAAAGAAAATTGTATATTGTCTTAAATATTGTCTTTAAGCTAGTGTCTCAAATTATTCTCTTAAAAAAATGTCTCTATAAAGACAATATATAACACAAGCATTATTGTCTCTTAGACAACAATTTCATTTTTGTCTGTCAAAAGACAATAGTTGGGGTTTAAGACATATTGTCTTTATAGAGACAATGTCTTTAACCCTAGCTATTGTCTCTCTAGAGAAAATAGAAATTATATTAAATACAATGTAATATCATTTTTCTCTCTTTCAAGACTATAAAAAATTGAATCCAAAAAAATATCTCACCACTAAAATACATTAGTATTAAAAAAAAATTAATTAATTAATTTGTTAGGGCACAATGGAATTGAACGACCAACCTCTTTCTTCTAAGGCAAGTGCTCTTCCGTTAAGCTAGAACCCCTTAAAAAATTATGTGCCCAGTTATGACAGTCCTTGAAATAACATATATAGACATTGTTTTTTTTTTAATTCTCTACACATAATAGAATAATATTTGTAAACTTTATAATCTATAAAATAGCTAAAAATCCATGTCTGCTAATATAAAATTTTCATATACTAAGAAAAGAAAAAAATGTAATTTTTAAATTAACTAGCTATTTTTACTAGAATTTTTCATTTTTTTAATTAACTAACTCTTTCACTAATGAGAATTAAAACTACTGAGAATATGTATAGAGTCTCAGTGAAGAAAAATAAAATAAACACAAGTACTCTCAATCTTTACCACGGATATGTCAAACACAAATGGGTTCTACAAAGATACAATATAGACAACATCTAGGTTCTGAATAAACCATGTGCATGCAAATACTAATGCATTTTCTCACAGCCGCATCAATCTCCCTGTAATGAAAGAGGATATTTATAACTCTTTTAGACGAGGAAATTCACAACATAAATAAGAAAGGATAAACACATCCATAACCTCTTTGAAAAATAAATGTAACTATATTTTTGGCTTTATTACCCTCAAACGCTATTTTTAATTTTAAAATTGAAAAGGATTGATAAAAAGTGTATAGAAAAGAAACACATGATGGATTATTAGAAAGATTAACAAAATTGAAAACACTGCGATAATAAATAAACCATAAGTAGTTTCATCACTTACGGTTTCAATGTGTTTGAACAAATATTGCATAGTTCCTAAATACAGTGGCAACAACAAACAATATTCTACAATGCTCCATAGCTTGGATTATTGTGTGTTATTTCATTGTTTGGTACTGCTAATGATAATAATCAACTAGCTAAAATTATAGATACACTTTTAAGAGTCACCGTAATACCTTAACCTAATTAATTTGAAATATGTGTTGTATATAGAACATTAGAAGCTTCTCAAAATTCAAGAATCACCCAATACAAGAGAGATTTGGTATACATGTTCAAGCCCACCACAAGAGGTTACTTGTCAGTATAATAGATTTAGGTCTAATTCATCCACTCCTATGTGAGAAATTCTGTCAATGAAAAGAAAATAGTTAGAAAGTAGGGATTTTAACAAAATATATTGAGATATAGAATTATTTCCTATGTTGTTTCATGTTCATGGATAGTAAATATACATATCTTGATAAACAATTCAACTAAGATTGAAAGGCTTCTAGCTCAAAATCCAAACACCCATAAAGGTTAAGTATTGGATGACACAAATGAAAGCTTTCTAAATTTTACAACTACATTATGTTCTATAAAAAGTGAATATGTGCAAGGAAAATATCAGGGCCTACCTCAATTAAGAAATGGATTGTCAAATACATAGTCTTCTAAGAGACAACATTTTATTTGAAGCAAACTCAACAAAGATACAAATAATAGCTTATACATTAGTACCAATGAAGATAAAAGAAGAGGAACACCATAGGAATGTTTCTTAGAAATAGAAGAAAGAAAAATAAATCAACAATGTTATTTATCCTTTTAAATAGACATCCATTGAGATAAAAGCTCACACTTACCATAGAATCAACATTGATTATCATTGCAAGTTCATTTCAACTAAATAATTCGAAAAACCTTTCACTATGACCGAGATTTAGATAAACAACAACAATGGTGGGGATATCCCACCCCCCAAAAATATGCAATCCATAACGAGTAGCTAGTAGCTCACATTTTTGTTTGGGTGCTACTAACCAAATCTTAGTTGCAATACCATGCTGCAAATCTTTAAATTACAAACTGAGTCAGCTCATAACAGAGGGAAATAACCCACAAATATAGGTGAGACATTCCATATATCATAATTTACATTGAAATGGAAATAAGTAAGACAACTATAAAGAACCAATTCACACAATCTACTCTACAAGACTAGAAGGTGAATAAAGAACCAACAAACATCATAATGCCACATGTACAACTGCCTCCAAATATATAGAAATTGTGAATCCCAACGTAAGTAGATAAATCAATGGTAAATCATGCATCTATCCGTAAATTAAACTCCCACACATGTGCCACCAAAAGTACCCTCAAACCATTAACAAGAAACGTTTTTGTGACCAGAATCAACTGAAAAATGGGCCTAAAAGAAGTGCAAATATCTCTAATAACATTGGGAATTTGGGGGAGCATTTCATACCACTACAAATATCTCTAAGTCAAATTTATAACCACATATTAAAATGTACAATCTACACTATGGAATCAAATAATTATCCCTCCGAATTTAGGGTACCAAAATTGTTGAATTTAGGGTACCATCTTGCTTGTTGGATGGGATAAGATGTTGAGAAAGACTATTGTAATGCTATAATTCCCCGAGGATTCTGGGAAAGAATTCCACACCACTAGAAATTCATTTTAATCCTCTCTCCATCCATATATGACACATTGTAAACTACACAAGGATGTTCGAGAACCAAGGATTTTAAGTTAGGGTCTTGTTCTGCTAGATTAGCCTGGAATCAACAAGAAATCAGTGAGAAGAAGGTAAAATCATGCACAATGCTCAATGTACTACTATATATCATCAATAAAAGTGGAAAAAAAATCATCATCCAACCCTAGTTATCTAGGGAACTCCCTTGAAGCCACCAAATGCCATCAAGATCATCATCAACTTTGTAGTAACACAAAGGGGAAAGCATGTTATCATATCATCAATTAATGTATGAAAATACCAAACCTCATCAAGCACAAGAGAAACCTCCTAGTTTCAAGTACAATATCAATGAGAACCAAGAGCATGCATATCCAAGATAAATTATCTCATCCACGCACATAGAAAAACACTGCCTCATCATGAAACCCTAGCTCACAAATGAGCTAATCTAACTTGCAGAATCTACATTGTTAATAAAATCCTAATAAAAATAACACTAGCATTTACTATAAAGCTATTATAGTTACATTTCGAGGCATAAGTTATGCTAGACTTGTAAATCTACCACCTACACATGGTCTGTGTGAGTTTAGGGACATAGAAATCATGTAGAGTAAATGTTTTTTTTTCTATTTTTAATTTAATTTGATGTTAAGTTATTTGTTTCTAAATGGTTTTACCTATTTTAATCTCCTTATTAGGTTTTGCTTATTATAGTTTTATACCACCTATGATCTATTCCATGCTACATAGTTCATGGGACCTTGTAGTTGGGTATGTATCAATAACTTAGTTTTTTAGTAGTCATGCTCAGGGAAGATTTTTCTCTAGTCGATGCCCCTGTCTTGTATTTGCAATTATATTTAATAGCAACATTCTTTTCCAGAGTTTTCTAAGATTCTTTGGGTGTCCTAAGGTGAATAGTTTTATATAATTGATATGTTGCATCTAGCTTTTTTACATTTTTAGTACTAAGCCTAATAGCCTAATCAATATATTCTAGCCCATTTTCTCGTGCTCTAAGTACAAAACCTAATAAATTTATTTTTAGTCACAAATATCTTCATGTTTACACAAGTTGGCTTCCTTATCAACTTTTTGTCTCAAGCAACCCTAGTTGGATTCATTGTAGGGCCCACTATTATAGTGTCTCTCTAGAAATTCAAAGGTTTTCTGGGAATCCAACACTTCATTCTCAACATGGATGTGGTTTATTCCTTGCATTCATTTTGTAGGCATAGAGATGAGGTTGTTATATACATTAATTAATACAGAAAAGTATGTTTCAGAAGAGCTTCCTCTCAAAAATTTGTCTTTGTAGTGGACATGACAGAGCACTCTCATGGCAATTTTATTCATTTCTTTCCCACTCATTTTCCAGTACTATGTATGTGTCTTTCTCCAATTTTAGCTTCCAATTTCTTACTTATATTTTAGGCGGTTCATGAAAAGTTATCCAAAAAAAATGTTAGATACTTTAATGTAATTGCACCAAGAGAATAGGGTGAGAAATATCTTTTTATATATTTTCATGTATGTATTTTCTATTAAAAGAACACAATTAATGACCTAGATATATTAAAAGCTTGGATGGTTTTAATCCTCTATGTTTATATTTATAGCTAAGGATAGATATATATAATAGAAAAATATAAAACACCTAATTGAATATTCTTATCTAGTGTTAAATATTAATTACATCTATTTGTTCTACCAAGACCAAAGAAACCAAAATTGGTTTGGATTTTGGAAGCTACTCCTTTAACATCACTTATTCTAGCTATTGCATTCATCTTCCTTATGAGACCTGTTACCCAAAACTTCGTGGGTGAAATCCCTAGGACAATATTTTCTCCATCATGGACCTCAGCCAGTAGCCAACAACCCCTTGCAGCCCTTAACTAGCTCGTTGTGCCATTTCTTCGCCACCCGAGCCAACCATGTGGTCCCTCACCCATCTGTATTGATCGTATGTTTGAAGGTGGGCCTCACAAAGCTAAATATATGTCTTTTCATTTGGTAATTGAGTATTTTATTTACTTATCATGGACACTTCTAGGCATGGATTGATGGGGGGATTCGGCGGAAATATTGGGCTTAGTTTTTTCTCCTGTTCCCTTAACCTATTTTGGATGTTACCCTTGTATTTTAGTCTTGTGGGATCTCCTTTGCTGACCATTTGGTTTTTGGGTGGTAATAATTTGTAAAACCCGACTTTGGTTGTGTGGTCCCGCTCCCTTATCCACACATACCACTCCCCTTCCATTCACTATACCCCCATTCATCATCTTTCTCACCTAAGTCCAAATTTCCTCAATGGGTTCACATAGGGTTAGCCTTCCCATTCCATAACCCCCAAGTTGGTTCAAGCTTGGAACAATGCCTTGGAGGTTGAAGCAGCTGAAAAAAAATGTAAAATAATAAATCGCTACATTCAAAAGGAAAATGTACCACAAGATGCAAAATCTAGTCGGGACAAACATAATTAGCACATGGGAAAAATCCAATGCATGAGCTCTACCCCATACCCATGGCCAACACCCTGGTTCCATTGGCCCTAGATGAGCCTCCTTTATCATTTAGGAGCCCATGATTGTCACAACCTTACAGAAATAGAAGACTCCAAAGAAGGAGCTCTGATACCATATCAGAAAACAGATGTGTCCAAGAATAGCTTGTTAATTTTCATTACAAGAAACATATATTTATACAAAGTAGAGAAGCTTTTTGATTCTAGAATGTCGGTGGAGATAGCTTCCTCAAGAAGCTAGATGATCTCTCTAGAAACACCGAGAAGACTTTGCATTTAATTCTATCGGCAGTGTTGGTTAAAATTACTGTTCATCCAACACTCCCCCTTAATTTCAACAATATACAAACACACAAAATACACTATAACACAATGCATGCAAACATACTGTTAATTGACATGCCTACTGGTCTAAGTCTCATCTAGGCTTACTACAGTACATGACAACAAGGATTTCATTTTTCTCTTCTTTCTAAATGTTCCATATTTGTTTATTTGCATACGCAGTTTCATCTTCACCTTTCTTGCCATTAGATAGTGTGAAGTTTCTCCCTTCTTGATTGTAGGCTAACATTATTTCCATTCACCATTGCTGGAGGTTTTCGAGATTTACACTTGTCCTCAATGCTTGCCATTTCTTCAAGTTTTATTTCCTTTTCCTCGCTGTCAATATCTGCACACTCTTCTTTAAATGGGCTATCAACTTTCTTCAGTTCATCAACTATTATTGAGTCTTTCACAACTTCATCAACTGCTATTGAGTCATCTACAACTTCATGAGCTGCTATTGAATCCTCCATGATTTTTCTATCTGCAATCTCTACATCATTATGTAGATCTTCATCTTTCATAGTTAGTTGATTCATGTCTTCAACCTCTTTAATCAACTCTGTTGTCATGTCATCTTGCATTTGATTTGTGCATGGAGATATGCATATCCTCTCACCAAACAACAACTCATCAATAAGATGTTTTTCATGCATCAAATTAAACCAGTCTTCATGAGATACATAATTCTCATCATATTTGACTTCACAAGTTTTTGCATCACAGGGATTTTCCTGACTATCACGTGCTACTCTATTGTCAGCTATAGACATACTTTCAGTCTTGATCCCAGTTATGATGTTTTCAACACAATCACTATTTGTAACAACAATTTCATCAATTTCGCCTTTTTGACTCCACTTCAAGCTATACTTCATTTCAAGAATATGCCAAAACATTTTTGGATCAAATATTTCACCAAATTCATTTAAAATTCTTGACAGGATGTTTTCATCTAGAGCTGATATTATGAGAAACAAGGCTACTTCTTGTCTACTTTTATCATCTGAATTCATAGAATTTTCTTGGACAAATTTCCATAAATTTACTGAACCTAGTAGTCCTTCCATTTTAATAGCCCAAAGTTAAAAAAATTTACCTGAGAATGATGGCAGCACTGGCATTAATCTCTTCAATACTGCATCAGTGTCTTCAAACTCAAATTCTTTCTGTTGATCCAAATCTGTATTTGGATTTATGTCTTCATTATGCATTGATTCTATGATGGGAAACAATGCATATTCTTCTGTAACTTGTACTTTTTTATCCTTTCTCTTGATATTTTTGAGTTCTCTTCAGAACTCTTTGAGTCTTTTCTGCCGACCCATTTCTCTACCACAGAGCCAAATCTACAGCAAATTTTGACTATGTAACACACCTTAATTCATACCAAACAAAGTTTCCAAAGAAATATTTGGCACCAAACTCAAGTTCACAACATAGGGCTAGTAGCCAGAACAACAATCACAATTTCAGATTTTTATGAGGCATTCATCATACACAAATTCATTATATATAATAAATATTCTTTTAAGAAACGCACTTTTAAAAAAAACACTCAACTTCCTCCAAAATATTTTCATGCAAGGTGCTGCTTTCACAACTTAAAAAAAACTGATTTTAAAACTTATCTCTCAAAAAGATAAAACAAACCCAAACTTTGTTTTGATTATTTTAAAATACTTCAAATGTTAAAAAAAATTTAGCTCAACCTACACCAATAAAGTCAAACCTCTCAAAATTATTTGCACCAATGCACGGTTCTGTTAGACGAGCAGATCCACTTACAACAGCTCGACAATATATTCCGCTTGTAGATCTAGTTGCAACATTCAGCTCAAACAAAAAAGTATACACAACAACACATACACCTTGCAGAAATATCAACATAATACACTTGCAGATTGCTTCGACAATGGTTATATCACACAAGCTTCTGGACATCGTTTTCCATAGCCAAACTAGCAGCTAAAGGAATAGACTAAACTCACAGCCTCCCTCTTCACAATTTCACAGGTTTCAAAATTGCAGCCTAATGCAAGAAATTCGGTCCACACCTATCTACGGCTTTCAAGGATTGAACAAAGCTCTCCCAAGATGATGCTCCCAAAGCACCTCTCAACAGCGTCTTTGAGCCACACTACTCCATGCCCTTACGACTTTCACTACACACAACAATTGGCTTTTACTCCAGGTAACGGCTGGCTCCGACTTGTCTTCTGCTAGTCCGTTGTTGGCCCAAGAATACACCAAAGACGTCCACACTGAGCATATCATCTCCCACCTTCAGTGCTCCAACTTTCTCTCCAACAGCCGTAACACAATCACTTCGACTATGCCTCCTTCACACCACGCGGATTCAGTCAGTCCGAACTCTCCAACCTGGCACACACTCCAAAACACAAGTCACCAGCAGTAATACTTGCTCACTTGAATTTCTTCCTTCGAATTTCACCAAGTTGCACTCTTTAACACAAAACAAGAGGTATGTACCACCTCTCAGCACAACAACTGGGTGCAAAAAAAAATACATCAGCACTTCTGTTCACAACAAAACAAACAATTCTCCACAATCAGCCCCAAAAGCAGGGAAGATTCCACATTCCCTTCACGCAATCGAGCCCTCACACTCTAGCTCTCGAGCCCTCCTCTGGCTTGGAAATCACAACTACAACAACACAAAAAACCCTCACAAATTTCAACCCTCTCATTCACGATGGCAGCTTCGGGCTTCATGATTCACCTAGCAGATAGGCTGGCTACTCTGCCACACTTGGCTACAACACTAAGCACGAGCACACAGCTCCCTCACTGAGCACTTAGCTCTCACTGAGAACACAAATCCTCACCACACAATCAAATGGAGGCATTCACTCTTGCAAACACTCACCAAGCCGAAACCATTGCCTCTGATACCATGACAGAAACAAAAGACTCCAAAGAAGGAGCTCTGATACCATGAAAGAAACAAAAGACTCCCTGAGGAGCTTTGATACCATGAAAGCGAATAGAAGACTCCAAGAAGGAGCTCTAATACCATCACAAAATGAACAATTAACTTGTTGATTTTGTATTACAAGAAACATATATATATACACAGAGAAGAAGCTTCTCGATACTTGTTTTCGGTGGAGATAGCTTCCTCAAGAAACTAGATGATCTCTCCAGAAACACCGAGATTACTCTTTGCATTTAATTCTGTCAGTAGGGTTGGCTGAGATTACTATTCATCCAACACAACCTGTGGAGGGAAATGAACTGCCCTACTAAAAAGGGGGTAGTTACTACTATATATTACACATCATGCTCTTATCCTTTGAGCCCCAAGCAATTAATAAAATAAAAATCATAAAAGGTAAAAGGAATATAAATAAGAGTGGAGGCATCATGGTTGGGGCACCTCATGGACCACGATTTCTCCCTCCTACACATTTCATACCTAGGTGTGGGCTTCCCTTTCTCTAGCTACCCTTGTTTCCTGATATGTGGCCCACGATTACCCTTATAATTCTTTATTCCATTTCACCTCTTTATCGCGTTCCACCAACAATTCTAGGGATGTACCTTAGACATACTATGCCCTATAAAAGTCGAAACCACCAAATAAGGTACTTTGCTAGCCCCCTTTATAGTTTGGAGACATTAGCACATGCCAAATCCCACTATGGAAGGGCATGCCATCATGTACTATCCACTTGTTGCACATGGTTTTTAAGATCTTTTACCCAATTATTTTACTGACTTGTTGTACTGGAAGGCTAGGGGATGCATTGGATCTTCTGCATGATTGCATATGGTGTCCATTTGGGTTTGGTCTCCCTATACAGGGTCATAACCCTCCAGAGGGCTACATTGCATATATAGGGTATGTGTAGAGAGACATTGGCCTCCATAGTAGTAGAAAACAGTCCATGGATCCCTAGATATGTTTCAGATATTGTTAGAGATCCACCTTTTAGACGAGGAAGATGCATTTGGTACATTATGCCCAGCTCATCAGGCCTCTTGGATGGCCATACGAAATGCATAGATTATTATTTGACCTCCTTAGAGGATTATTATTTTATTTGTGAGCTATTTTGGTGGGCTTGCCACCAAAAGTTAGTTAATTTGCACATTATTTTAGTTTTAGGGGCTAATGTAGGCCCATTAGGTAATTCAAAATCCTAATTAGTGTATAAAAAATAGTAACTTGATTTCATTTGTATCATCACTTGGATTTGGATGATTCTCTCATTTAGATATTTCCTTGGTGGATATTTTTAGATAATGGATGAATTTTAATGTATGGATTGGTTTCTTATTATCTTGGAGCTAATTATATTGCAAATGTGATGTTGACTGGATATATTCTCTTACATGTAAGTGGAATTTTAACTTTATTTTCTTTCATTTTAATTCATACATTGGTTATGAGATGTTCGTTATTTTAGGGCTAATTGTTGCAAGCATTTACGACATCAATGTGGAATTGTGTTTCTATTTAACTTATATTTATGTATGGGCCATGTTTGATGAATGAATTTTCCTAGAGATCAAGTTATCGCAATAAGCCTCTTCCACTTCCAATGAAGTATAAATGCTTTTAATATCATTTTTATTCTCTTTCTCTTAACATTGGAAGGAGTAGACTTTGAGAGCCTCCTTGAATAAGAAACAAAGTCCATCTTCATACTTCTCCTTGACTCCATATACCCAAGAGGAATTAGGCATTGATACATCAAAAGGTGTTTATTTAAACCATAATATTTAACCTTTTCCTCCCTCTCCTAGGTTTAGCCATGCTGGGCCACCTAGGGAATCAATTTCCTAACAATCTAGCACTAGAAATTTTTTGTTATCATAGCCACTACTAGGCTGGTGTGTCCTCAAGGTCTCCTCTGAATTTGAAGATATTCCGATAGTGGGATTCCAAGATATCCCAAGCCCTGTGTAAAAGATCAAAACATAAAAATTACATATTTAAGTGAAAATTCTTGTTTGATCCTTTCCTCTTGCCTTGGTGAGGTTAAGAATGTCATCGGTTTCTAGATTCCATCCCCTTGTGGCCCCACCTCTTATCAAAGACAATTCATCAAAGGGAAACTCAGGAATCTAAGTTCTATAATGATTTTAGGGATTGGGAAACTTTGTTTCAAGTTATATTCCTTTAAAACTAACCCTCAAATCCCCACCTACATTCCCTAGAAAGTATTCTAACTTGCTTAAAGAGCAAGAAATCTCCATTCTTAATCCCATCCTAGGGAAAGGGTCTTTAAAGGTAACTTCACATCTATTTGTTGATCCATCATTTATAAGTGAGTTTCTAATTACTGAGTCTATTCCCATTGTTGAAATTCAGTAAAGAGAAGGGAGTCTTAGTTGTGGTGACAATGGGATAAGTCTCCATCGTTGCCCTTGACCTAGTAGTTTCCCTCTTAGGAGTCCCTTTTAGGTCCCATGCTGGTTTGAGTAGTAGAATTTATGGTGCCATTTTCGAGGACAAGAGACAGATGTTTTGTTCCCCTTACGACATATTGACATATCATTATTGGAGACTCCATTGGAAGAAAAAATCCCTAGTTCCTCATTGAACCTTAAGGTCGAAGCTTTTAGGGTGAAGAAAGAATTTTTCTAGGCATATTTAAATTGAACCTGGCGAATCCTACATATTTTTCATGCATATCTAAAAAATGTTTTATTTATTTGATAAATTTCCCACTCTAGACACTAGTAGCATTCCTGGGTACCCTAATCATGTCACACGAAAGATGATACGTGGGGTGCCCATGTTTGATGGTGATCCACTCTCTACAAATGACCATGTAGAAATATTTAACGCACATGCTTCAAGAGAGAAAGTGGTTAACCAAGATGTCCTTATGTTATTGTTCATGGGATCTCTCGGTGGTCATAATTCATGGCTGCATGATCATGAACCTAAGAGTATATCATCTATTGAGGAGTTCATTGATGCCTTAGAAATTTTCAAGTATACCCTGCATTAAGCATCCAAGAGGAAGCCTTGGGTTGTTAGTATTAATCCCTTTGGTTTATAATATTTATTCTTTGGTTTAATATGAATCCCCTTGGTTTAAAATTATGGTCAACAATAGTCCAACATCACATTGTGACATAGATTTTCTCAATATGAAAATCAACCATGGTCGAACATTTCATTGTGACAAAATATTGCGTGCATATGATAATAAACCATGTTCAACCATGGTCAACCATTATGCAATGTAACATTGTGACAAATATTGTTTGAATATAAAAATCAACCATGGCCAACCATGATAATTCTAAGGTTTACAGTATTTATCATAGGGTTTAAAATATTTATCTTAGGGTTTATTTAACTTAGGTTTATAATATTAATCCCTTGGGTTTTAATATTATTCACTTGGGTTTATAGTCCCTTAGGATTTTATTATTAACACTTTGGGTTTATTATTCCCTTGGATTTATAATATCAATCTCTTGGGTTTATTAATCTAATGGTTCATATACATAGGGTATAATATTATTCATAGCGTTTAATATAAATCCCTTGTATTTATAATTATGGTCAACCATGGTCCGACGTCATATTATAACAAAGATTGTCTCAATTTCGAAATCAACCATGGTAAACGATAGTCAACCATGATCAACAATGGTAAACCATTGGGTTTATTCATAGGGTTTATAATATTAGTCATTGGGTTTAATAGAAATCCTTTTGGTTTATAATCATGTTCAACCTTTATCAATCATGGTCCAATGTATCATTTTGAAAAATATTGTCTCAATATGAAAATGAACCATTGCCAACCATCATAAACCATAATCAACAATGGTAAACCATTGTCAATCGTCGCCTACCATGGTCAATCATGGTTAAGCATCGTCTAATGTCACATTTTGACAAATATTATCTCAATATGAAAATCAACCATGGTCAACCACGGTCCAAAGTTGCATTGTGACAAAGATTGTGTCAATATGAAAATCAACCATGGTAAACCATAGTTAACCATGCTTATTTTAGGGTTTATAATATTTTTCTTCGGGTTTATTTACCTTGGGTTTATAATATTAATCCCCTAGGTTTGATATTATTCCCTTGGGTTTATAATCACTTGGGATTTTAGTATTAACCCCTTCGATTTATTATTCCATTGGGTTTATAATATCAATATCTTGGGTTTATTAATCTAAGGGTTCATATACCTAGGGTGTTATATTATTCATAAGATTTCTAATATTAATCCTTGAGTTTAATATAAATATGTGGGGATTTATAATCATGTTAAAAATGGATAACCATTATCTAACGTCACATTGTGATAAATATTGTTTCGATATGAAAATCAACCATTTTCAACCATCACAACCCATCATCAACAATGGTAAACAATTGTCAACAATATTCTACCATTGTCAACCTTGGGTTAATTTATTTATCTACTTGCTTTTGGTTTATAATAATAGTCCCATGGGTTAATTCATCAAAATAATATTGCGTTTTTCTTTTTAATATATATATATATATATATATATATATAATAGTTTAATATATATTATATATATAATTAATATTATCAATATGGTCTCATTATGTATATAAAAGATATTGAAAATTATATTAATAAATATATACCAATTATTGACCATAAAAAATATTATCACATGTTGTATGTTAATTATATTATAGTTTGAAAAATAACTTTTAGAATATTAATATTAATCTAATAAAATATTATATGATAATATAGTATTATATTAATATATAATATAATATAAATATAATAACAATAAATATAGAAATATATAATAAATAGTTGGGATTATTAGGCCGATAGGCCTTTTTTTTTAATGTGGGCAATTTTTTTCAGTCGATGTCTCTTTTCTGCTATTGACACCTGTTATGAATGGAACACACATGGCCTAAATATGGTTAGCGCACACCTGTGCAGATGCCCACGGTCATCGGATATGGCTGGGCTTAATTAATTCCACGTCACCCCATTGTTTTGCTTGGGCTCTACCCTAACTTCCACCGTGCTCACGAAATAAATTTTCCCTAACTTGCAGCGGCTCACGGAAATTACTGGGAAAGTGGTTGCTCATGGAAATGGTTGAGAAAGCGGTTGTACTCAATTTATTCGTTATTCTTCATGACCACACTGTTGAGATTCAACAAGATGATGAGCTTAGTGAAAAAGAGTCGCCTTCACTAAGTGGGCTCGCAGACTATTTTTGGCGCAAGTCTATTTTTAGACTATGTCTATTTTTAGACATGTCGATCATATTCTATGAGTTGCAGGATGCTATTTGTGGATGGTTGGTCAAGTTGGAAAAATAGATGGACTTCTATTTTTAGATTGCCAGTCTAAAAATAGATATGTCGAATATTATTAGCTCTTAATAATATTTGGACTATAAACATTATCTTATTCTCTTGGAGCACTTCAGTTAAGTGCACAGATGTGGCACAGGAGCTAACAGAAGGAATTATGCTATTCCTGAGGGTTAAGTGGAGCTATTGCATAGAGACTTCAGTTAGAACTCATGTGACAGATTTTGGTGGAGTTATTGAGGTATTTGGTGGAGTTGTGTTCAGTTTAACTCAGTTAGACACAGTTGAGCTAGTTGTATCTAGTCTAACTGATTGATACACTAGTGAGAGTGGTGTGAATTAATTATTAATTAATTCACTAAATATTAACTCATTAATAAACTGAAGAATACATCAGTTAACTATAGTGCATGGAGAATTTCAATGGAGACTAGTAGAGAGATAGGTGAAAGGGCAAGTTGACTATTAGTTGTGACTATAGTGTTGCATGATTTTGCACCACACATTGACGGAGATGCCAATGAGGATTGCGTGAGCAAGGCTGGACCAATTCGAGTTCATTCAGAGCCATTCTTCAACAGGGATTGCGCAAGAGAGGCAATATAGCAGGTGGCAGAGATCGATGCATGGATTTGCTAGATCAGGGCCTGATTAGTGTGTAGCGATTGTATTGTACTGAGAGCTTGTGAGAAGATTTGTATGAGGATTGTTACATGATCTATATGACATATATTATCTACATATATTTGGGGTTTTTAGCTTCAGTATTTCTCGTAAAAACACTATGTTAATGTGTGTGAATTTTTATGTTTTCAATGTGTGCATGCAATTGATTTAATTTCCGCATATGATGATCAATAGTAGAAGAGATTTTGTATTGTGCATGAAGTTAAAATAGTGTGTGATCAGGAGAATATTAGACATATAACATATCAGTTATATATTTTCTACATGGTATCAGAGCATTGATCATTAGAGAAATTGCAAAGCATTGAAGCGGTTGAGTTTTGTGCTCGTGGAATTCGAATTTGCAGTAGTGTTTTCTTGGTGTCGAAGTTGAGATGTATTTCAACAGATTGCAATTGGAGTATGCCCTTGAGGGTAGCTCAAATTATATTGCATGGAAGGACAGGATGGAGGTGGTGCTGGAGGATAACGGGTTGAAGGAGTTCATAGATGTAGAAATTCCAAAACCTGCTTCTAGCGATGCTGCCGCACTTGACGCATGACAAAAGAAGACAACAAAATGTCGAAGGATTCTGTTGGAAGGTGTGACAGATCACATAGTGTCCAGCCTTCATGTTAATTCTTCTCCATTCTTTATGTGGAAAGCTTTGACAGATTTATTCCAAAGCAAGAACGACCAGAGGAAGTTGGCACTCAAGGACAAACTCAAGAAGATAAAAATGGAGAAGGGAGAAAGTATACCCAAGTACCTCACAAAGTTCGTCCAGTGAAGGGATGAGCTGGGAAGTGTGGGGGTTGTTGTAGATGAAGAGGACTTGGTGAGCTTGGCTCTCCTTGGGCTTCCTAAGAGTTGGCATTCCTATGAGGACTCTGTCAATGGTCGGGAGAAACTGCTAGGATGGGAATGAATTTGGTTAGATCTTGTGTAGGAGGAGATAAGGCGGAGTACCAGGGATGGATCTTCATCAAAGAATGAAGATGAAGAAAATTGCGCTTTGGCTGCCAAAGAAAGGAAGGGGAAGGGAAAGAAAAATACTTCTCAATCCGGTGCGAAAGGCAAGAAGCAGAACATGTCCAAGGTGAAGTGATTTCACTATCACCAACACAGACATTACACCACTAATTTTCCACAGAAGAAAAAAAATAAGTAGGCTGCTGGATCTGCAGCTGTAGAGGCCTTAGCCTCGCAGTTTGAGCTGGATTTTTCACTGATCGCATGCTTGGTCTCAAGTGTGATGGGATCAATGTGGTTTCTTGACAGTGGTGCGTCTTTTCATATGACTGGAGACAAAGATTTGTTCTGTGATCTGGATGAGAAGGATCTTGGAGTGCACATCGAGATGGGCGATGATGGTAGATACAGTGCGATTGGTATCGGGACCATTTCCTTTGAGAGGGAGTCTATGAAACCTTTCATCTTGAAGGATTTCATGCATGTTCTAGGATTGAAGAAGAATCTTATCTTTGTGGCGATGTTGGAAGACAAGGGATATGATGTTGTCTTTAGCAAGGGAAAGGCTTTCCTGCTTAGTAAGGCAACTGGTGAAACCTAGAGGATAGGGGTTCGAGTTAAGAACCTTTATCAATTGCAGGTAGATGGCTGCGCAACAATGGCAGGCAAAGCAGAAGGAGTGGTGAGCCGGGATGAGGGTGAACTATGGCACAGGAGAATGGGCCATCTTCAGCATGGTGCTTTGAAAATTTTGCAGCAGATTTCTACCGGGCTTCCCAAAGGTACACTTGCACAATCAGATCAGTGCAAGGGATGTACTTTGGGAAAATTTGTGAAAGCCACCTTTCATGAGAAGGATAGTTGTGCCACAATGATCCTTGAGAGAATTCACACAGACGTGTGTGGACCTTTCTCAGTAGCTTCGACAACAAAGCACAGGTATTATGTGATATTTGTTGATGAATTTTCCCGTAAGTGCTAGATCTTCTTCATGCAGAAGAAGAGCGAGACATTCTCTAAGTTTTGTGAGTTTAAGGCACTGGTGGAGAAAGAGTCGAGGAAGCAGGTGAAGGCTCTTAGGAGCGATACTGGTGGTGAATTCATCTCTGGTGAATTCAAAGACTTTTGCAGCGTAGAAGGAATTCGAAGAGAGCTCATAGCGCCTCATAACCCACAGCATAATGGGGTCGCAGAGCGAAAGAACAGAACGATCGTGGGTGCTGCATGGGCGATGTTGCATGATCAGGGCCTTCCCATACACTTGTGGGATGAAGCTTGCAATACTGCGGTTTATGTGCAAAACCGTTGTCCTCATAAAGTACTTGGCATGAGTACACCCGAAGAGGCATTTTCTGGTAAGAAGCCTAATATTTCTCATTTGAAGATTTTTGGCTCACCTGTTTACATTCATGTGACGAAGGATGCCAAGAAGAAGCTGGAGCCTACCGCAGAGGTTGGGATATTTGTGGGTTACACAGAAATGCCCCACAACTATCGTGTGTATTTTCTAGACAGTCGAAAGACTGTTGTGTGACGGGATATCAAATTTCATGAGGAGAAAGCCATGAAGTGTTTGCTTGGGAGGGAGCCACACTTGCATGTAGATGAGGAGATATTAGTTCCTAAGGATGAGTCTCAGGATGTGGATCAGCCACAAGAGGAGGTTCATGGAGTGGAAGAAACCACTCATGCAACACCAAACATCAGAGGGCGGAAGCACACTATAGAAGCTAAGCGATTGAATCTTGATGCAGAGAAGATTGTAGGAGCACCTACATCATAGTGCAGATAGAGACAGTCACCTGACCGATATACTGGATAGATGGCTCTGATGAGCAAGTGTATCATGATAGAGCCATCCTCTTTCAAGGAAGATGTGGAGGACCCTACATGGGTAGATGCCATGGTGGAAGAGTATGATTCAATTGTCAGAAACAGTGCATGGGAGATTGTCCCAAGGCCGGAAGGGAAATCAATGGTAGGTTCGAGATGGATCTACAAAGTGAAGCAAGTAGCTGATAGGAGCATCGAGAAGTACAAGGCAATATTTGTTGCCCGGGGATTCTCACAGATTGAGGGGATCAACTATGAAGAAACCTTTGCACCTGTCGCAAGGTATTCTTCCATACATAGCATCCTAGATCTCTCAGTGCAGATGGGTTGGCACATTCATCAGATGGATGTGAAGACTATGTTCCTCAATGGAGTCATTGAGGAGGAGGTGTACATAGAGCATCCCAAAGGTTTCGAGATCTTCAGCAGTGAGTCATATGTGTGCAGGCTCAAAAGAGCACTATACAGGTTGAAATAAGCACCTTGTGCTTCGTACACATGGATAGACAGTTATTTCACCGGTCTTGGATTCACTAAGAGTGAGGCGGATCCGAACATATACCAAATTGTGGTGGAGGGTAAGTTGCTAATAATTGTACTTTATGTAGATGATTTGATTTTGATGGGTGATGAACATTTGATACTCTCATTCAAGGCTGATCTTGCAAAAGAGTTTGAGATGAAGGACTTGGGCTTCCTTCATTATTTCCTGGGATTGGAAATTTGGCAGCGTAGTGATGGACTATTTGTGTCTCAAGGAAAGTATGCCCGGGAGATACTGGAGAAGTTTAATATGCAAGGCTACAAGCCTATCGACACTCCTCTTCCTGGTGGTTGGAGGAAGGAGGATGCTACATCGACAGAGTTAGTGGATTCCACTGTTTACTGATAGTTGGTTGGTTCGCTCATGTATCTAGTCAATACACGACCGAACATATGCTATGATGTTAACCAGCTTTCACAAGCTATGGTTAAGCCTACCAAGCTCTTTTGGAAGGTGGGGAAGCATGTATTGAGATATCTCAGAGGCACATCGGGATATGGATTGTGGTACAAACAATCGGATGAGGTGAAGCTGCATGGCTTCATGGATGCAGATTGGGCAGGGAGCCCAACGAACAGAAAGAGCACATCTGGAGGGATTTTCAGTATCGGGTCTACAACAGTTTCTTGGTACAGCAGGAAATAGAGATCTGTGGCACTTAGTTCAACGAAGGTCGAGTACATGGCAGCAAGTTTGGCTGCATGTGAGGCTATATGGATGAGGAAGATCCTGGTCGAGTTGTTCGGTTCACACTTAGATCCTACTGTGATATATTGTGATAATCAGAGTTGCATCAAAATCTCAGTTAATCTAGTATTTCGTGATAGATCTAAACACATTGACATCCAGTATCATCATATCAGAGATTGTGTGTAGCGGAAGATCATTTTACTTTCTTACATTCCTACGGAGGATCAGGATGTTGATATCTTGACAAAGGCACTCACCAGGAGAAAATTTGAATACCATAGAGGCAGGATCGGGGTGGAAGATAATCCCTATCTTGTTGAGAGGGAGTGTTGAGATTGCAACAAGATGATGAGCTTAGTGAAAAGAGTCGCCTTCACTAAGTGGGCCCACAGGCTATTTTTGGCGCAAGTCTATTTTTAGACTATGTCTATTTTTAGACATGTCGATCATATTCTATGAGTTGTAGGATGCTATTTGTGGATGGTTGGCCAAGTTTGAAAAATAGATGGACTTCTATTTTTAGACATATTGGGCGGAATCTATTTTTAGATTGCCAGTCTAAAAATATATATGTCGAATATTATTAGCTCTTAGTAATATTTGGACTATAAACATTAACTTATTCTCTTGGAGCACTTTAGTTAAGTGCACAGATGTGGCACAGGAGCTGACAGAAGGAATTACGCTATTCCTTAGGGTTAAGTGGAGCTATTGCATGGAGACTTCAATTAGAACTCATGTGACAAAGTTTGGTGGAGTTGTAGAAGTAGTTGGTGGAGTTGTGTTCAGTTTAACTCAGTTAGACACAGTTGAGCTAGTTGTATCTAGTCTAACTGATTGATACACTAGTGAGAGTGGTGTGAATTAGTTAATAATTAATTCACTAAATATTAACTCATTAATCAACTGAAGAATACATCAGTTAACTACAGTGCATGGACAATTTCAGTGGAGACCAGTGGAGAGATAGGTGAAAGGGCAAGTTGACTATCAGTTGTGACTATAGTGTTGCATGATTTGCACCACACATTGATGGAGATTCCAATGAGGATTGCGTGAGAAAGGATGGACAAATTTGAGTTCATTCAGAGCCATTCTTCAGTAGGGATTATGTAGTAGAGGTAGGCTAGCAGGTGGGAGAGATCGGTGCATGGATTTGCTAGATTAGGGCCTGATTAGTGTGTAGCGATTGTATTGTACTGAGAGCTTGTGAGAAGCTTTGTATGAGGATTGTAACATGATCTCTATGACATATATTATATACAGATAGTTGGAGTTTTTAGCTTTAGGCTTTCCCGTAAAAACACTGTGTTAATGTGTGTGAATTTTTATGGTTTCAATGTGTGCATGTAATTGATTTAATTTCCGCATATGATGATCAATAAGTAAAAGAGATTTGTATTGTATGAAATTCATTTAATTAATATGATAGATGCTTGAATCAAAATGTTTTGGCAGTTTTGGCAAATCAAAAGACAAGGCAACATCGGAGCCAATCTTTAGAGTTCAGGGTCCCAATCTTCTGTTCTCAGAGAAGGGATCTCTAAGAACTCATGGCTTTTCAAAGGTTTATCTTATTTGCTTTGAATTATGGATTTAAAACCTAGTTATTAAATGCAGATATTTGTTTGGTTGAAGGTTGAGATTGTCTGACAGAATATGAAGGTCTAGGAAAGATAAAATGAGAAGAGGAAATATCAGTTCATTGAGCAATGGAGTCAAAATAGATCATGTGAACAAACTCTTCAAGGGATAACCACAGGATATCAAGGAAAATCCAACAGCCCATAGGATCCTTTGTTTTGAATGAGATGAACATTAAATGATTTGGAAAAAATAAAGATTCCAAATTCTCATTAAAAGACTTGAGAAACATAACTTGTTTTCAATAAAGAATGTTGATAGGCAGACTAACTGTAAATTCTAAACATTCTTTAAACAAATAATGATTTCAGAACAAAACAAAATGAAATTTAGGTGGAGACACCCTATTTCTCAGAATGTGCTTTTAAGGATTTAGAAAACAACAAAATTCTTGATAATTGCAATTTCTTAGAGAGAGGAGCACCTAATGTTTTCTGTGTTGCAACCTATAAAGACCTTCAAAAACATTGTTAAGCAGACAAGGGTAAGTCAAAATGACCTCTTTGGTGCTTAGAACAATGGCCTTCAAAGGAGACTAATACTTGACTTTCAGTGATGGAAGACAATGGGGAGAACTCCATAACATCTTTAAAACAATATTCCCATTCATCAGAAATAAGCGAGCATGAGGCCAAGAGAGAGGTTAAGCCTCTAAGCCTTGACAGAGAAAACATAAGCAGTGAAGGGTAGCAGTTAAGGTGCTTCAGGGAGTCATTCTTAGCCTAAACCTTTGGCCTCTTAATCAGAAATTATGAGGCCTACAATGAAAACAGGAAAAAAACATTTAACAGATTGGAAACACTTCACTGACGATAGCTCCATGGATCCAATGATGAACCTTCTAGGAAGACAGGACATGCAACGAATATTGAACATCCAAGAACAAATTATTTTCAACTTCAGCAGACTTGTTCATTTATTTTGGAAGTTTAGTGTTGTATGATCAATAGCAACCAAACAACCAATGACTTCTATCCTTATAAATGCCTTATAAGAAAGATGAGGAGGTATTAGAGATCTAACAAAATATCTCAAGATAATTAATGAGTAGAGAACTTCTAAACCTTGCAGAGGCTCGATGGGGAAATTTAGAATTGGATACTGTATTGCTGCACACAATAGAAATATTAAAGCCTAGAGTGGAGCTTTATTTGGCCTTCAGGCTACTCTGTTGTGTGAGGTAAATATTGATATTTCATCAAATATACTGGCAGAATTAACTTCTTAAAAGGCGCTGACTGAATATTTCCTGGTCAATAACTTGACCCTACATTTTAGATAGTTTGAGCCAGCAGACCGCTCTTTAATAAAACTGAGAATTAATTATATATAGTTGAGCCATTGAAACTACCCCGTAAACCGAAACATATAGATGCCTATAAATATAGTATCTTAATTAGGAAGTCGTTTTATAAACATTTTATATAATTTTAATCTGTCTTCAATCTCCCATCCAACAAAGACGCATCTTCAGAAACAGTACTCTTTCACTTTATTCTATGAATAGCTCATCTCTGCCTTAGTCCTGCGAGGCGGCCACCAGGCCATTCACGTGTTATCAACGCTCATGGCTTATTTGATAAATATTTGGATTCAAACACCAATGGTTGTGTTTTAATGGCTAGAAGGCGCGAAGCGTCTGCAGTGCCGGCCTTTCTTCATAACATAATGGAGAACCATAGAAATACCTGCAACACACAAAAAATTAAGAAATCCTGAGAAATAGGTTTAAAGCGCCCAGTCTGGCGGGGAAAGCGTAAGCGTGGGATCAGCATATCCGCAGTGGAGATAGGCAGAACAGAGCAAGGAAGAGATAGGGAGAAAAATAAAGACGAATGATTTTGACATCCTATCCGGACATGTGGACGATCGAGATCTAATCGAAGGATCGCAATCGGAGAGGAAACAAGGGCGCGATTTGGAAAATGCCGATGCAAGATTGCGCGTCAGGGAGAACTATGCGGTGGCGATGACCACGGTGGATCCAGCGAAATGAACAGACAGGAATGAGATGGGAAGATCACAATGGAGGTAGGCAGTAAGGGCTTATGCGTTGTGTAATCGAAGAGAACACGAATCCAGAGGCCCAGGACATCCTTGATCTTTGGTCGAACGACAACTTTCGTCAGAGTGGAATCAGCAAGGCGGAGAATCTATTAGAGGAAACAGTAGAAGCCTACAAAATATATGGAAACAATTTTTGAAAATAACTTTCAATTTTTTCGCATGGATTAAGGGGCGGCGTCATAGCATATAAAGCGGGCCATTTAAGACGGACATAGGATATATGGAATATAATATGCTGGGCGTGGTAAAACAAGAAAGGATCAATAACGAAATGGGCCATCGGGCCGTTATTCAGATAAACGTATTTGACATTGCGATACGTTGGCACCCAGAGGTGCTAACACTTGGTCTGAAAATCATGAAACGGGGGCGGGCGAAACTTTTGGCATACGAAGTTGTGCCTTGGAACTTTGATGGGTCTTTTGAATCTACCCATTTGGTTCTAGATTGCGAATTCCATGATTGATGTTCAATCAACCATTAAAATATTAACACGTAAACTTCAGATTTTTAGTTGAGAAGATTTGGATACTTGGATTTTGGTTTTTTATAAAGAAAAATGGGTTTAGAATGAAATATTCACAAAGTTAAGCACCGAGGTGAACTCAGGGATTACATGAAAATAAACTCATGATGGGGGTTTTAGGCGACAAGGCTAAACCCTTAAATGGAATTCCTTGAACCATGTGAGCTTGCATCAATGAATTACTACGAATACGTTACCTTTCAGGAATCACTGGCGATTTGGTTTTAACGCACTTGGGAATATGGGGAAATTGGTTTGGGCTTAGCCCAAAGACAAGTCCATGTCCCAGTAAACTTACCTGTTTTCATGATTTCATAGTTTTCAATGGAAAAGGGGGTTTTTCATGAATGTAAGAAGAAAAATCATAAAAACCAAAGAGAATTTTCATGGAAGAAAAGGTCAAATGAAGAGTTAGTTTTGAGTGGGAGGAAGGAAAAAATGATGGTTTCTAAAATGAGTTTCTTACATGAAATCAGCGAATAGAGAACAATTAATGAGGATTTTGGAGCCGGAGAACGCAGGCCTACAGAATTATTTCAAGAGCCAACAATTTTAGTGGACATTCTTTGGAGAATAAAAAAATTCAACCACCTTTGATATAACAAATATTACAGATAGCCTAACGGTAGCTCCACTTGGGGATGATTACGTATGAAAGGCATCAAAATTCCTAGACTTCATCTTGGGAAGGTGATTAATTTGCATATCATCAGCTGAGCACTCTTCTCCGTTGAATGATCCTTCTTTTTCTAAAATGCTAGTAACGAAAACAATGGATCTTTCATAATGACTTTCCCCTACCAATCCTAGATCTAACATTTTCAATACAGAATTGCTTGGATGCATGAAGCTCTTCTGAATATTTCATTCTTTGAAAGCGGAAATATAATCTATTTCTACTCACTTATTTTCTCATGAGTTGGAATTAGCGTTGAGCCCATATGATTATATAATCTACTGTATTGGGATTAAATTGTCCAACGGTTTCAATTCTTAAGTCTACAACAAGAAATTTAAAAGCAGTCAAGTCAAGATTAGCTATTTGACTTGTAACGATCTATAACATAAGAACAAGTACACATATATTGTATTTGTAGGAAAAATTAAAAATCTAGAATGGAAGGCTCGAATCAAGAGATTTCTGTCAGCCTTTCACCTTTCTTCAACTGTTGCTAGCACCATTTTGGCCTCACTTCTGAAGTATCTGAATTAGATTTTGGACAAATTGAGCAGTTCCTTCTCTTTCATGACTAGGAAAAATGTAAACAAATTTTAGATGGCATCTCTATTTTCTTTGGAAACTTTAGTTTACAATTTTGATTTGTTGAACCTTCATTTCTATCCTAGTATATATCTTTGATAATACAGATTGAACAATTTGGCAAATCAATTCACTATCCTATAGTAGAAAATTTAAGCTAATTAGGTAAAATTAAGCGGTTGAAACTAACTAGATGTATTTTGAGAGTAGCATTGAGCACACTTTCAGTTATTTCTTTTTGATAGCGAACATACCTTTATTCATTTTGTCAGTAGCCTCTTTCTTTCTTTCTTTATTTTATACCTTTAATTTTTATTCTTCTTCATGAAAAACAACAACTATCCAATACTTGGTAGTATATTGACATTCCTGTAGCGCTGTGCTGATATCTAACCTGTTCTAAACAGCAGGTATTTACCTTATTCGCATGATACAAAAGTACTGATACGACCGGTGAGTAATAGAAAGAAGGAAAAGCAAATGTATGGAAGGCATCACGTAATGCTATTTTAAAAGATTAATATTTAAACAGGCTATCATAGAAGGTAATGACTTTTATCAGCTCCTTTGAAAGATCAATATGAATGAGGTGAGCGGTGGATTCCACACTCTGCATGGAATCTAAGCAAGTGAGGATTCTCTGCACGTTATCTAATTGTGAATATCCCTACTTCCAAGACTTCCATCATCTTTTGGTTTCCTCCTTGATATATAGCTTGGAAGTATAATAGCTCTGTACCAAAAATAACAAAGCAATTGAAATATCTTCTGCTTTGAATCTATGCTTTCTTCATGGGCTCTAGAAATTCAAGGCTCCTTCAAATGACAGACTAATATGGTGAAGGGAGAAATTTCTTCTGAGAAGATAAATATATCCGGCGGACTCGTCTTATTTTTCTCCTTCTCTTCCTCATCTTTGAAGCTGAGAGACTACATCATATTTGAAGTCTTCATCCTCCTTATGGCCTGCTCTTCGTATTGTTGGAATAAATTACAGAAATTATTATATTCCTTGTTAGAGGTATTAGTAGTTTCCTCTTGCTCAGAATTTCTTCATTACATTCTTCTCTTCTGCACCCTTTTGAGGTGAAAAGTACCGTGATTCAAATTACGCAGCGTTGTGATGATTGAAATACGGTAAATTTCCACCAGCACTGAGGTGATGATAGTCAAACTCACCTTTCAATGAAACGCAGGTGTACTAATACGATTAATTTTTATGCAAACTCATCATCATCATCGGGCCATTAGTGAAAATATTGGAATAAACAATTTCCGTAATTGAACATATCCGCAGATTCTCAAGCGAGTCTACAGCCCCATGATTTACAAAAATTTTCTAAATATAGCGCTCAGATCTCTATGCGATAGGCAGAATTATTTAATTTTGAAAAACGTTGAAGCTTGTTATTTTTATAAATAATCTATTCTATTTCCTTCTATAATAGAAAAGGGAAAATGTTTCTGTCACTTTTTTCAAGGAAATACAACATTATCATTTCATGAGAAGCTGATTTTGGTAGATGTCTTCTTCAGAACCTGAATATAAGGATGGAAATGAATCAATATTTGAGTTTTTAGGATATCTAGAGAGCATCCATTATTTCTTGAATCATCTCTTCTCAAAACTGATTCATCTATATTCCTTAAAATTTTTCAATAGGAATTAAACTCTTGGGCCATTGTTAAAAGATCTTGAGGATATCTATTCCAAAACTTCTCATTATCTATAATAAGTAGGTGATATTTTGTGATGGATCATAATATGTTACACCATAAATAAATAAATAAACGTGCCTTAACAAATTCCTACTTGTTTCTGTATTCAGAATACCTTTTAAAGAAAACAGACTACTAGATCTTAAACATTCATACAATCCTAAAGCTTTTCCTTCTAATGTTAACATAGTACATTTTTATTTAAGCAGTCTTCATGCCATTCAACTTATTAACCTCCATACATATGTGTGAAGTGATAGATGTAAACAGGGAGATATAAAATTTTCCTTGCTGAAAAACAAGCAGTTATTATCCCAAATTACTGAGGCATCTTATGCCAGGAATCAAGGATAATGAAATCTCTGCATTTGGGCATATCATAGATTATGATGTGAATCATGTTTGTAAACCAGAAAGAATCACTGTCATACCACGTTCATCTGATTAGAGTCTTCCACAGGTGATCTAGAAATTTTAAGTCATAAAGTTTTAGGAGTATGAGTAGCAGGTAGAGAAAATTTTCCACGCTCCTAAGGAGGTAGAATTTTTTATGATTTCCACCACCATATGATTCTTGTAGGCACATAGATTTTAGGAGGCCAGAATTAGCTCCTAAAGGTGATCAGAAACAGTGATATTTTAATCTAGGAGATCCCAGAGGATACTTTCCCTGGAGATTTATCAACTATCTCCAGGTGGATGAAGGTAAGGACAGGCTCTCCAGTCATGGAATCTTTCAAAGAACCACTTATGTATTTGTGTTAATAGACCAAATAAAAGCAGGGAAAATTCAACAGGAGTATGACAATATTTTGAGAGGGTCAACAATACATTTACTGAGGTGATCCTTCTGATCTCTGGCCCCAGATTAAGGAAAAGTACATACATCGTAGGGTCTTTCAATTACACAGTCCTTTAAAGTCCCTGCTAAAAGTTCTCTGAATGCAACTGGAGTGGAAGTTTTAGCTCTAGGAGGTAAAAGGATTTGTAGTCTGCCATGTTTATTATGAAATAAACTTGAAATATTTTTGGTTTTACAGTTTTATTACACATTTCACTAGTTAGAAGTGTTAAAATCTAGTGCACTTAGCTAAGGTGTTCAAACAAACAGAGTGCTCTTATGGCAATGCTTGGTTCCTTTAAGGAGTTTGATAAGGATTTAAAGGAATCCTAAGGATTTACTAGTTGTCATGGTCAAAGAGTCCTATCATGATTATAATTAATATTAGGTATGAAAATTATATATTCTCTGAGACCTAAAGTTGAAGGAAAAGTTTTGAAACCTCAATTATAAATATCCCCGTGATGTAGTACGTATTGGTGGCGTCGAGGTGACTGTGTCACTAGATATTCTTGAACAAAGGGATTTCTGAGTCTAAGGGTACTTTCTGTTATTCATAGACTGGTTCCCCGCCATGATGCCATTATGTTGAGATACGTGTTTTTGGCGATTTGAGAAAATCAGAACAAGCAACATGGGAGCAATCTTTGAGTTCCAAGATCTGATATCTTTCATTCTCGAAGAGGATATCTCAAATATTCTTTGAGGTTATCACCATTTTGCTTTGGTCATCGGATTTTGAACTTGGGTAAGTAAATCGGAATGTTTGTTGGTTGGAGTTGATTGATACAACAGAGAATATGAAGATCTAGGAAAGAATGAGCAGAAAGGAAAATATCCGGGTTGTTGAACGAAGTCAAAATAGAATGTGAAAAACTCTTCCAAGGATATGAGGATATCAGGGGCAAATCTGACAGCGGGGTCCTTTATTTTGAATGAATGAACGTAATGAATTTGGAAAAGAAATTCGAATTCCTCAACAAGAGAACTTGAGAAACATAAACTTAACAATAGAGAGATATTTTGATGGTCAGGGCTAACCATAAATTCTACAAACATTCTTTAAACAAATAATGATTTTAAAGGGCAACTTCTAAAATGAAATCTAAGATTAGGAGAATTGTATTTCCTCCAGAATCTGTGCCAAAGGATTTGAAAACATAAATTCATGATAAAATTACATTCATAGAGAGGAACACCTAAATAACATCTATGTTTGCAACTATAAAATATTAAAACATTTCATTTAAGCAGAACGAGGTAGATCAAAATGAGCCTCTTTGATTAAAACAAGGAACAAATGGTACTTCAAAGGAGACTTCAATGACTTTGATGATGGAAGACAAGCGGAAGGACTCCATAACATGTGGCTCAACTATTTGATCTATCAAAAGAATAACGTTTGTGAAGACTAAAGAAGGTTTAAAGCCTCTAAATACTTAAAAATGAAGAAAACACTCTGCAACATTGAAGATGAAACCCAAATTTGGGTAGCTGGGGAATATTCGCCAGCCTAAGGCCGAATGACCCTATTACAGCAAAAGTATAGAACATAGTAGCTCAGGAAAAAAACATTCGCAGTTGGGCTTAACTACACCATGGAATGACTCATGGATCCAATGATGAGGCATCTCCGAACAGACAATACCAACGACATCAACAAGACATCAGACAAATTACTTTCAGCTGGAACTTATCATTCTTCCAATTTGAAATAGTACAACATGAGTCAAAGCAGCAACAACCAGCAGAATTCTCATCTTCTCCAGGAGACCTTATAAGGAATGAGAGTGAGATCAACAAAATATCTCAAGGATAGTTAATAATTGAGGCTTAAAGCCTTTTGAAGCTGGTGAGAGGACTACAGAATTGGGTCCCCTGTCGTCGCTTTTCTGATAAATAATTAAGAAATGAGATTGAAACTGTTGTTCAGGCTGCAATACTTGTTGCCGTGTGAGTGACTCGCGATCTTCTATTAAACTCCTTTGTGGAGTCAACTTCTTGGCGACATTGAGCTGAATCTTCCTGAATCAGCCGACAGGCTATCTGGTTTTGAATGGTTTGAGGTAATGAGGTGGCTCTTCCGTAATGGTGAGATAAATTAACATCAGATTGAAGCGGTAGAAACCATTACGTGATGGCTGCTTATAATTTCAATGATGTCTTAAATTAAGAATTAGGTTTTATAAACGTTTTAGCCATAAATTTCCCAAATCCCCGTGCTGATATAGCAATTCTGTGCTTTGTCATGCGTGATACTCTTTAGCTGGCTATCTGAATAACGATTATCTTGTAGGTATAAGGAAATGACCAGGCCAGCTACGGTATTATCAACGCTCAGCAGGCATGATAAATGTTGCGTTCAGAAACCTACAAATGGTTGTGTTTTAATAGCCAGGAAAACGGAAAAATCTTTCCAGGTCTTGACACTATTACTGCTGTAATGGAGAACAACAAAATACCGCAGCTTTCATTAATTAAGAGATCGTGGAAAACCGCTGCGTCATATGAAGGCGTTTTAGAGAATAACACAGATTTTATGGATAAGGAAGGCCAGGAAAATATATATACTAAAGCGGACGGAATTTTCCAAGCCATGGGGCTTATTGGGATGCCTCAGGAATATAATATGCCGGGCGTATTTAAAACCAGAGATTGATATGATAAGACCCGTAAGACGGTCAAATTCGATCAGCGTAATTTGAAAGCATTACGCGAATCAGGTTAACACCGGAGATATCGCTGCTTGAATAAAATCGAAATATGAAGCAGGCGGTGGCTTTTAACATCTGGGGCTTAATGTATGGAACACCGATGCCAGGTCTTTCGATCTCTGCAATTTCGATTTCTCGGAATTGTGATCGCAGTCTGGTCTCAATCATGTCAAAATATTAATGCGTGACTTCAGTTTTAGGATTCCGAGGTTGAATAAGCGGAATTTTAAGTTATAAAAAGAAAAATGGTTGGGGAATGAAATATTCCCACGGAATATAATAGCGAAGGCAGGCTAGAGTTATGAGAATAATATGATGGAGTTTGGCGATAGACTAAATGCAGTAAATTCATAGAAATATAGTAGAGAACTTCCCTCTTCAGATTACCTTCAGATCTGCAGATTAACTGGAATATAATGATTTGATTTTAACATAAACATGTGAAATGGTTGGGCTTAATACGGAGGGGAAACTAGGTCCATAGTAAATAAGCACATTTTCATGAATTTCATAGAATTTCAATGGAAATGGGGGTTACGAATAATTTAAAAATGCAGTTTTTAACTATGGAAAAAGAAGTTTTCATGAATATAAAGAAGAAAAATCCTGCATCAGAGGAGCCTGTGGAAGAAAGGATACAAATGAAGTTGATTTTGAGTGGGAGGAAGGAAAAAATGATGGTTTCATAGGCAGTTTCTTACATGAAATGGTAGGTAGAGAACAGTGTGAGAGGATTTTAGACAGAGGCATACATTCCCAGGAATCTTCAAGAGCCAACAATTTTTAGTGATAAAATTTACATTCTTTGGAAGACTCAAGATTATTCCCTTTTGTGCATGTTCAAAATATTCTGGGTGTGCTGTCAGAGAATCTTAGACATATAACATATCAATTATATATTTTCTACACACAGACCAACAACGTCTAGTATTAGGACCTTGCACGAACAACAGCTTCCCAAAATTGTGATTACAATGATCATATTTATTCTCTATTAGGTATGTATTCCTATGTTTTCACGCTTTTCTTTCTAGCTTTTATTTACTACTCTTTTGTGTTTTCTTTCTAGCTTTTATTTACTACTCTTTTTTCTCGTGCTGTGCACGATGAACCACCCATATGAGATACTGCGGCACCTACTGAGATGGAGACCACAGCTCTGCTCCAACGAAATTGACCTTGAAGATCAAAACAAATAGGTATTTTTAATGTTTTATATGCTATGAGACTACATTATAATTTACTTGGTGTGTCATTATTCGGTACATTGTAGGTGAACAATAGCGAAAAATTCCAAAAAATCTCCCAGAGCTTGCTTTATACCACCGCCTCATGATTGTAGTTTGACATCCCATTTACACATTCGCAAAGGTTCCCCTAGATTTGTACCTACCCATATAGAGTGTAAGGTCGAGATGCCTTTCGAGGTTTCCAAAATTTTTCTTGAAAATTTACTAGCCCTGCTTTTGATACTATCCTATGTGTAACTTGAATTATGTTTTCCAGGTTCACAAAATTTTATCTAAATTTAGCTCGGCTTACTTTGGTATGGCCTTTTGATTGTAGGGTCAAAATGTCCTCCCCCAAAAACCTCACCGATCCGCCTATTTTGATACAAATTTACACTAGTACATTTGGTCAAAATTAGACACTTTTTGTGTATTGTTTGTAAAATTTCTCAATTTTTATCAATTTTTCGAAAATCCTGCCAACAATTGTCGCTATGCCGACATTTAGGGACATCGTTGCTTTTGCGATGTTTATGAATATCATCGAAAAATGTGATGTTCTAAACTATGCGTCGGTGATTACGACGTTTTAGGACAAAACGTTGGAAATGCGGCGTTTACAAATATGCGTCGGTATTGCGACGGCTTTGGAGCAAATGTTGGAATTGTGACATTTCTAAACTATGCGTCGGTCTTGCGATGTTTTGCTCCAAACCATCGCAATACCGGCACATATTTCAACGTCGCAATTTCCATGTTTCTAAAATATGTAGTGTATTACGACAGTTTGGAGAAAATGTCATTAATGCATTAATATTTCATTCAAACATTTTTGTATATAGTTTTCAAATTATTTCTATGTAAAAATATATATAAACAAAATTATGTATCTAAAAATACTCCATATTGTTTAAGCGTATACTCAAACACATACATATAATTAGCTCGAAATTTTTAATTTAAAATGCAAATTATATTAATATAATTTCACATTTAAATATATTTTTTCTCATTAATATATAAATATAAATTTATTTTTACATATAATGTTATAATATAGTTTCAAAATAAACATCACATTAAATAATTTCACATTCAAATATTTTTTTTAAATAGAGTTTTAACTTACTTTTATATATAAATATAAATAGAGATAAATTTTTGAAAAATAAATATATAAAATTATTATGAATTCACGACTGCATTTCAAATATATTAACAATTATATTTCAAATATATTCTTTTCAAATATAGTTTTTGAAATAAGTTATTAGACTGGTGAATAAAATTAATTACATTTGAATTTTGTCCAATTTCTGTTTTTGGTAAATTAATTTCATGAGGTTCACAAATCGAAGTCAAATTTAAACCGACTTAAAAATAAAAAACTCTAATAATTTCATGAAAATCATCTAAAAAAATTATTGAAATATCAAACTTTATAGTAGACCAATATGGGTTAAGTTAGTTTTATGAGGATCATGTTGGAAGTTATGTTGTTAATTTACATAGAACACCACTTTTTTTTAATAATATTTTTTAGTTTCTATTTTTTTTTATCTTTATCTTCATGATTAATATGTTAAATGTTTTTTAATACCACATACATTGAATTATATAAATTTATACATTTATAAAGAGTTATAATAGAAGAATAATAACTCAATAAAAATATAAAAAGTTAAATAGTTGGGGTGGCGGGAGGGGAGGGGGAGAGATTCTCCTAAATCCAGATGGAATATGAAAAAATAAAGTACTTTTGAAAAAAGTTAAATAGTTGGGGGTGGTGGGGAGGGGGAGGAGAGAGATTCTCCTAAATCTCAATGGAAATATGAAAAATAAAGTACTTATGGGGGCTAGTCCAAAGAATGAACAATCTCACATAAATGTATGGGCTTCTTCGGGGTCTCCAATAAGACAATGATCGAGATGTCTCAAGTTAGTGATCTTGGGGGATTCCCTTATCACTATTCAACACCTTCAAAAAGGTTTTCTCTCGAAGAAATACAATTTATCCCTCCTCCTTAGAAAAATCAATAGTACCCTAAAATCATTCTCTCAAAAGGCTTATTACCACATTTTAAGAAGCCAAAACAAAGAAATGCAGATACACAAATGAATCAAGGCTTCCTTCTTGAAGGAAGCGGGTTAGTATGAGATCAATGACATGTCGTTGGAAAGATATTCCATGAATAATTCCACTCAATATAATTGTCCCTCTCTCTTACTTTTTCTAGTTGGATATATGCACCATGAGAATTATTTTTTGAATATTTCCAAAGCCCTCCTTTCTATGCCCCATCTGTATCCTCCTATATATGCACATATTCGCATCTCGCATAACATTTGGCGTCGGGATCTCGTCATTAAGGTTGAGGTGGTGGTTTTGGGCGGGTGTTGGCTACCGCCCATTGCTCACAGTGGATCTTATGAAATTGGACAACCCTTAATTCCCTCCTTTGACTTCATACCAAGTTCATTGATGGATATAGGGTGGGGAGAGTTAATGAATTTTCGTGGTTGATTCGATCCTCCCGCATGGGACTTCCTACAAGTATAAAGGTGGAATTACTGGTTGGTGTTAATATGATAAGGCGGAAAAGTATCGGTTCAAGGGTGTGCCCTTGAGAGTCAGACAACCCTTCTACTAGTTGGTGGGCTCTCCACACCTTTGTAAACTCCATCGATGCTAAATCATTCTTTCAAATCTTATGTGTCTCTTTGCTCGGTGTTGTGAACGTTGTCTCGCTCATCTCATTCAAAGCGAAAACATGGGGGATTCTCTTGTCTTTCTTTCGGCTCGGTTTCCTCCTAGTAGTAAGAAGTTGGAGAATATTTCCCCTCCCAGGTTTTCAATGGATTTTTGTAAATCTCAAGAAGTCAAGTTGAATTTTTTTCCAGTGGGTGTTGAATTTCTCATCTTCGATTTCAAGCTTCTTCACCACCTGTGCGCATCCTACAACCTTTTCCATGGAAATAGGTGTTACTCGTGTTGAGGGCACCATCACCGTGTACTTCATGCTTTCCAAGTCTCGCACACCATTTTCATATGCAAAATTTGCCTGCATAAATGCTAACTTCTTTCGTACCCTTTGTTCATCTGCTTTTTTTCTTAGTCGACAACTCCCTCCCTTTCTTCTAGCTTGTGTCTTTCCATGTTTCGATAAATTTTGGGTCTCCTCCTTATGTAGGCAACTCCCTAGCTCAAACCTCTCCCCCTCTATTTCCAAGCTCTTTTGGGCTCCCTATTTGTGGTATCAAATCACACTTTGTATCTAATTTTTGTGAATTCCAACACTCAGAAACTTTGTCGTTCCGTACAAATTTCCTATGTCCACATCCCCATTATTGACATTTAGACTAATATTAATGCATAACTTTTCAATCATAGATCTAATATTAAATTTCGTTATTACTTTTCAAACACTCCTTAAGTACCTCTTGTCCACATCAAAATGGCATAAGTAAGAAAAAAGGTCTAAAATAAATTAGACTCGACATAATAAAAACAATATGCAAAAACTATAGTTATAGCTTACATACCTTTCCGGGCCAACATTATATAACTCTACTTCACTAGGATGAACATTAAATAAGGCTTCACATATACACATCAAATTACATCAATGTAGTCCCTAATACATGTACCTTCAAGAGTATCGTGTTTGCATGGGTGCCACGTGCACGTTCATGCGGCCCGTTGTCGTTCCCGCTCTCTGTGCCTGTTCGGTCGTGTGCACCGTGTGAGAACCCGCTAAATCGCGATCGGGTCGGGTCGTTTCGTTTGAGGGTGGCCGTATCAGAATTTACTAAGTTGTGACCGCAAGGTGCCTTGTGCATGTTCGTGAGGCTTGTTTTCCATTTTCTCCCTTTTGCCTTCATTCGATCGTGCGTGCCGTGTGAGGGCACCCGCCCAAACACGTTCGAGGTCGGGTCAAGTCATTTCGTTTGAGGGCAACCGTATCGATTTGCTAAGTTGGGACCCCACGGGTGCCTTTTGCACATTCATGCAGCCTATTTTCCATTTTCTCCTATGTCTTCGTTCGATCCGTGCATGTCGTGTCGTGTCGTGTGAGGGCGCCGCCCAAAGGCGTGGGTCGGTCGTTTCATTTGAGGCGGTCGTATCAAATTTTCTAAGTTGTGATCACATGGGTGCCTTGTGTACATTCGTGCGCCCATTTGCCATTTTCTCCCTCTGTGCCTTCATTCGGTCGGGTGCCTTCGCGTTGTTTCGTTTGAGGGCACCCATCCAAACTCGTTAGTGGCGTCGTTTCGGGTTGGGGCACCCCACCCAAACGCATTCGGGTCAGGGTCGTTTCGTTGAGGGCACCGCCCAAATGCGTTTGGGTCGGGTCGGTGCGGATTGAGGGTGCCGTATCAAGTGCAGAGTTGTGACCTCACGGGGGCCACTGTGCACGTTCGTACGACCTATTTGCTGGTTCTCCCTGTGCCTTTCGTTTGGTCATGTACGCCGTGTGTCACCATGTGTGGGCACCCGCCGATTCAGAATTAAAATTGCAATATAGGGTTTAGGGTGCATTATTCAGGGTATTGTTGCTTTCAGGGGTTCTGAGCGGACCCCAAAACGTTCATTTCCTTGCTACTTATAAGGTTCTTACTTCTACCTAATTCACTATATACTCGGATCATGAATGTGAGAAATTTGTTTTCGTGGATTATATTATTATTGTATCAACGATGTAATTATTTCCGAGTTTTTATATCTTTCTAGTCAAAAAACCTCATCTTCGAAATATTTTCTTGTCATTTTCAAAATTGACGTTTGCAGATTGAGCACCAAACATCCAGGCTTATCTAATACTTTATTGAAGCTAGAGCTCCATCTCTAGGGAAAAGCTGCTCAGCTAACTCCACCGCATAATCTCAATTTTTGCCAATTTCTTCCTTCTCTCATATGATACTCCTGAGCCTGTGCTCTCTTCCCTTCTAATTTCGTAATAGTGTCATAGTGATGCGGCAACGTCTTTGGAAATCCTTCTAGCGGAGCAATACTTGTGACTGCAGCTGAAGCCTCAAACACTTTGAGGCATCCGGAATGACCATTCTCTTCTTCCAGATCATATGGTGGGGAACCCCTTCAAAATCCCTTAGCCTAGAAAGTGCTGACACACACCACGCTTGGTTTTTGTGTGGAATCATTCCTCTAATTGTCCAAGTAGTCAAATCCTTCTCTTGCTTTATATCATTTTCGTACCTAACCAATGAGAGCACAAGAACACCTATTTCTATAAAATCACCTATAACTTCTCTTACTTTATTGTCATTTTCCCATAACTAACCAATGAGAACAAAAGAAAACCTATTTATATAAAAGCACCTATATAACTAAGCAATGAGAACAAAAGAAAACCTATTTATATAAAAGCACCTATAATACTTTTGTGGGTTTCACTAATATCTCTTTAGTTAGTGTGGGCACAGTAGCCTAGATCCTAAAGTGATTCCCATACAATGATAATCCACTAGGTGTATCTATTCTTAAAAAAATATGCATGGATAGATGTCCCACTTTATGGCCAAGTTCCACCAAATGGTTCCCTACCTACCTAGTAACTACATTACATTTATTTCATGACAAGACTACCCTACAACCCACCAAATTTCTATCATATCCTTGATGTCAACAACAATTTGCTGTTCAAAGATATAACTAAGTTGGAACAAACTTAGCTCTAGAGCTTAGGATATTTTTCCACCTCTAATGTTTATAAACCAAAAGATATAAAATTTCTAAAGCATGTGGGAGCCCTATCACCTTTCCTATATTCACTCATAGTCTTAAAAATCATGAAAAATGTCCATAGATGAGTTATCCTTACTAATCCAAAAAATTTCATTGAAAATAATCATTCATACCATAACATTACTACTTCCCTTTTTAACCACATAAAAACTTATTTTTAAGTTACCATAATTCATCTTTAATATCACATACTTAGATTAAAAAAATCAACCAAAATCCCTAGTTTATGAAATAAAAATTCAACAATTTTGTATAATTAATAATTTAAATAAATGTGCTAGATCTAACCTCATTAATAATTATTTATAATCAACAATACCACTTATTTACCCAAACCACTTATCAACCCCAAGAAAATTCTCACACATTTTATTTAATGGAATTTGAGTGGCTTTAAAAAACACATGTATTTCATTTCAATTTCAAAATGTAAAAAAATTTCAAATATCAAGTTTTAATTTCCCTCGTTCATTTCCCTCAGTTGCATGGTTTGTCCGGAAGGAGGGAGGATGCGGCCATACTCGTAATTGGTTTTGAGGAAAGGATGAAACCATACTATCGCGAGTTTGGAGGAAGGATGCGTCCCATCTTTGTCGCGGGTTTTGGAGGAAGGATGTGGTAAGTAAAGAAATTGATCAAGTGCACGTTGTGGTGTCCGCTCTAATACATTTGGTTGAAGTCTAGTGATTTCATTTCCTTCTCTGCAGTAAAAGAATATGCTCGATACATTGGATCCCCATTTTCTTTGGTCCAGATGATTTATTTTCCTACAGCAGAAGAATATGCTCAAGATTACCCACATTGTGGGTGACGGCCCATCCCAAAGACATCAATACCTGTCTCATGATTAAAAGGCCCTTCATTCAGGCCCGGAGCGGTGGGATCCGGAAGTAAAAGTCAAGGAAAAGTGGTGAACTTTGAAGAACATGTCGTCAAATGCCTCGGACAAGGTAATCCATGTATTCATTCAATAGTCCCCACTAAAATATTTATTGTTGTAATGGATTTCCCTAAATATGGAGTGATTTTCGTTAATTTTATGTGTTTATCCAATGATAATGCAATGCCCTTTAGGTTTCTTTGGTTATCCCATTTTGGTTATCGTGTATTTTATTAGCTATGAGAATTTTTGGCCTGGTTGCGCGGAAATGGCTATTTGGTTTCTATATGTTTTGGTTTGTTGAGATATGCCCATTTGGTTATTTTATCATGTCATCTAAGAAGTTCTTGTTTGCATGCTGCAATGGTTGTTTGGTTTTCTCTTTGTTTTGGTGCGATATACCCATTTGGTTAATCTTTCACATGTAGCGCGAAGTTTTTGGTTTGCATCATGCAACAATGCGTATTTGTTTCCGATGTGTTTACTTTAGACGATATGCTCATTTGGTTACTTTGTCCTTATTTGCGAGAAATTTTTAGTTTGTGTAGAAATTTATATACATTAAGCATGCATATGTCCTAGATTCCCCTGATCTCAAAATATTTAACTTCGTTAAGATACGGAGATCATTCCACCTGTTAATCTATTTCGAAAAATTAATTGCACACACATGTGAAGCATAAATAAAAAACAATCGCACATAACACAAATTATTTTAAAGGGAAAGCTGCTGAAAACCCCAACTATAATATATTATGTATCATGGAATCATATGACAATCCTCATACAAATCATTAGTACATCAAGCTCTCAAGTCTGAGTACAAATCGTCATACACTAATCGAGGAAAAATGCGCAAATCCATGCACTGATCTTTGCCCACGCTGCTCCTCTTTCGCTCCATTTGCGCAATCCCTGCTAGAAGAATATCTCGGAATGAATTCCGAATTACACTTGCCTTGATTATGAAATCCTCATTTGAAACTCCAATGTGTGTGTAATGAAATCAATGCATCACTATAGTCACAACGAGATAGTCCATATTTCCCTTTCACCTATCTCTCTCTGCAGGTCTCCAATTGGAGACCTTTGCCATGCACTATAGTTAACCTGCTGTATTTGTTCGCTGATTAATGAGTTATTATTTATGAATTAATTAACTAATTAATTCACTCCACTCTCACTAGTGTATCATTCGGTTAGACTAGATACAACTAGCTCCAGCTGAGTCTAGCGAGTTAAACTAAATACAACTCCATAAACTACTTTTCCAACTCGTCATAACTCCGCCACTTGAGTTCTAGCTGAGTCCTCCATGCATGAACTCTAGTAAGCCCTTGGGAGTTTCATAATTCCCTCGCCCACCGGATGCCGCCACATCCGTGCAGCTTAAACAAAGTGCTCCCAGATAATAAGTTGTTGTTTATCACGCCGTTTATTATTAAGAGTTAACAATAGTCGATACATGCATCTATTTTTAGCATCGTAGATATCATAAATAGACTTCGCCCAGTCTTCTCTAGACACATTTCATCTATTTTTCCAACCCGGCCAACCATCCACAAATAGCGTCTTGCAATTTCTTTTTGAAAATATGAGTCACCCATGTCTAAAAATGAGACATGAGTCTAAAAAGTAGACTTGTGCCAAAAACAGCTTTCATGGTAGCCCACGCTCTACCGAAGGGCGACTCTTTTCACTGAGCTCATCATCATGGTGAATCTCAACACTCCCTCTCAGCAAGATAGGGATTATCTACCATCCCAAATCCCACCGCACTCTCTGGTATTCGAATTTTCCTCCTGAGTGAGACGCCTTCGTCGTACTCTGTGCATCTCTCGAGTCCCGTAGGAATGCTACCGCAGGCAGCACGATCTTCCGCTGCACAATCTTTGATAATGACGGATACTCGTGTATCAATATGTTTAGATCTATCATGAGGCATAGGATTAACTCGGAAGTTTAATGGCAACTCGATTATCTCAATGTACTCTGTGTGGGATCTAAATGTGAGACCAAACAAAGACCAAATCCGGGATCTTCCCTCATCCAGATACTCCTCACATGGCAAAGTGACTTGTCACCAGGCTTATTATGCTTCCCACCGAACCGAGTGCCACAGATGTCGTTTCCGCGTGCCAAGAAACTCGTCGCCAGATCTACTGCTAGAATCCCTCCCCGATGTGCTCTTTCCACTTTGTTGGGACCTACGGTCTGTCTGCATCCGTGAGAGCCATGCAAACTTCACCTCATCCATCCGTCCGTGCCATAAACCCTACTCAGATGTGCGAGATATCTCGTGAGGCATGCTAGTTCGCCTATCCAAGAAAGAGCTTGCAGGCTTAACCATCGCTTTCCATGCAAAGCTGGTTCACACGCAGCAGCACTATGCTCGGTCCTTGTATTGAGCTAAATAACATGGTAGCGAACCCTACCACCGTCGATAAACAAGTGGCATCCACTACCTACAGCCGAGTCGCAGCATCACTCTTTCTTCCGTTTTCCGGAAGAGGAGTGTCGATACGGCTCGTATGCCTCGCATACGAGGCTTTCTCTGAGTATCTCTCGAGGCATGCTTGCCTTGAGGCACTAAACAGTTTCACCTTCCCGCCGCCATATTTCCAATCCAAGGAAATAATGAAGGAGGGAGCCCAAATCCTTCATCTCAAACTCCTCATGCAAGATCTACCTTGTGCCGAGTGATATCAGCTCTTTGCTCATCACCCGTTAGTATTAAATCATCAGCATAAAGAACAATGATTAAAATCTTGCCTCCACGCAATCTAGTATAGGTTTGCACCGCTCTCACTCACGGTGACAGCCAAGTCCATGAAATAGCTGTGATTATCTAAGTATTACCAAGCATGTCGTGCTTGTTTTCAGCCCACTCCTGATGCTCTTTCTGAGCTCGCACACATGCGACTGTTCTTGAAGATCTCAAGTCCTTCACGGTTGCTCGATGGCCACCTCTTCCTCAATGATCCCGTAAGGAACGCGATCATCGCATCCATGTGGTGAATGTGCCAAAGCATCCGTGCCGAGAAAGAAAGGATGGTCCGTATGGAAGAATACCGTGCGATAGGTAAAGGTTTCAGTCTCGCAGTCATTCCCTCGATGCGGCGAGAGCCACTGAGCAGCAAATCTTGCCTTATACATTTCATCGGCGCTCCTCATCGCCAGGCTACGGCTTTACCTTGCAGATCCATCACGAGTCCTATAACTGATTTTCCCATCGGCCTTGGAACAATTCAACGCGCTGTTTGCTGCCATGTTGGAGTCATGCTCCTTCACCAGCGCATCTACCCATGTTGGCTCCCGCTACTATTTTCAAAAGAATACGGCTTATCCGTCACGATACCGCTCGCTCATAAGAGCCATGTATCCGATGAAATTGGCAGTGTACTGTCTCGCTCACGTTGTGATGTAGGGACTCTACATTCTATTCCGCATCAGCTCTATCTCTCAAGGCTTTCTATGGTACTGCTTTACGTCCTGCATGAATGACGTTCGATTCTCGCATGGGTGGACTCTCCACTCCAGAATATCCTCCCGTGGCTCGATCCACATCTAGAGGCTCATCTTTGGGAGCAAGAAGTTCCTCCTTCGCATGAGAGTGTAGCTCCCCTCAAGCGACAGCTCTCGTGGCTACCACCTCAGCTTGAATTTTATGGACTATGCCACCCAATACGTCGACCGGCCTGTCTGGAAAATACACACGCTAATCAGTGTGTGTGTTTCCTCTGTACATACTCCAACTCCTCTGCATTCGACTCCGGCCTTCTTCTTGGCCGTCGCTTTGTCACATGAATGTGCCTCCAGCATGAGCCAAAATCTTCAAATGAGAAATATCGGCTTACCTGCAAGAGAGATTCCTCGGGTGTGCACTCATGCCAAGTACTTTATGAGGACAAAGGTTTGCACATAAATCACGATGCTGTGTGCTTCCACCCATCTAGTGCATCGTAGGCACGGTCACGTAGCATGCGCTCGTGTAGCACACGAACGAAATGTTCTTTCCTCCTCCGCCGACGCCATTCTCCGTGGGTGTGAGGCACTATGAGTTCTCTTCAAATTCCTTTACTGCTACAAATAATGCTGGGTCCCGAGATACACTCACCATATATTCCTGCTCCATAGAGCTTTCACTTCGCTATCGGAAATTCTTCTCCACCACAATTTGAACTCCTGAGCACTTTGAGAGCATTTCACTCCTTCTTCGCATGAAGAATCCAACATCTACGAGAATAAGTCGTAAAAAAATATAACATCTAATACCTATGTTTTCGCCGTTGAAAGCAATCGAGAAAGGTCCACACATCATCCGTCGCCAATTCTCTCCAGGATCACCGAAAGGTCTGCGCTCTCCTTCCTCGTGAAAAGGTGGTCCTTCAAAACTTACACCACAGTACATCCCTTGCACTGAAATCCGAATACGGAAAGAGTACACCTTGATGTCCAATCAGAAATCACTGCAAAAGTATTCAAAGTGCCATGGTGAAGATGGCCCAATCTCCCGTGCCAATAAATTTTCCTCATCCCGAGCTCATCCACTTCTTCTGCTTTGCTCCCACCATTACCCGACAGACAACTCCATCTACCTCCGAAGTTTCCTTGTAAGAGATTCTTAATTCAAACCCCTATCTTCTTTGTGTTTCACCCGACTGAACTTTATGTCCTTAAGGAAGGCTTTTCCCTCACCGAGCTCCAACATCATAAATCTTGTCTTCCAAAGCATTTACGTACCGAGACCAAGTTCTTCACTGAATCCCTGGAACATGCACATACACATTCTTCAACAAGAATGGATTACCGGAACTGTCCCTCTCAAAGGTAAATGGATCCCAATGCCATTCGCACCGTATCCTGACCATCATCACCCATCTCTACATGCATCCGGAGGTCCTTCTCCTCCAGAGTCACTCAAACAACTCCTTGTCTCCCGCCAATATGGAGAGACTACATTCACGCCAAGACACCACATCGTAATCCCATACAGCCTGAAGCAAGCATGCGATAAAAAGAGAGATCAAGTTCAAATTGCGAGGCTAAGGCCTCTCTGGCTATCAGCTCCAACAACCCTCCTTCGTTCCTTCCTTCCTTACGTGGATAGTTGGTGGTGAGCTCGCCTATGTTCGTGAGCACAGGGACACTTTCACTTTGGCAAATCCCCGCTTCGCCTTTCAGCCTCATATTTTGAAGGAAATTTCTTCCCTTTCCCTTTCCTTGCTTTGGTAGCCAAAGCGTAGTTCTCTTCATCTTCATTCTTCGGTGAAGATCGTCCCTCTGGCACCCCCACCCTATCTCCTCTATGCCACACAGAATGCCGACCGAAAGTTGAAACACATCACAGGCAGTAGCTCAGGTCCATCGATGGTGAGTCTTCGTAGCTATGCCAAACACTTCGGAGAGCCCAAGGAGAGGCCTGAGCTCACCAAGTCTCACCATCATGAAAATAACACAGCAGCTTTCCGTCATACACCCTGAGCAAAGGGCATGAAACGTAGGCATTGGAATGCCGAACGCCCTTCTCCATTTTGTGCCCGAGCTTGTGCTTTAAGCACTCAGCTTCCTCTCGGGCTCACTTTCGCTTTGGAAAAAGTCTTCACAGCCTTCCACAATAAAGAATGGAGATGGCTTGTCATGAAGGCTAAGAACACAATATGGTCACTACACACCTTCCATACGTAGTGCTTCTCGTCCTTTTCCGTCTTCCTTTGCCATGACGTCAAGTATATGTAGCATCGCTGACGCCTAGCCTTATGGGACATCACTATCGAGTGAACTCCTTGCCAACCTGCTCAAACACTCCAAGACCGCTCACATCACGTCCTGTCGGCTATGTACATCGAGCTCCCATCGAGAGCACTCCAATCGCAACCCAGTGAAAGCCATTTCAATGCTACTCATACTTCGCTGCAAGAATCTTCCTGAGAAAATCTCTCCGAGGTGTCCATCTAGCACAAACTCACCAATTCTTCACAATTCCAATCCTTCGTAGAATTACCAATGCTCTGAATACCATGTAGAAATTATATACATTAAGCATGCATATGTCCTATAGACTCCCTAGATCTCACACAATATTTAACCTCTTGCAAGATACGAACCATTGCGCCGTTAATCATATTTCGGAAAATTAATTGCACACACATGTGAAGCATAAAGTAAAAACAATCGCACATAAATTACAGCTTGTTTTAAAGGGGAAAGCCTGCTGGAAACCCAAACTATCGTATATTATGTATCGTGAATCATATGACAATCCTCATACAAAGCTTAAGACATCAAGCTACTAGTACTGAGCCACACGGCTATACCACTAACCCAGAGGAAAAATACATGCATCCATGCGACCGATTCGCTTCGCTAGCACGCTCCACCGCGCAATCGCTGAAGAATATGGCCTACGAATGAATTAGGTACACTTTACCTTGACCGCTTGCAGTCCTCATTGGCAACTCCAACCATACACCGTTACCAGATGAAATGCAGTAAACTACACTCGTACCTACTTTTTGGCGTAGCACTGACACGAGATTTTAGTGGTGATGCGAAATCAAATAGCATGTTTTCTAGCACTTTAATTTTTATGATAGTCTTTGATGCTTTTTAATGAAATCAAATTTTGAATAGTGGCGGCGTATCATCACCAACGTTTTTTTAGAGGATTGATTTTGACACTATACATTTTCTATGTGTCTTCTTCTTCCATGAGATGTTTATTTTTAAAGTGCATTGCATGTACTCGTGTTTCAGAAAAAGAGAAAATTTAAATAAAAATTTGTAATGACATCTTCTACTTTTTCACATAGGGCCATGAAAGAAAGGGTCAATATTATAAAGTTTAAATTTTCTACAAGTTTATGTATTGCTAATTAATTTTTTCAGTGCACATCGAAATAATTGTCGCTAAAAAACCTAAATATTTTAGATGTTCTTAAAGATACAAAATTTTCAATATAAATAGAATGCAAAAAATACCTTTTAGAGACTTTTTTAGCTTCACATGTTAAATAAACTAATTTTTGGGAAAAGATGCCACGAAAAAACTTAGAGAAAATAGCATTTTTATTGAATTTTGTGTCAAAAATAATTGTAATCACATGGCCTTTTTGCATAAGGATTAGCTCTCATAAAATATGAAAGTCTAAACATTACAAGTAAAACCGATTATACAGATCTAAAAATGAGCTTTGTTTGCGAGCTATAACTTAAAGATCCTCAACAAATATCAACGCTAATACATGTTCAGCATCATCTAGAACATCATTGATGGCTACATACCACAACATTTTCTACTTCATTTTGGTCATTTTGATCTTCTCATAATGGATCCTTTCATGTCCGCAAATCTTTCCAAGATGTCCCTTTCCAAATCGTTCCGTAATGGTGGTTGATATCTTCTTTTTGCCACACATGATTTATTAAAATCCCATTTCCTCAAACCAACTCTTGCTCGCATCCGGGAAGGAATTCAAGAGCACTAATCATTTGTTGAATAAATTTGCGCCTCTGGAGTCTTTCTCAGTGGCAATGAAAGTTTCTGCTACTGATAGGCAACATGCTGTTGTTGTACACAAATCATCAAAGCACAAAAGAAATAAGAAAATTAGTATAAAAACATAAAAAGTAAAAAATAAAATATTTAAATTTGAAATTTTACAATAAAAAACTTTACCTCGAACCTAAAAATAGATCTAAAACCCATATTCTTCATTCGATTTTGGAGATTTAATCTGTACTCGCCTCCACTTCCCCGCTACGCAGGGAAATTCCAAAATCGCCTCCGCCCCGCCCGGGGCCGAGGCGGCCGGGGCGCCCCCTCGACGACGCCACCCCGGCCGGCCTCTCGCTAGCTAGGGCGATTCTCGACCGGCCTCTCGCCTAGCCTCAGTGACTCTCGAATCCCTCCGCCACCGTGAGTGATTTTCGAACGGCCCTCCACCGTGGGGTGAATTTAATCACCTCATCCAGCCTGGGGCGGAGGCCGGGCAAGAACAAGCCGAGGGTTGCCCAAACCCCGCCTCCGGCCTCCGACCGCGCCCATGATGGCGCCACTCCGGCTTAGGATGAGGGAGATTCTCGACCCGGCCTCTCCCTATTGTGGCCGGAGGCCGCCGGACGGCGCACCGTCAAGGGCTGCCCGGGCCTACCTCCGCCCCCCCGCCGGGCGAAGGGCGATTCCGAGAATCGCCCTCCACCCATTCACAAGTAGGCTGGCAAATTTCGACGGTACCGCTCTACTACCTCTAGCCCCCGGGTGGAGGGGCGACCCGAGAATCACCCCCGACCTGGGCCAGAGGGCGGTTCCGAGAATCACCCTCCCACACACAGCCTAGGGTCAGAGGCACGGGGTGGGCCGTCATCGACCGCCCTTCGGCCAACCGGGAGGATTCCCTCTAACGCCGCCCGCCGAGGGGAGCTCCCCGGAATTTCCTCTCGCCCAACCAGGATGATTCCCGCACCGCCCTCTACCCGAGGGTGATTCTCGAATCGCCCTCCTCCCGCCCGCGTTGATTCTAATCACCCCTCCACCTCGGCACGAGGGGTGACTCTCGTAATCACCGCCCACCGGGTTATTCTCGCACTCTCCGCCTACCGCCGGGGGCCGCAGGTAGGTTGCGGCGCGCTAAGAGCTGCCCATCCTACCTCTCGACCCACGGCCGGGGTGAGGGCGACATTCTCGTAATTTCCCTCCACCTAGCCGGGGGTTGAGGGACGAGACCCCTCGATGGTGCCACCCTATTGTCCCTCTCGCCCCCGCCGTGTGGAAGGTGATTCTCGAGAATTCCCTCGGCCTAGCCGTGGGTTGGAGGCCACTCGGGTGGCCATCGAGGCTCCGCTCAAGCCAGGTCCGCCTGCCCGAGGGCCAGAGGCAGGCTGGGCAGCCCTCGATGGTGCCACCTAGCCTACCTCCAACCCCCAGGTGGGCAGAGGGCGATTCCAAGAATCACCCCCGGCTGGGCAGAGGACGATTTCGAGAATCACTCTCGGTTGGACGAAGGGAAATTCCGAGAATAACCCTCGGTTGGGCAGAGGGTGATTCCGAGAATCACCCCCAGCTGGGTTGAGGGCGATTTCGAGAATCACACCTGGTTGGGCGGAGGGAAATTCCGAGAATCACCCCCTCACTGCGTAGCGCCGAGAATCACCCCGACCGGGTGGAGGGAAATTCCGAGAACCTGCCCCGTTGGGTGGAGGGTGATTCTAAGAATCACCCCCGCCGGGGTGGAGGGCGATTCTGAGGGTCCCCCCATGGTCGGCGAGAGGATTCCGAGAATCACCCTCCGCCTAGCCGTGGGTGACTTCGAATCGCCTCCGCCCAAATGCCCGACCGCGTAGCATTAGCCAGCAGATCACGAGGCCTGGCTCGTCTTCTGTCTCCGTGCGCAAATTAATTTTAATTTTTTTTGTTTTTTTCAACACAATCTATTTAGTAACATTTATATATTTTTAAACAAAATTATTATAATAAATGAAAAATGTATCATTTAATATTATTCAAACTAAATTTTAAAATATAATAAATAATAAAACATAATTATATGTTTTAAAAATAAATAAATAAATATATATATATATATATATATATATATATATATATATATATATATATATATATATATATATATATAATTTTAATTTAATTTAAATTAAAAACAATTATTATTTAAAATATAAAAACAATAATAAATACGTTTTAAAATATAAACAAACATATATAAGAAGATTTTAATTTTTAAATTTTTATTATCTTAAAACTAAAATAATTATAATTTAAAATATTATAGAAAAAGCGAGTATATGTTTTATATATAAAAAACAAATATATGAATAATAAAATTTTACTTACTTGTTCATTTTTAAAAATTGTGAGTCATGCACTTTCCATAATTGTCATGGTTCAAGTAGCTGAAAACTTAAGATTTAAAAAGCTTGAGGTTAGCAACATCTGTCATGATGCTTTTTATGCGTATAGATTACATTTTATCAATGTTATGAGTTGAAAAAAATTACAATTTTAGGGTTGTTTGGAGTCAAGATATTTTATGTCTTAACAACATGGATAAAAATTGTTCGAAATGATAAAGCTCTTTAGACATGATTTTGTTTATACTACAACATCATCTATCAAAAAAATTTAGAATTTTACTGAATTTTTCAATTTTCTCAACCTCGTTGTCTGTTAATTCCATTGCTACTGATGTGTCAAGTGTGACACAATGGTGTTTTATGTCCAACACTTCAACTCCGTTTTGTTTTGAGGGTGTCAATCATTTTTTTCAAGAAAGCAATTTTGTTTTTTATACAATTTTACAAAAAAGTGAAATTTGACCTTGAGAAAAACACAAATGCGTGCGAATACACACTTTTGTTTCTTTTTGAGGAGATTTTTTACATGTCTGGAGTACTTTTGGCGTGAAGTTTCCCGTTTGAGGTAATAGTTCTGTTTCGCATCGGTAACATTTAATCTTTCATGTGTGTGGTGTACCAACTACTGCATCACTATAGTCACAATGGATAGCTCCATCTTGCCCTGCACTGCTATCTCTCCACCGTGTCTCTACCACGAGCTGCGCCGTACAGCACATCAGTTACTTTGTTGTACTGTTGGAATTATTAATGAGTTATTATTTGTGAATTAACTAACTAATTAGTTCACTCCACTCTCACTGGTAAGTGTATCATTCAGTTTAGACTAGGATACAACTAGCTCCGTGAGTCAGCTGAAAGAACATAATGCAACTCAGTAAGTCTACTCTTCCAAACGTCTGTCATAACTCGCGCCTTGAAGTTCTCGGCGAGTCCTCCATGCTACGAACTCGAGTCAGACCTTTGGAATTCGTCGACTCACAGTCCACCGATCTGCCACATTTGTGCAATCTAGAAAACAAAGTGCTCGAGAGAATACGATTGTTGTTTATTATCTCGTTATTGATTAAGAGCTAAACAATAGGTAGGCGTGCATCGATGCAGTCGACGAGTCTACAAGACCACTCGCCCACATTCAAAAGCAGAATTTCATCTATTTTTTCCAATTTCAGCAACGTATCCATAATGCTTATCACCTCTAAACTTTTGGACTCTTCAGATCACCATATCTAAAAATAGGCATAGTCTAAAAATGAGACTATGCGTAAAAATAGCTTGATTGCCTACTGGTTGAAGGTGATACTTTATCACTAAGCTCCATCATCTTGTCTGAATTCCACATAGCTTTGATTTTTGCATCCGTAGCAGTGGATATTTGGTGTCGATGTGTTTTGAGTTTCGCCCATGGGGTTTTTGATGTTTTTTTTGTTTGGCACTTTGCTCCGAATGTAGCCTTTGCCGCTTCTGGCGTCCTCAGACTCCGGAGTGTTTCGGTTTCCCTAATGGAGAACATTTCATCGTAAGGACCTGTAATCTCCACCAGGTATCTTCTTTAGACTCGATTTTATGGATTGTCCTGCCCTCCCAAAGGCACGCACCATGTGAAGGTAGAAATAGACACGGATTTTTACGCGTAAATCCTGTCGTACTTAGCGAGGGGAGGCACCGATTCTGGAGGAAAAGAAGCTTTCGACGCAGGTTCTCGCTAATCATTTCCTCGTTCAATTCGAGCCTTCACAACGGATCTGCAGATGATGTGGAGAGCTCTCCATACCATCCAGGAGGTGGCTAGGCGTACGATGTCACCGTGGGTTCCAAGAGAATTGTATGTTCTCTACTCAATGTTATCTCTGCCATTTGCGGTCGAAGTAGCTTTATATATAGTATGCTACTGAATTTCGGGAAAGGTAAATGGAATTTACTGTTTCTTTCCATAAAATCTGCCAAAAGCCTTTTTTCCTTTAATGCTACAGAGGGCATACCACTGCACAGCGATTTGTCAAGGAGGAGCTAGAGAGTATGCATAGATGAGGAAATTGTTCGAGGTAAGCCTTAAGATTGCTTCAAAAACTTGATGGGAAGGACTTAGAGAAAGAGTTTCGAAAGACTAAAAGGGATCGTGCAGTCTCTTCCTCGGGACTTTATACTAAGCATTAGATGTCATTCTTAGAGAAAAAGCCCAACAAAGAAATGCTATCTATGAAGACAGGACCTCTCGTATTCTACGCTCAATGAAGAAGTCATAGGAGGAGGAGCTGAGCTGCATTAAGGGGATTTTCAAAGCCTTTGTGGGCTCACTCGTAGCAAGGGTTGGCCTTTGAATGTATAATTCTCTTATTATTGCATAGCGTGGAAAGCATTGGTATAATTCCATACCTCCGGAGAGATGTGATTTTCTCTCGCATGATCTTCAGTGGAAGTCAGAGTCTGTCATGTATAGAAGAGAAGAAGGAAGTAGAAAAACTGCGAAGAACATGAAGGTATTTTGTTTTCCATAGAAAACACCAAAATCATTTGCTAAGGTTAATAAATATATCAAAAGGAAAATAATTGAAATGATAGAAATTGAGCTAACCACAAAATCTTTAAATAGGGATGAAAAGTAGTCCAAGCTAAGTGAAACATGCGAGAACCTTTGCCTTCAAACTCTTCCAGCCTTTCTCATATCCTTGTCCATGAAAATGGACGAACTTTCATGAGTGAACTATGCATGAAATTAGGGTTGCATCATTAGTTAATGTAAAACATGAATACCTGTCAACGATCTTGAGCTTTAAATTGGTCTTGAAGGTGAACCCTCCTTATCGAGGATCAAAGCAGTGAAACATGAAGCTAAACAAAGCAACGTTTTTCTCATCATAATTATTTCTCTTGCTGAGAAACAGTGGTCTACAATTTCCACATAGTATCAAGGGATTGCAATAGCTATTTTGTAGCAGTCAGATGAGTAACGAGGAAAATCAATTTAAATTAAATATGGATTAATTTAATGTTATTATTCATAGCATCATTTAAAGATAAGATTTCCAAACAAATCATGTGTTTCGTAGAATTAGATATATTGTCGTAACATGGATTTGGTTTGGAATATTGGGGATTTAAAGATCGAATGTTATTATTCACAGCATCATGTCTATGGTAGGTCATGGCTCTCGAATTTATAAAGAAACGAGAGATAAGGCCCGGTTAATGCTGGATTTTACTGCTAAACTTTTGCCTGAAAGGTCAAGGCTTTCCTTGTACTCAAAATACAGAGGTAACAAAAGCGAGCAGAAAGAGTAGAGCATGATGACATTGAAGACCATGATAGTTTAGTAAGTGTTAGACAATACATAGATGTGCAGAAACAATTCGAGTAATGCCAGGTCGTATGATCATCCTGCATTATTGTGAAAAATACTAACATAATTAGAACAAATGGATAGAAATAGGTCTTTTATTGCATCCATAACTGAAGTCAGGAATGAGATAGCGCTCCACGTAATTGGTTACATAAGCTAGGCAATCAGTATCAGGTAGAACAAAATTATTGCATTCTACAATAAGATGCATAGCCGCACATATTTTTACTTCTAAGAAAGCGAAATCCTACATAAACCTCCTCTCACAATGGAGCTCGGGATGGATATGTTCACTGAGATACCTAACTCTAGAGAAGAACCAAACGAATATCAAATATGTAAATGTTGGATGGGCTAAGGATAGATGCCTTGGGATTGAAAGCCCACATACTTTTGAATATAAACTCCACTTACATGCTGTCGTACCATGCACGTCATGTAATTGGGTCACCGTATGAACGATTTTAAATGAATGTAAAAGGATGTCAGGCACATACGATTACCTTTTTCCAATGCCGACTCTCAAAGTATGTGCTTTTACATGACGATGCCAAAATAGGTTTTCTTGTAAATATGATGCCATTATTCCTGACATGTAAGCAGACACTTCCTGTGAGTTGAAATGAATTTGACATTTGTCCAAAGTCGGAGACATCACATTTAAGTACGAGTTACTCATGACATCCCAAAGGAGACCACAGTTAGACACGTGCCTGTAGTGAGGAAACACGAGGTAAGATGCGTGGGACATATGATATCCAAATATCAAGGAGAATGGAATCAGAAAGACAGTAGCTGGGCGGGATGACAATTATCTGTTAAGTCTAAAGGCAACGACGATGATCATCCAAATGGCATACTATATGGAGATAATTTCACGAAATACTCCGCCTGAAGCTTAGTACACTATCCTTACTACATTGATACACACACACACACACACACACACACAAGCCCTTTTTTATCTCGTATCACTGTATTGCAGCTAGAATAAGGGCTCACATCCAGAATACACATGTATACCCATAGCCTCCATTCAAAGCAGCATCATCGTAGCTCAAACAAGAATCAGCAGCAAAGAAAGGATTGGCTTCGGTCATGCCTTTTCTCGAGCCAATGCAGTGCTACTTCGAGCTCAGAGATCCTACAGGCACCGCACTTGGTCATCTTAGCCTATGCCCAAGATCTGAACTCGAAATGTACATTGACACTGATTCTGGACCGCAGATTTAACTGACCAATGGCTACAGGTGCATAGAGAGAGGCAGGTCAGTCTCACACAAGCTCCATCGTCATTTAAGATCAATATCTCGAGCTAGTGATCACTTTTCACGTTTGCCTCTCACTCGGAATGATAATAGTTTCCATAAACTCGGATTACTTCGCATCACATGTGGTATATAGCGAGCTTAGGTCTTTGCAGTGAACAACCTCAGGTGTAAATCACTATCATGGCATAATCCAAATGTATCGCTATTATACGACTCCACCTGCTACCATGTCTACCACTTTGCCTCAAGATTCACCGTGTGTAATAAGGTGACCGCATATATAACAGAGAGTGATTGCCCTATAACAAAGGTTGCCGCACATTATAACATGAGAGTCTGTCCTATATAAATTGAGACTCGCTTCGTTATTCAGATACCATGGTTTGCTATTACTTATATTATTCTTCGCGTCGATGAATTTGTGTTACCGGTTTGTTAAATGAGGTCTTCGAGGGCTAACCAATATCAAAGAATTGGATGCGAGTCGTCATACCTAACTACTGCTCCGAATCGCGAGGTCTTGAAATGTCTTCCTCTTGTTTGAAAGTCGCATTTTCCTCGCTAAACACTAAAATATACATAGTGCTCAAAATGGAATTTATTCGGTCACGGATAAAAGCCTATAAGCATAAATCATGTATCATGGTTGACCCAAATTGGTTAACTTAAAATTTTCTTTTGATGAACCAAATGATCATATGCCATGACGGATGCTTCATTCAACATAACTGTTATAAGTTGAATTCCATAGGACCACTTTGTTTTTCTATGCAAACGTCCATATTTTGATTACAAAGAAAGTTGATTAAGAGTCAGAGACAAATGAGTCAGATTTAGATTCTCATCGATTTTCATTCATTATGAAAGGAAAGCATTGTATCGAAGACATAAGAATAAACAAATCTCTCGATTCATTCATGGACATTTGCGTATTTATGGAGTGGCAAACCCAACTACTATGGAAACTATTAGAGGCTTATTGGAGGGCTCTACATGTAGTTATTATTACTTATAGATGTTGGGTTGTATCAAGACGAAAATCCTGCAGATGAGAAACTCCTACTGGACATGTCTCAAAATTTATATGCGTAAAGAATCATTCGGACCTTTACTTGCTGAAGCATTGTATATCATACCATTAGTGCAAATTTTCCAGTGAATTTATTTCACAAATGTTGGAATCCAAAACCCAACGGGGAATGATTCATATAGACTTAAAGTATCTCTTTTGCTTTTATCATACCATTAGTGCGAAGGATTTTGATATATTCACGAATGCCGGAATCAAAGCTCAACCGTAATGGACCACAGACTTTAAATTCACCAAGTTGATGAGGCCTTTGAACCTACATCCATGTGTTATTGCTTATAGATGTTGGGCTTTATTTGCACATAAGCTCGACAAATATCTCCACACATTAAGGATTTCCATGTGTGAAGAGAGACATTCGGGCATATCAGATGGTGCACAAGGATGGCGTGGATGTGGATTCTTGCATTACTGTTGATATTGATTTGAAATTTGTCTTTCTCTTGAATGACGTCTAGCAGAACTAGTTTACAAGGTACATGGGTGATGGAACAACATCCTCTATGTACCGGAAACAAGTGAAAATGAGTCACTTTTCAGTGCTCCCTTTTTTTCCTTTAAAGAAATATCTGCTATGTTCCCTATGAGGACATGCATGTTACCATTCCCGAGTATGAACTCTCAAACAACAAGGCTAGAGCTTCATTACAAGGACATGCTGTATGAGCTCAGCCTAAAGCATCTGTCACATGTGGGAATTGAACCTGTGTGATAGGGAGGACAACATTTTCTCCAAGCCACCCGAGCAACATCCACCGAGATGGCTTAATCTTTCTCAAACCCCAAAATTAAGGAGATTAGACTGGAGATCACTATTTACCACTCCTTTTGTGTGTTAGCAACCTACATTCCAATCCACATATATCCATAGTACATTTCACTCGATAGGCATTATCCTGAGCTTTTCCATCAGCGGTTGAACATGTTAACAAAACTGTTTGGAGTATAGAATCTGGATGCTTTTGAGCTCTCGTCTCGCTACGCAAAATTGTTTTCGAGTAATCTCTCAAATGCAGGTCTAACTGCTGAGTTAGCGCCTCTCAACTAGGTACGTAGAGAATTACCCAGAAGAAGATGGTTGTCAGACTTTTAAGGTTTTGTCTTGCGAACGTTACATGGGAAATGCCATTACATATAGGTCAACTCATGTCACATGCATAGTAAAATTTAATTACACGCAAAGCTCGAAAATAAGTTATCTTCGAACATGCCACTTATTGTGACTTGTTTGAGATTCTACGGTTATCTACTTGTAACTTATTTTTTATTGTCACAGAAATATTTCCTAAAAATTCTATGGCTCTAATGTACGTGAGTGTACTTTATTAGATGAAGACATTAGATATATTATGTGCATAAACTTTCTATTTTCTATTAAAACCTAAATTTTACCGATTATTTAGATTCATGGTTTCCAAACAAATCAAGCGCTCTTCCTCTCTCCTTCATCTATTTTTTATGAGTGTTTTAGGAACAAAGTTTCCCCTGTTATTGGTGCATTTCCTTTTTAAACTAATTTAATTAATGTAGCTTGCCACCGCAAACATGGCACACATGAGTGGCTTACAATACGAGGATTGAAAAAGGCATGGTGTGCTTCACGTCATATGCAACATCCTCTAACCTCACCATAAACTCCTGTGCAAATCGCAAACGCATCCGTAGCCAAATATTCTCATGTTGTTGATTGCTTTGCATTTGAGTTGTGTCGTTACAAAACATTCGATGTTTTGCTTCTGCAGTTTATCAAAATATATTTTTTTTAATATTTGTTAGTTTCCATCCGATAGCGACTGTTTAGGTTCCGTCGCAAGAGCTATCAGATTGCTTTAATTTTCATCGGAAAGAGCGATGTTTTGTTTTCGCCGTAAGAGTGATTTTTGTCGTGGATTTATCTAAACATTTTTTCTTAAAATATTTTTAGTTTTCTGCCTGGAAGTGACGACGAATTTCGTTTACTATCGCAAGAGCGGCGTTTCAATGATGTTTAATTTTCGTCGCGTCGCAACGTTTTTGTTTTCGTCGGAAGAGCGCGATGTTTTGTTTTTACAAAGCCGGAAGAGGGCTACGCTTTGTTTTGTACGGAAAGATGCTTATGGCTCAGAAGCTCCGTTGGAAGAGCAGAAAGTTTACAGGCCCAGTGCGATCAGCGGTATCAGCCACCAGAGTGACGTTTTGTGATGGCTTTGAAAGAGCGACGTTTTTTGTTTTTCTGCCGGAAGAGCTGACGGTGTGCTGATCACGTCGGAAGAGAGACTAATGTCCGGAGCATGTCGAGAAAATGTGTCGCTATTCCAACACTTGTGGAAAGTCTCGGAATTGTGACTCTAGGGCATCAACCACAGGTCATTTCCGTCCCACTAGCATGTCGCTCTTCACGACGCGTGTGTCGCAAAGACACTTTGGCATCCTCGGAAATGGGCCGAATGTCCTAGTGTTATGATTGTAAAGTCGATATGAAATTTTTCAAGTTCCGTAATAGTAAAAACATTCCGACTACACTTCATACAAACCTTGTGTAGGTTGATGATAGACATTTTCGAGGTTCGCAAAATTTCTCCAAAATTTCATCGAAAATTTCACCGTCATTCTTTGATGTGGCCGGCCTTTTGTTTGGAAGGTCGAGATGTTGTTTGCACTCGACCGCCTGCATGATAAAAACTTCTGGGAATTAGAGCCGGAATTTCAAAAGAGCCATCCAGGGGTAGGATTTTTAAATATGAAGTACTCTAATGGCTTTGTCTTGGAGATACTGAATTTGTTACTTGTATTAAATATTTTTCAAGAAATTTTGATCGTAGCATCGATTAAAAATTATTCTGAGAAAATGAATTTAGCATTATTAAAGCTGCTTGTAAGAAGAATTCCCTAAAGTTCCCGAAGAGTATGAGGCAGGAGCCACAACCATGTTGCTCACATTTTCTCTAGGTCGTTGCATATTCCGCTTGGTATTTGGTGATTGCAGACAGTAGATGCATCATTTCTCACGACCCTACCCTTCTCCTTCCTGCATGTTCCCAGATTGCTTTAGGACTCCACTTACGTGCTACCACTTTTTCGTGACAGATTCCATATACAAAATCTGTGTGTGCAAAGCTTTCCATCATTTTCTGACATCTCTACTTTAGTGTACCATCTGCAGGCTCGAGAGAACAGCATCTCCTCGGGCTTGTTCTTGTAATTTTCTTTGTGTCTCGCCGTAATATTTTCCCTTCCATTTCTCCTGACACGCACAAGCCGGATGCGATCCTTTCCACATCCGCTTCTCAAGCTCATCCACATCAATCGTCATGCTCACTAGGTCCATCATCATGCATAACTCGTCACATAATATGACATTGAATCTCCCTTCAAGAAGCACGAAAGAAGATCCAAATTTCCGGATAACCTTTATATCTCATCCTAAAACTCCCCATGACTTCTCACGCTAGGCGGTGACAGATATGCGAAAAATATTTACAAATTCTGTTTTAAGGAGAGACCAAGGAAAAACCAAGAGTGTGAAAATCTCTCCTTTCAGTGTGGATATCTGCCTAATATGTATCTGTATAGTAGAGAGAGTCCCCGTCCCATCACCAGATAGGTGAGTGAAATAAACAATATCCTCTCACCTTCGCCTGCATGTAGGGAAGGCTACGAAATTGTAAACACCGCTTATCGGCAAATAGAGACATCCAAACAATGCGGACACGGCCTGCATTTGATTCAATGCAAACCCTTAAATACAATGTAAGTAGTCTCTTCCCCCATGCATGTCTTAGTGTAGGTTACCTAAACGATGCTCATGCCGACATCCACGAATTTTAATATGTTGCAGTCGTAAACATGTGCTTACGAGTCACGAAACATAAGTAATCCTAAAACAACGTGCTCTTACACGCAGGATTTCGAAGTTAGATGGCTGCGAAGGTTCCATCCAGGTATATGACTACTTGACTTGGCATTTAAGTTGTCTGTGTGAAGCCTCAAACTCAAAAGTTTTAGGTGTTGTGAATCTAAGTATGTTGTCATGTTTTGCTAGATCTCGTGCAATTACTGATTAAAAATCCATCCTTCTATCAACTAGAGCGATCTCATTTCTCATCTTAAAGTTGAGTCAGACGAGCTTGCTAAACTTGGAACCAAATCGATGTTGCACCTATCTGGGCACGTTCATCTTGACTCTACAAACACGTCAGGGAAGCATGAGAAAAGGCTTGTCATTTCCAGTAGACCCTGCCTCCATGTTCATTTAAGCTAACATTTGTAATTTACAACCAAAAAACCAAAGAGACTCGGACAATCGCATTGGTAGGCTATCAGCAGCCATTATCCCATTAAACCTAGTGAAGAAACATGTCTAGCTAATTTTGTGCCTATTAAAATTTATACAGTACTCGTCTCTTCGCTGAAAAATATTTTTTATTTGTAATTAGATATAATTATGAAAATTATTTTTGTAGCTGTTATCATAAAATTTAATTTAGAAAGTCATTCTCGTGCTTGAATGGACATCATTCGTGGAATTTTCATTCTCAGCATTTCCTCCATGAAATAGCTATCTACGTTTTTAATTGAAAGTGTTACTCTATAGCTGTTCAGAGTGCTGCTAAAAAAGCAAATTTAGAGAGTTTGAAAGAACTTTTTATGCCATATCTGAGCTCTACGAATTTAATGATCCAACGTTTTACGGTCCGTGGATCACAACAATCAAGACCGAAACCTCTCAAAAGGTAACAACATTTCTAAAATAAAGCTATAATCCTACAAAGTCGGAGTCGACCTAATTTTCCAAATGTAATTGACGTACCATGCACTATGTCAATTGAGTCAGAAAACCCATCTTATCCATCTCCTCCACATAAAACATCTCCAGCCTCTCTAAAAACTTTCTTAAAGCTTTACCGAAATTTTGGATTACGCATATTAAATGTGTAGACATTGAGAGGATTTCACAAAGAATCTCTATGTAGAATGAGATGAACTAAATCAGCCCTATCGTTTTAAGGAGATGAGATGAGATAAGGATTAACATCGACTCATGAGGTAAGAAATCATAAGTTTTCTCATGAAAGTAGAAGGAGCATCATGTGCGTACTAAATGTAAGATATAGGTAGTATCTTTCTCGTATAATACTGATATGGAAATAGCTAATCAAATCCAAACTGAATGACTAAATAAGTCTTCGTAGTGAAATAGTAAAATATAATCTCGGTCTTATCCACATCACTCGCCATCAACCCAGTAGAGTTCCATGTACACTAATTAAAAGTTACACCTCCATTTCTCATACAGGATATAATACCCTAAAGCCTCGACTAGAAATTACTAACTTTTACAAATGAAAGCCAAGAAGGATAAATAGTGAACATAGGTTTGAACCTCCTTGGTCATCTATTAGATTTTGAAGCATCTCACAACATATATTAATGATGCTGGTACCTATTTTGAGATTCCAAAGTCTTTGAGTTTGTACGTGATTCTTATATAATGTTGCGCCATTATATTTGTGGTGAAAATGTTAGGGCAACAAGAGAAAACCCCGTGAGACAAACACATTATAAATTTCCATATTTCTTGTCATCGTTTTGCAGTAGCAAACTCCTTGAGTTGATGTTAACTTCCAAAATCACACAGATGTACCCTGATCATGTAATGCATCCATGGCTCGCTAGATCTCCATGCATTGTAAAATGTAATTCAACGTGTAGGATTAAGGAGTGCATAGCTCACGACAACTTCTTCAGCTTTTTCATTTTAGAACATGTCATTAAAGACAACATTAGGAGAAAATATGGGAAAATTAAAATGTTATTTTGAGCTATGTACTTTAGGAGGAAGACCTCAGAGTGTGAAGCCCTTTTCTTGTGGTAGATGTGGTGCTTTTGCTTTAGACAAGAGGATTTGGTAGAGCAGAGGTACTACACTGAATGTATGCTTTTCCTAAAGAGTTAAATCTTCTAAGACTATCGGCAGCGTGATGGTCCACGGCATCTCAAACTCTCACCTAAGGGGAAGAGTCATAACCCTACGGATAGAGATCCAATGAGAAACCATCAGCTAGAAGACGGCCACCTTAGGATTCACCTACGGTTTGCCTCAAGCTTTAATCTGGAGACCTAAGCAAGGGACTTCCTAAGCTAAGGGTTTTCCTATGAGTCAAACTAAGATGAGATCATGTAGGCTTTTACATTAGGACAAGGGATGCGGTGGAACCAATGTCTACTCACGTCTGCATGCTTTTCCCAAAAGTTAAATATGAGATTACTCAGCACGTGTTGGTCCTTTAGATTCCAAGTTCTCTGGGTTTGCACCGGTCTTACAAATGTTGCTCCATGGAGGATGGCGGTGGAAAGTGTTAAGGAGAAACAAGAGAAAACCTTGTGAGCAAATACATTCTCAAATTTCCATCTATTTTTTTTCTATGCCGCATAGCAAACTCCTCGAATGATGTGCTAATCGCCAACGATCACACGATTCTCCCACTAAAGTCAATGCATCCATGAATTGTTGTATCCAATCCATTGTAGAAATCTCATTCAACCATGAGGTTAACAATTGTAGCTCCTCGACAACTTCTAAAAATTTTTTATTTAGGACTTGTCATTAGTAGACACCATGATAGGAGACAATAAGGGAACATTACGTAAATGTTATTTTGAGCCGTGTCATCTCATCGTCACCGTATCAATATTCCTCAAGAAATTCATTATTGAGTCGACTATTATTACTTTTATATTGCAGACCTTCCCGGTTCACAATGTTCATTCGATCCTTTCTTCCTGTGTTAAACCTACACGTGTCTCATCCTGAAGTTGAAGTACATCTTAATTTGTGTCCTTATGTTTTCTACTGACACACTCACATTATTTTTCTTCCTCGAAACAGATAGAAGTCTAACCACGTATAATAGGGGTAGGATTGCTCTGACTTGGCTACATGAGGTTTATTAGTCAATGAATTTACTTTTTTGCATTTTCAACGTAATTTTAAAACATCCGATCGTCTTACTGCACCGACGGAGGGCCCACCAGCCTCTCTAGATATATGGGACAACTACCTATAGTAGCCTTCATTGTTTTCCGAGTTGAGTGAGTGTCTTAAAACAAATTTAGTTTTGTAAATATTTTAGGCCTATTTTTCCTAAATATTTACCTTAGATCCTAAACTCAAATCCTATCACGAACCATGCAAAAACCCTCAATATCCCATACATACACTCATGTTGTATTGCCAAACCTCTTCTCATTAGTCCATAAATCAATTGAGTTATACACAACAAGGGAAATGCCTGAGATTTCAAAGCTTTGAGTGTATGCATATATGACAAAATACGCAGCTCGAGAAACCAGTTTGCCTTCATCTCATTTATCATCATATGTAATATAAAAATCAAGAGGTAGATAATGCTCTATTTAAAGGGCATTAATCAACATCACAAATAGGCCAAACCCGTCCATAGAATCATGACGTGACGGAGATGATGGAAATATGTCGATATAGAATACAGGTGATGAAGCAAATGCTCAGGACAGACGTGAAAGAGATGGAAATATGTGTAGCACCTCAAAATGTCTGTATATTTCAGAAAACACAAAACCACTCGTAATAAATTGAGTTTAAAAACCATCAGGAACATGCTCTGCCGCCTATCCTAAGGCCGAGTAGCTATTAGATTGAATCAATCTAAAAATGATGCACACCTCAGTCGAGAGCACTTTATTTGGAAGAAGGTACGACTAGATCGAATTAGCATTTTATATGGACTTCTAATCACTAGCCACGATGAAATATCAATGACTGAAATTGGATGGTTTTCTTGGATGACTATTATGGACTCGTGGAATATACCTGCATCTCCAAAATAAATGCGACCGACGAAAACCAAAATTCCCAGATTGATTTAGAAGGCATGCCTTCATTATGATTCCTATGTTTAATCTTGAATGTGTTCTTTACAATAAGATAGAGAACTCAGGTCAAATTTGCCTGGAAATTTAATATTATGTACTACCTCTAAAGTTTGCAGCACTACATAGTAATTCCTACCTCAAAAAATGACAATATTCAAAGGAACAAGTTTTGAGAAACTTTTGTTTTTTTTAACCCTTTTCGCCTTGTTCACATTCATTATCCACAAAATTTATGTTTCTCAATGGTTTATAATTGTACCCTCTTCTAGGGAAATTTCCTCCAATTGAAAATCTGAGTGTTCACTATGAACTGAATCTATTAGATATGGATTGTAAGAAGTGACTCTTGCAGAACAAGAGAAGAGGGTGAGTTACAATGAATATTAAGTGATTCACGATATAAATTATATTTGAGAATTCTAATTCATGCTTTTCTTACATATTACTATATGCTTTAACTGCATCTCTTCCAGTGCATTCAAAATTAATTTCATGTAATACGCATTACAAAAAAAGGTTTGTACTTTGCTAATATCATGGAGCCAACCTTTGACTCGGGAATGCCATCCCTATATTTGTTTGAATGGTTTCACTGGAATTCAACCTCTACTACAAATAATTGACATCAGCTCTATGCCTCATCACGCTTGCCTCCTCACACTACCACATCACTCTCTCTGATGGGACGGCCATCAACATAGGAATTTGATACCAGTACTGCTTATAGCACATAGGTTACATTTGAAGACATCGCAAATCTCGCTCGATCATTTTTCTGCAAAAAGTAAGCTTGCGCAATGTCCTCAGCTCTTTTTGTCAGAATAAAATTCTACATTCAACTTCTTCCCTAGTATGTTGCATTCTTTCCTCCACAAAATGGATTCTACATTATTTTCCCTTCATTCACGCCGAGATCCATTCGAAAGGTTCCTTGAACTTGAGGTCGTGCGACGTAAAAGTAGCTTTGGGTAAGGACTCCATCGTACGCTAGCTACACACAAAGGCAACTGGACTACGATCACTATCTTCTCATCGCGCATAGTAGATTATGCCCTCTATTGTAACCTCGATGAATACGTCCACAACTACAAATGTGTCATTCAGAGGCACTCCAATCCCTACCGAAAGTATTTTTCAATCCAAGGTAGAGCATCAACAGAGACACCCTTGAAAAATTACAACACTCGCACGTGGGTCCATAAAAGTCTTCGCCTTTGACCACTTATTGATCATGACTCGAGATGAGATTCAACTTTTTGCATTTCGTTTGAATCGGGATAGGACTCCCTTTGCTCATATAGTGAAGTTGGGAAACAATATATTGTTTCGATGGGGCACTCAGTCAACAAAGCAAACCCAAACTAAACACTTAAAGCAAACAAAATGAGATTTACTTATTTGTTGCGGTGGTACGTCAAAACCATGTTTGGAAGATGATCCAAATCTTCCTGCAAACGCTCATTTCAAAACAATCGACTGAAATCAAGTCCGTAAGCCCAAATAACATTCTAGATGTTATTGGTGTTGTTAGCTCCACCTCACCTGCTTCAACAATTCGAAGAAGATGATGGAACCAGAAAACTAAGAAAAAGCCCGCTCACATTAAAGGACAAGTCAGGTTTGCAAAGCATTAATGTACCATCAGCCCTATGTGGAGATCAGCATGCATGCAGGGAAACAACCTCTGCTGAATGCGTGCTCTTCCGAGCAGCTGTCATATCCATGGTATCCAGGGAGGTTGGTGTCATTGCAGATTTAATGGAATCACCATAGCCACGTCTCCACTACCACTCATCATGCAAATACAAAACATGGAAGAAACTCAACAACTCCATACTTAGCAGTTCCATGATGTGCCAAATTTCCCAGCTATCAAATCTCCATCTTTGAGTAGAAACCTGTACTGTCGCTTCCAACCAAGATTTACCACAGAAGACAAATTCGAGAGCTGCTAGCATGGAAGCCTCTAAGAAGGCAATATGGGTTCTTGCCTCCAGTGCCACCGCGGCTTCTCTGCTCACGCATGAATTCATACTTATGATCTGCGTTCCCATTAGATTTCAATGGAAAGAAATGCATGAAAATGTAGTTCACCATTCTAACAATATTTGCAGCATTGTCACAGAGTGTAACAAAGTTGGGGCTCCTAGAATGTGACTCATCGTTACAGCTTACAGTGCAATTACATGACACACACTGAGGCACCTTTAGAATGTCCACCACTATGCCAATGATGAGGGAAATTAAATGTCAATGGGCATCACGATTCAAAAGGCTTGTTCCTTTTCTCTATTGAACCAAACTCCTCGATCTTTCAAAGAGGTAAACATTTGCGCATCTCATGTCGCCGACTGCCCACGCCGACTTTTCCATCAATAGAGTACTACAATGGTGTTGATCATTTGCAAACTATGCGATAAATTTCAGAATAAATTCAATATGACGCTACATGCGAGAGGTCCTTAAAGACATTGATGCATTGATCATTTCACAACGATTGGTTATTCCACTGCCTTTGAGCTCTCTTCTTATATGCACAAAATTATTCTTTTCTATACATGAAATAACATCTCTATATAGATCGATTTTCCATACCATTGTAAAATCACAACCATATTGTTGTGCTAGACACTTTCTTTTACAAGATCTCAGTTTTCAATAATATAAAATATATATACTTACTACATACAAATTTCCATAATATATATATTGATTTTTCGACACTCTCGAGTAGAGTCCAATACTCTTGTTCTAACATGTTTTCCAAAGTCAATTGAAACTCTTTCTATCACTTTATGATATTCAATTAAAAAATTTGAAATGGTTACAAAAATGTCATACATTTCTATACATTCATAATGTTGGGTTTCCTATGTTTCTGTGTTTGGCTCTACCAAAAGATAAGACAACATCAAAACCCTTTCGGGGACCTCGGGATCTGCCTGCCTGGGGTCTAGAGAGGATCTCTCTATAAAGAGCAAAGGTATATGTCTTTGAAGTTCAGGTTCAAGGTATTAGGCTAGTTATAAGGCACCAAAGGGTTTGTTTTGTCGTTTGTTTCGTTTGGTGGGAAACAGGGGAAAAGAAGGGTTCAGATATAAGACAAAGGTGAGCAAGAAGGATTCTAGGGAAAAGGGGAGATAATTCGGAGAACACTCGAGACCATTGGGCAGTGGAGTCATAAAAGGGTTTACTTTGCTATTCAGGCATCCAGGGCTTTAATTGGGCTAGTCATCTAAAAGCAGAGGATCTTTAAAGATGATAGTGTGAGTATGAAATGATAAGGAATGAAGGTGATGACAAGGAAACCTCAGGGGTGACCCCTTAGGAAGAAGATCTAGGGACAGGAGATACATTAAGCACCTATGATCTACCCCTAAAAGTTAACTCTTCAAAGACAACACACACACTATAGTTTAAACACAAGGTGAAGCTCGAGATCGAAGAGAGGCTTTGAACTTTCAATGCTTCGACATTCAACTTAAGGGAACTTAGAAAGGTTCAATTGATTGAAAAGACCCTAGTGAGATAGAATTAGCATTATAAACTCTCAGTATCCCAATTATTTCAATTAAAACCCAACAAGAACATCAAGAACATATTCATAAATTCATACATCGCTTGAGTGAATAACAACTACTACAGCTGAGTTAAATTATCTTGAATTGGTTCTTAGATAACACAAATCGGTAGAAAACATCAAAGATAAGAAGAGAAGCGAGAATTAGGGTACCATACATGGGTATATCCTAAGCAGACTATCGGATTCTTACCGAGAGAAAGGAAATGTAATGAATTACAGAATGAAAAAAGAACAAAGGCAGAAAACATCACCGTCGCTTTAAATAAGATCCAAAGAAATATGCTTTGTCATATTAAAGAAGCAACCACCCGATCATATACAACATTTTCCAACGAGCTTGACATTGTGAAATCATCTCTCAACCTATTTTACAATTTTACACGCAGAACAATATCTCGAGAGAAACAACTTACAATTACGAATATCAGATCAACAACCAACACTTTCAACCTCTACAATGTGTTTCCTCATGCAGTTTTATAGCTGAAAAGAGGTAGAGGAGGTAGATGAAACACTAAATGAAACATTAAAACATAGGTATAAGGAGAGGGTTCGAGACATTATGCTTAATATATATGCATTGATTTTATCGACACTCTTTGGATGAAAGAGTGGTCCTTTGGACATATTGATAGTAACTGCGAATATGTGCCTTTGAATATACTTTTACAAATTTCACGTACTCGTAGTACTCTAGTGATAAGAAAAAATGCGGATAAATGACTTTCAGTTTTCCATACTACCTTTTCAAATGGCTCGGTAGCATTAGGACTTGTCAGGGTGTAGATCTCCTCGGAAACATTGATGAAGATAAAACATTGTGGGAACTCTGTCCTTTCTGAAAGAACCTTCTCATACATGTAGATATTTCACAAGATTATTTTTTGTGCTTTAGGCTCATTAGGCCTTTTCGGGTTAATACAAGGACTTCAATCGGTGACATTCACCTTTCACCAACATTGAATTAAAGCTTAAAATCTTCAATTCTGAGCTTTCATTCTTCTTAATTCGTCTACTGATGCTCTTCGCCCTCCGTGTAGCTCTGTTCGTCCGTGAAAATGTAAATTTAATGGCGCGGAAGTTTTAAAGTTAAGCTACGGTTCTTTAATGGAATGTTTCACTAGCACCTTCCCATACGATTCACTCGCAATCTCCGGCTTTGAAAATGGCCTTCTCTCCAGCTCCGTGTCACTATGACAGTATGTAGTAACAGAGCCATGGCGTTGTTTCCACCGCCTCTAACGTACAAACACACAAACATGTTAAGAAATCCATGCGAGGTGAGAGGTGAAATGCGTGGAGAAAGCTGTGGGAATGATAGCACATACATGGTGGATGAGGTGAATGCAAGTGGAAGATGGGTCGTCAAAATGCCGTGAAATGGTGGAAATCAGATCCGAATGAAGAGTTTGGTGAGGAATGCTTTTGAGCACGTCCGATTAGATCTGGTGGTGGCAATGGACAACAGTAAGTGATTAAATCGACGGAGTGACTTTAGAATGTACGACGACATGAAATAACCTTTAATGTTATAACATAAAGTTTTTAATGTGGGCAGAGAAGAAATGATTCTTAATGCAAAACATAAAGTTTTAAACTTTGGCGAAATACACGGAAATATTGAAGCACATGAAATGAGGCTTTGGATGGTGGAGTACGGCATGAGGTGAGGGCGATGGAAATATGGGCCGTTAGATCTTAGGAGGAGATCAACGGTGAGATGATCTCAATAAAACCCTATGAGTAGCCTGTGATGGAAAAATATGGAATGGAGGACAGCTGAAATAGCGGTCAGATTGAGTCTAAAAGCAGATCAACGATCCAGAGATCTTTGAATGGTCTTTGCTGAGAGACGGAAGTGGGAAGTGGTTTTCAAGGGAAAGCTAGTTTGCTTTTCGTGCGACAAAAGGTGGTTTCAAATTTTTCCCTAAAATCCATGCAATATAGTCATCGCTCGACATTGGTGAAATGAAAGCGCCTATCAAGCGTGAATTTAAATGGTTAAACCCTCGAACGCCAAAGTACGTAGTATGGATGTTGGCCATCAGATCTGGGGACAAGTGAGATCTGATGGTGGGAGGAAGAGCACGGATATGAAGACGTGCGCGGTCGGTCCAGATGAGATCAGAGCAGAAGTGGGTTTCGATACAAGCCATCTGACTCTATGAATGAATGACTGCGGATTTGGAGAGGAGAGCAATAATGGAGAGGGCTGGTTAATGAGCGGGAAGAATACGATGTGGATCAAGAGGGATGGATGGTTGTGATTCAGTCGAACTGGAGGAAAGCAGGGCCAAAACTCACGATGGAACGATGTTGCGATTGCATACGGGACAGCTGGATCTACGAGATCGGCTTGTCTGTGATTGGATTGGGGGTGACCAATCGGGGAACGCGCGAGCGAGAGAAAATCCTAGCCATTGGTTCTTGTGGATTCACGGCCGGGATCAAATCGAGAGAAATACAGGAGGGTGGCACAATAAAACCACGGATTGGCGATGGGCGCGGTGGTGTGATGCTCGTTGGATCAAGAGGGAATCACACGTGGAGATGGCCATCGGAGGTTTACAAAGCGAATTTTATGGAGGCGTGGATAAGACTTAGCGCCGTGGGATCTTTTCAAATCAATGCGTGGGTATTTCACCCTCGCTCATGGAACAAAACGCTTCTCGCACCTGAAACTTTCATTTAACAGAGAAACAATGCTCGTGCGACAAACTACAGATGCCCAAGCGTTGTATAGTTTAGCGCTTGGTCTTAACACACTTAGTTACATGGATAGAGAGTGGTTAGGGTGCACGCAAAAGGGGCTAAGCCTGTTAGTATGAAAAAAGGTGGGTTTTTAGGCCTAATACGTTTTTAAGGCTTAAAAGAGGTTTTTAGTAGAGGAAAAAGGATTTTAAAATGAAACAAAGAGTGCTTTGTGAGGTTAAAAAGGAGAGTACGGGATGATTTAGTAGAGCTTGGGAGGATGTAGGGGTCAAAGGAGAAATTTGAAGAAGGGAGGAGTCAAATGAGGAATTTTGCGGATACAAAGGAAAAATGGAGGCTTTCAAAGCATAATTTTTTCCTGAACGATGGAGGATATCTTGATGGAAACGGCGATGAAGATATTTTCAAAGGCTAAGGACACACGAGAGGCTTCAAGAATGAGAGGTTTTCATAGGAAATGTATCTCTTGAAGGCTCGGAAAATATTTAGCCACATGTTTGCTTGACAAAAATTTATAGGTGGCTGATCAGTGGACTCCACATGAGGACTAGCATCTTCTGAAGGTAGTCAACAGCAAATATTCTTTGGGAAGTCAGGCAGGATGCCTGAATCTTTGAACCATCCTTTCTTCTTTGGAATTCATGATTGATACAAATATGATGGAATCATTAATGAGGTAGAAAACATTCCATAAACAATCTACCTACCCATCCTCAGATCCTAACATTCTTTCTTCAAGGTGCATTTGAATTTACCAGATCACTATTATCATTTTCTATATCGAAAAGCTGTAAAAACAAACTAGTCTAAATTCTACCCTTATTCCTCCATGAGACTAGATTAAACTATTGGCCTCATAGCTTCTCTACCTATACTAATATACTACAGGATTAGAAACCTGCAGCTGATTTCTTTCTCTACATTCAAACCAATCGTAAATTTAAACAGATAAACCGTGATTAATAGTCTGCTCTTTGGTGGATCCATGGCACTCAAGATAACGCACCACGAGCTAAAATTGGCAACTTGAAATCAGAAATTACTGAAGGCTTGAAATCTGAAACTTTGAAGCATCCTTCTTTTCCTCGTGACTCAGAGTTTTTGACTTGTGAGAGTCACTTTCTTTCTTCACCCTCGACTTTGGTTTTTGGGCTTGTTAGAGCTGAATCCTTCTTTTCTGCTGTGATTCAGATTTTGGCGCATATTAGACCAAACTACTTCTTTACTTCCTTTGGCTCAAGTTTTGATCATGTGAGCACAATATTTCTGCACTTCAAAGTTCAAGTTTTGAGCATGTCTGAACCTCTCTTTCTCTTTTTTTGAAATATTTTCTCTTTTTATTTGAAAACAAAACACAACAATGGTATTTACAATGGAAATGAAACTCTCAGCTGAAATAAGCGGTAGTAATGTTTGAGCATCCTACCATCAGCGGGACCCCCAAATAGAGTCTGTACCATCTAGCTCTTGCAAAGATGCATTTGGACTAATGGTGGATTGGATGATGTAAGGACCTTGCCAGCACATCTCAAATTTTCCATGCGTGCTTTGTCATTCTCTCTAGAGTCCCATTTTAGAACCTTATCTCAAATTTTTGAGTCTCAAGCTTTTGTTCTTTTGTCGAACAACTTCTTTATGTTTTCCTGCACTTTCGAGCTCTATTAGCAGACTTATTCTCTTGTTTTTTGGAGATGAATTGTTTGATTTATCTCTTACTTACACTGTCCCTCTTCTCATTCAATCTCTGGACTAGTTTTAATCAACATACCTTAGTACGTGTGAAGCTCAGTCGCCTCGTTCTATAGGCACGCTGATATGATGACATTCAATGGATTTCATTTGCTGTTAGCCTATACATTTAAAGCATGCACTAACTTGTTATGCCATGATTTCTTATTCTATTGAAATAGCTCTTATGATAATAGTCATCAAGCTCTTGTTTGATGATTCAACTAACCCATTACGTTGTGAGTATCAGCGTTGAATGACCGAGTCTACTCTGATACTGTGACAAAAATCGATCATTTTCTTGGATCAAAAAGCGTGGCATTATCGTGATTATCTTTCTGGTGCGCCAAATCTGAGAGGATGTAATGATAACAGAATATGTGGCATTATGAGAAGGGATGACCTCTATCCATTTGTGGAAAGATAATGTGGGTTGTAAGAATCCCACTTGTGTACAGCATAGCAATGTGAGTGTATTTCCCAAATGAAATACAGGCCCCACCCTGTTGAGAGGGAGCCAGTAAATAATAGGGTTTGTAAATAGTAAAGGAGAGCTTTGTTTGCCTCATCCTGCACTTATGCAAGGCAATTATAATTTTATGGATGTCATTGAAAAGTGTAGGCAAGTAATAACAGGCTCGAGTATTTTATTATGCAGTACTTAGTTAAATAGCCTCCACACTCTCCCGCATGGAACTTCATTCAATCTCCCTCTCGCTTGGGTTTCAGAAAAACATTTAAACAATAGACCATTTCTCATTTTTCGAGTATAAACATTCATTCAATATGCAATAGTTTCGGCTTTTAACTCAGGAATCTCGGCCTTAGTCTTTGATAAATGACATTGAGGTTGTAGAGTACACACGGATATCAGAAATACCAAAGGAGGGTTTTGAAATTTTTTCTTCAATAATGAGATAGGAAATCCTTATGTTATCAGGGACATCTACCATGTTATATCAAGGGCTTATGAGTTGATTCAAAATATAGTTGAGGCTAAACTAACCTTTGATCACTTGTGGGTTTTATTTCAGGTCATACTCTAACATTACAAAGCAATCCATTTTACCCCTCTTTCCATTCGAATCTTGAGACAAAATGTCATTTAACCACTATGTTTGGCACGTAGGCAATGATGTGAAAATGCAATATATACACACCCTAAATCTCTTTCAAGGCCTTTACCAAGGCATAAGCCTATTTGCTCCATTATGTTGTATTTTAAGGGTACATCCCTGAGCCTTTGCTGAGAGAAAATAAGATCATTCCATCCCTAGATATGTGAGCTGTAACCGCAACAACTATGCTCGTAGAGCAAAGGAAAATATGGAAATATTTTCTGAGAAATATGAGGCTAATTAAGGACAATTGCCCGAGGTAGAGTGCAAGTTTCAACTAAATTCAAATATATTTTTTAGCCCTCTACAGATCCATAACCCTACATCTTTTTGAGCATGTTTGTCATATCCTTGAGATTTTCAGGCTAAGTTGAGAATAAACCTCTCAAGAATTTAATGCCCTTTAATAAAGGACTACAACTCTTTTATGTTTCTGGTGGGTGATCGTGTATTCCCTCAACTCTTTATGTCTATATCATTCCCTTCTTTGATATAATATGGCAGAAGCTTACCTTCTTAGGCATGAATACTAAAGTCTTTCTTAGGATTTAATGACAAACCAAACCTTCTTACCATTTTTCAAAAACTCATATCGCATCGTTTTAGGTGCTCCTCATCAGGTCTTGGAATGGACTCGTTGTGTCATCCAGATAGATGACACGAAATGCCCTATTTCCTCTAAAAGGGCTATGTCCATTTGCTCGTGGAAGGTCGCACTTTTAGACTTTCATTTAGCCCAAAAAGGCATTTTTCACGTACATAAAAGTGCTTTATGGAGTGGTGAAAGTTGTCATGAGTTGGCCTATACTCGGGAGTGCTAGGCATACTCGCGTTATAGCCCGAAAAACCGTCATAACAGGAGATCCTTTTCGAGCCTACTACCCTCCGTAGGATGTGTTCCATCTTGCAGTATTGGAGACACTGTCTTTAAGTGAGGCTCGTGCTAGGTTCCTGAAATCAATGCAGCGTCCGAAGTCTCACATGTCTTCTTTCCTCGATGTAAAGCTTCACGAGGTTGGAAACCCAATCGGGAGAACCTCACAGAACTATAATTCCCGCCTTGTACATCTTCTTGCTTTCCTTTCAGTCCAGAGTGCAGCTGAGCGGGTTAATTCTCCGAAGTTTTTGTCCGAAGGGTTTTTGGTTCTCCTTCGAAAGAGGATTTTGTCGTTGTGTAATGTCCATATCGTAGGCTTTTGAGTCTTCGTAGCCTGCAGGAAAACACATCAATGAACTCTTTAAATAAGTCGATATATTTCTCATGTCCATGTTGTAGACAGACTTAGCCAATTTTAATCCATCTTGAGGCATCGTCATGGTGCCTGTGTTGCATGTCCTCGACGTAGGAGTCTCGAGTGTTCTATAGTGGGTTTCTGTCGACTCCGTCGTCAAAATCAAAAAGAGGTCCTCTAAGCCTACGGACATCGCTTATTCTTATTCTTTTGATTGCGAGCGTCCTATTTCCTCCTTTTTCTCAAGGTTTCCTTATATTCTTCTGGTTTGGAGTTCCGAAGATTATTTGGTTAACAAGATTTCTTCCTACGTTTTGTGGTGATCTTTCTTCGCCGCTCTTCAGCTTAGAAACTTTCATCGTAGGTAGAGTCTGAATCACGTCGTCATGCAATGCCTCGCCAATCAAAATCTCTACTCCCTTTGTATGCCCTCAAAGACCTCGCCAAATATTTCTAATTATCGAGCCTCATAGCGGTCCATATTTCATCTAAATGATGGTGCAACACGTATTAGGCGATTTCATATGATATGAACCAGCAATGCGATGCTAATCCCGTTTGCAAATTATCGTGCATGACTCCAGGAGCAGACACTGAGTTCGATACATCCACGAAAGGTTTTCGGTATAATACATAGCTTATGCGTTCTCGTATGCTCTCAAATCCAGGGTGTTTAAGCGTATACTCTCCGTTCACTTGTTTTTCTGGTCAGCTCAAAGTCTCCAGTGTACACTATCCTTTCGGGCTCCTAGTCAATGGAGATTTAAGCCCGGGATAAGAGTAGCCTCACACTCCGTGATATTGGTACCTGTGCATTTGAAGTTCGCATTGAAGGCGTGACTCTCAACATAGTCACTCTCGGTGTTATGTAACCACACTTTCCGGCTCCGCAGATATGCTTCAGTGCAAGACCCATCGACTCATTCTCCATAAGGGATCCATTTTCAATGTTTTATCATCATTTTCCTCCCTAGCGTTGGTTCGTACTGTGTTGTAATACGGGTCTACATTGGGGTGTGGAGTGTTTTGTTCTTCCATGATGTCGTATGTAGTTCAGAAATGACCAGATGCCATTTGTTTGCTAGATCTTGCGTTTTGTTTATTCTCGGTTTTGCATTCGATTCGGTGCACTATCCAAAGGTTTTCTTCCTGTAATTTTTCCTCTCAAGTCTGAGGTAGTAGGTATCCATTGTGTGAAATCTACTGCTCTACCCTGTTGTCTGTGCTCTCCGTCTCCGCTCCTGGCTCGTGCTATGGATTCCATCATTGCAAAGGATAAAGGAGTCCCTGTACGTGTGTGCCAAAGGCTGCAGGTGGGTATCAGGGCTTTTCGTGCTCGCTAACCACGAACTTCATTTCAGTGCTCTCCTCCTGTGCAGTCTCCTAGGCCACGTTAAAGACAGGGATTGTGGCATATGACCCATCCATACTACATTGTACCTTGAAGCACTGGCTCATGACCCAGGACAACAACATGCCATGCTAAGGTGGCACATCTGCCCACTACAGCGTCCATAACCATGCATTTTGGCAGAATCAGGTTGAGGTTCTACACAAAGGTCTTTGGACTAGGGCCAGAGGCACTGCACTCTGCTAGAGTCGACCGAATATAAATCTTTCTCAGGGCACGAGCTCTCTCTAAGCACCAGCTCTCACACTAACTACGTAGGCATTAGGTTGTGTGATGCTCCAGTAGTCTAAATGCATTGCGTTTGTGAAGGATCTTGTCGTGGATATTGAGTGCAGATAGTAAAAAGGAGCACTCACCTTCCCGAAAATTACTTTCTATCTTTGGACCAAAGCGTATGAAGAGTTGACTTTGATCATCATAGATTGACAATGTCACCGTTTTCTGCCTAGATTTAAAGCTTTCAAAATTTTTGCCTTTATACACATCCCGAGTGGCCATCTTAGAGAGTGGAACACAAATTTCACCAGTACCAGCAATCTCACTCTCAGTGAAGGGAGAGATTGACTCCACGTAAGACTCAGAATCTATTTTGTTAAGCTCCCTGATGTAGACAACCTCGCAAAACCAGCATCCTCCAAAAGCCCTCATCGCTCATAAAATGCATCTCCAACACGCGATAAAATCCCAAAGTCGCAATTTCACATACTTATCATTTAAAAGAAGCATTTAAACATATTGGTCAAAAATCATAAACCCGACAATCTACTGCTACGTAGAGGTTCTTCGCGCGGATGGTACCACTTTCTACAGTAGTCCATGAAACCATACACTCAAACTTTTCATGGAATTAAATCCAAATCTTCAAATACAATCCCAATAAAACTTCGTACGCATAGGATTCAAACCGTCGCATCAATCTCTCAGTTTCCGTTGTTCCCAACATTCACACATGGCTATTAAATACCGGATTCTAAAATCAATTGCCTCTACAACAAATGCGCCCATTTGCACTCAGCAGATTAATACCTGCGCATTATCGATTTCATGCATCGGCTTTCGAACTTGCTTGTTTTAGTGCCGCCGCTCCTAGTTTCATACAAATCGACCGCTCTACTTTAAGAGTTCGACGGAAAAGAGTGTATGCCAAATGCGTATCGTTTAAAATAAACGTTGCCCACACAACATTACACGTTGACTCGTCGAGCCAACTATGCGAACATCAATTTCCATTCGAGGCCAGCGCTACAGCAGTTCCATAACGGCGTTAGCGCATCTATTCCAGGCTTCGACGAACGCTTTTACACAGCAGATTTTTCACCGTGTACAGAAATTACCAGCTCGAAGCTGTGATTAAAAAGCGAATGCTAACAACATTTAGAACCACGCACTTACCATTTCGCCTGCTCGCCTTTGCGTGCGGACAAACGGCATTTTATCCCAATTCTCGCCGACAAATATACCTGAGGATTTGCAGTGAGTTTCTACCACAGGCAGCCTTGGTTGAGTAATCAAAGCTGCGTTTTACGCTCAATATTACCCTTTGTTTATGTCACTGTACTCCTACGCTACCGTCAGGTACATTGCATAGATTTTCACGCGTGAGACTACGGCATCGTAAAAATCGGTTATACGGCCGTTGCTCCGCGTAACTCCACCCACAAATGAGCCTCTGCACCTGCTCGAACTCCATTTCCAGCTCCACTATGTTGTCGATGTTCTCTCCACGTTGATATCAAACCTGCTAGCTGCATCAATCGGTTCCGCCAGGTTGATCTCGCGTTTCGAAAATAGACGATACCAAAAACGAGACTCTGTGCGCGCGCTTTCATGGATGTCAATTTCATTTCAGTCTCTGCATGACATCAAATGAAAATTCAAGAAACCGCTACCACGAGAATGTAGACTCAATTTTGCGCCGGGCATTGACGTTCAGCAATAAATCAATCACTCAGCATACGACAGGTTTGAAACCAATACGTGCCACCCGCGAAACTCCACTTCACTTACAGGCTTCAAACGCGTCGAATTTCCTCGAAGCTTCGCCGTCCGCAGGATTTTCATTCAGATGTGTGCTATTCTGTATATCTTCACAACATGCGCCAGTCGACATTACTTTACAGCAATACCGATTTTTCCTTTTCTCAATCCGGAAGCTTTAAAACATCGCAGCACTTTATCATGTGGACGACTCGAGAACACAAAGCCTCTCCTTTCTCCCAAATTCGAGCCGAGAATATATGTTCTCCCGTGAAACTTTCGAGCTAAATTTGTCTTCCAGCGTATTAGAGCCAAAGTACTGTAGAGCAATATAGACCCTTCTTCGTCATGGCCGTATTTTCCAAATCAGGTGAGCCCTTTTACCAAGAGTCGGAGGTTGCAAACCCTCTTCCTCTATTCTACACTCTCGCTCTCACCCTCACCTCACTATTTTTACCTTTTAGCATGTCAATTTATACAAATTTAAATTGAACCAAATTTTAGGTTTCTCATCCCTCATAATCCACTCAGCAGGCTACATCTCCAACAAATCCTGTAAATATCTTGGATCCCTAAGGATCCTACTCTCACTGCACGTAAGCAGACCTAATTTCCACAATTAAAATCTCTCATCCCTTTACAATCCTCAACTAACCAAATTCTCTCCATATTATTTGAATTAGGCCACAATAAACTAAATTAAAAATACCATTAAAACCCACTCAGAGTGTACATAAAAAGTCTAGCTCTTTTAGGCACTGCAAACACCCCTCGGTTTCTAATAAATACAAAATATTTGGATACAGATGTTTCCCGCATCGGACTCCCCAGGGTTGAAAATGATCAGTCATGCTCTCTGAACAAGCGGCATTTTAAATCTTTGTTCTGCCTTTGGATCCCGACATCTCGCAAGTTATCATCGATTTCTCGCTCGTTGTATGTTGCTTTTTCTCCCGCATCTCCATATTTTATGTTGTCTTGCTCCGCCCTCTCGTACTTTCACAATCCGACTCGTTTCTATTTTGTCGTTGTTTCTCTCTTCCTGCACGATGTATTCTTCGTACACTTTCAACATGATTCTTCCGATTAGTTCAATTTCTCGTCCAACAAATCTTTCGAGGCCGCCTGATATCATCTGTTTCTTCGTTCAGCCTGATGCGGCACGCTCGGCTTTGGAAGCTTGCATTTGCATCTTTATTTGTACCGTCACTTGCCGACTTCTCAAGCCGCCACCCAATCATCCATGCCCCTCTTGCTTTTCCGCAAATAGAAAACGTTCTCCGCGCTCTCCTATCGCCGACTCTTACCGGACTGCGAAAGTGCATGCACCCTTTTTGCTATCTTCATCTCTCGCATCCCGTACTCCCACGAAATTGAGATTCCTCCTGCACTCGAATCTCTTCGATCATTCAAAGCATCATGTCCTCATCCCATGGATTTGAAATTTCCACAGAAATCTTTCATTCACCGCTCAAATGTTCTCTCACCTCCGCAACAATACTGACATTCACAAAACACTTGTTAAAATAAAAATCATAAGGCCTCAATGCCTTACCTCCTACCACCAAAGCACTTCACGTATGTTGATCCCGATCCATTCTTTGGACTATCGCTAGTCTCTCCTCAAAGGTCATCCTCCTCGAAAATGTCTCTGTTCGCGTTCATAAAAATGAACCTCTTTTATTTCCATTCATCTCCTCGTCTTTATATTCTGAAACACTTATCCTCTCGTGCTTCTAGTCCTCGCTCTAGGACATTTAACCTCATGCCATAAACTCCGTCATCTCCTTCGAGAAACTTTCTCGTGCAATCTTGCACTACCTTTCACAAGCCAAGACTTTCGGTTGTCGCCATCTCTTCATATGTCATTAGGACATAATTCGAATCCTCAACTTCTCGCACAAACTCGCTCTGTCCATTCATCAATAATTGGCTATTTAATAAATACAATTTGTCATTATCGAATTTATAACAAATTTGATCATCATCATGTATCATCTCGCATCCATACACAAATTGCCGCCTGAAAAACTACAAGTTTCAAATGGGCCTCCAACCGTTGGTCTCATACCAGCCTCTTCAAGCGATCACTCTTCTTCATTCACAAGAACTTCCTCAGGCCGTGTAACACCTTCAAGCACAAATGCAACACTAGCTCTCTTCTTCAGTAGCACTGTATCTCTCTCGAAAGACTATTTTCCACACTTCTGTGTCGCCTCCACAAGATTTCACCCTCCTCGCAAAACCCCGTAATCGTTTCATCACAATTGTCGCCTACAAAAATACACGGTTTTACATTATCCAGCTTGATCTCGGATCTACCCAAAGCAACTCAAGAAATCTTCCTTCTCTGCTTTCATCAATGGAAATCCTCCTACTTTCAACTCAGCTCGGCTCCGAGTCGCAGTACATCCCAACTCGGCACATCCATCATCTCGCTCGAGCTTCTTTCCAGGCCTTCTCTTCAATTAACTTCGCATGGTTGCCTCCGTTGATCTCTTTTCCGCTCGCAGCTCTCCGCTGCTTACTTTCACTCTCGCTTTCCCTCATGGTCCATCCATGTTTCTCGGTCTTTCATCATTTTCCCGTGTGCGTATCCCATCACAACAACTCAAGATGAAATCGCGATCTCAGCCTTTTCTCTTTCTCATACTCTCCATCGACTAACCAGCCGTTTTATGCCATTCGCCTTGGCATTTCCTTTCTCCCTCTTTCTACCGTGGGCCTTTCTCTAAACCTCTCGCTCTCTCTTTTATGACTTTCTCAATAGTCATCTCCTTCGCCAATGAGTTTCTACCCATGAGTTGCACCAAGCCTCTCGCAACGAAAGAACTCTCCCGTTGCCACTCTCACCTCACCAATCCCTTTCTCCGCATCCGGTCTTTTGGTAATCACCGAAAGTCCTCTCGCTAGAACCTTTCGAGCATTCTCCACTCGCTCCTTCAGTGCTTCTCTCGATCCAGCAAATTTTTATTCAACCTCCGTTGAATCTTCGTGTTCTGCCACACCTCCCTTAGAATCCCTTGCCGGACTCCTTCATCACCGCACGCGCAAACGTAATCGGCTTTCATTCCGCCGAGACTTTCAATATGCTTCGCAACCAAATTCTCGCAAACAAGCCTTTTAAACCGAAAGTTAAATATCAACCGCAAACTCACCTTCAAGATCATGTCGATATCTTCTTCCTTCCTTAACTCGCACTACATCCCTATAGCCGCAATCCTCATTAGCTTCAAAAATCGATATTCATTCATCGTATGTAATTAACTCAATTTAAAAACTTGAATCTTCACATCGCAGCTATTCCAAACTCGACACGAAAATGATGCAAAGTAACCCGCAAAAACAGTAATCTTCCAAAAAGCCCTCATGCTCATAAAATGCATCTCCAAATACTGCCCAATAAAACTCCAAGTCGGGCAATTTCACATATTATCATTTAAAAGAAGCATTTAAACATATGGTTAAAATCATAAACCCGACAATCTTCACACAAAGGTTCTTCATGAATGGAAACCACTTCTTACAATAGTATGAAACCATACACTCAACTTTTCATGGAATTAAATCCAATCTTCAATACAATCCCAAAAAAAACTTCATGCATAGGATTCAAACATCACTCAATCTCTCAATTTCCATTTATTCCTAACATTCACACATGGCTATTAAATACCGAATTCTAAAATCAATTTCCTTACAACAAATGCGCCCATACCACTGCAAATTAATACCACTGCATTATCGATTTCATGCATCAGACTCGAACTTGCTTGTTTTAATGCCAGCGCTCCCAGTTTATACAATCCACCATCTACTTTAAGAGTTTGATTTGAATAAATTATGCCAAGTGCATATAATTTAAAATAACATTTCCCACACAACATTACACGTTGACTATTGGAGTAACTATGCAACATCAATTCCATTCAAGCCAACGCTTACGCAATTCCATAATTCGCCTTTCATCTATTCCAGTTTGACGAACGCTTTTACACATCGATTTTCCACTATGGCAATTACCAACTCAGGCTATGATTAAAAAGCGAATGCTAACAACATTTGAACCACACACTTACCATTTCGCCTCTGCACTGCATGTGGACTCGGCAATTTATCACAATTCTGCAAACAAATATACGGAGGATTTGCAATTGATTGCTACCACGGCGCCTTTGATTTGATAATCAAACTGCGTTTTAAAACAATATTACCCTTTGTTTATATACCTGTACCCTACGCCAGCGTTTGTGCAATTGCATAGTTTGCATATGAGATACGTACTGTAAAAATCGATTTACACAACAGTTACTCCTGCATAACTCCACCCACAGTGTTCTCACTGTTCGACTCAATTTCCACTGAATTGTTTATTGATGTTCCTCCACGTTGATATCGACCACCAACTGCATCAATCGGTTCACGGGTTGATCTGCTCATAATAGACAGCGTTCAAAATGAACTCTATGCCCTTTCATGGATGTCAGTCATTCAAGATTATACAATATCAAATAAAATTCAAGAAACCACCCCTACACAGAGAATGTAGACTCAATTTTGCGTTGGGCATTGACATTCAACAATAAATCAATTACTCCAGCAAACAGAGGTTTAAACCATCGTTTCATCCATCGCTCCACTCTTACCAGAAGCTAAAACATCGAATTTCCTTGAATTCACTGTCTGCAGATTTAATTCAAATGTGCGCTATTTGTATATCTTCACAGTAGCAAGTCGAAATTACTTTAAACAATATCGATTTATCCTTTTATATCCATACTTAAACTATCACAGAATTTATCATATGAATGACTTAAGAACACAAATATATTTCTGCCAAATTCGACCAAGAATATATATTTCTCACAGAATTTTCAAACTAAATTCTTCATCAATAAAACCAAATGTAAACAATTACAAACCCTCTTAATTCATGGCCAGATTTTCAAATCGATGGCCCTTTTACAAAAGCTGGAGGTTTACAACCTCTTCCTCTATTCTACACTCTAATCTCACCTCTCCTATTTTGCCTTTGAGGCATATCAATTTATACAAATTTAATTGAACCAATTTTGGTTCTCATCCCTTTAATCACTCAACAAACCCCTAAATATCTCAACAAATCCTAAAATCACTCTTGAATCCCTAAGGATCCTCTCTCACCCAAAATTAATGAAACTAATTTCTAAATTAAAATCTCTCATCCCTTTACATCCTCAACTAACCAAATTCTCTCATATTTGAGAATTATTTACAATATTTAATTAAAAATACATTAAAACCCACTCAAATTATTTATAAAAATCTAGCTCTTTTAAAAACTTAAACACCCCTAAGTTTTAATAAATACAAAGTATTTCGAATCGGATGCTCGTGCATCACCCCTACTTTAGTGGCAGAATCAGTGTTCTGATTCTCACTATGTACAGCGAACATTGTTACCTACTTTTTTTTGGTAGCATAAAAAGCACCCGATTTTGAAAAGTGGTGACCCCTTTTTTTTTGGTGCACATTTTTGACACTCTAATATTTTTATTTATGAAGTATGAATATTTGTTTTAAAATGTTAGTGATTTTCATGCTAATTTTGAAACGTATTGATGCAGCATCAACTTTTTTTTTAGAGCGGGGATTTTCATGCTAATTTTGAAACGTATTGATGCAGCATCAACCTTTTTTTTTTAGAGTAGTGATTTTCATGTTGGTAATAAAACACAAAACTTAGATAAAATATATATATATATATATATATATATATATATATATATATATATATATATATATATATATATATATATATATATATATATATATATATATATATAAAATAAAAAAATCAATAAAAATGTAAAAAAAAACAAAATTAACTCGTAAAAATAAAAAAAAAAAATTATATCAAAAGAAATGACAAAATCTGAACCCAAAAAAAAAAAAGCACATAGTTTAAAGAAAAATTACAAAAATTAACCAAAAAATAAATAAATTAAAAAAAAAAAAAAAAGCAACATCAAAAACTTTTTTTTCTAAGTTATTAAAAAATCCATATAATTAAAAAAAATAATTTAAAATAGAAAATTTAAAAATAATTTAAATTAAAAAATTAAAATTTAGATAAAAAAAAAATACAAAAAAGAAAAAATTAAATTTAAAAATTTAAATTAAAAAAATAATAATAATAAGAAAACAAAAATACAAATTTTAAAATTAACAAAAAAAAAACAAATTTAAAAAAAAAAAAAAAAATTTAAAATTGAAAAAGAAAATTAAAATAAAAGAATTATAATAAAAAAAAAACTATCATTAAAAAACAAAAAAAATTGAAAAAAACCACTTGCAAATAATTAAAAAACAAATATCCATAAATTTACTATTTTTTTTTAAATGAAACAATTTATAAAATTTAAAAATGAAAAACTAAATAAAAAGTAAAGTTAAAAAAAATTAACAAATTAAATACAAAATAAAATTATGAATTAAAAAAAAAAAAAATATATATATATATATATATATATATATATATATATATATATATATTAAAATTAAAGAAAATAAAAATTAAAAAATAAAAAAAAAGAAATTTTTATCATGGTGCTTAGCACCCGATCGGCCTCATCGGGGTGGCGGCGGAGGGCGGTAACTGGCGGGCGAGAGCTACATACGGCGCCCCACCACCAATTCTTGGCCCTCATAGCCACCTAGGAGGAGGCGATTCGGGAATCACCCTCCCTGCGGCGGGAGGATGATTCGAGGGGAATCGCCCTTCGGCGGCGATTACGAATCGCCCTCGGGGCGGGTCCAGGGAATCACCCTCTGCGACGGGAGGTCGATTCCAGGAGCTCGCCCTTTGGCGCTGATTAGCGATAAGCCCTCGGGAGGCGGGTCGGGAATCGCCTCAGATGGTCGATTTTGGGAATCGGCCTCCCGCAGCGGGAGGGCGATACCCGAAATCGGCCTCTCGCCACGGGAGGGCGATTCCCGGAATGTCGGCGATCTCGCGCGAGGAAGGTGATTCCGGAATCGACCTCTCAACAAGCCAGGGCCGATTCCCGAGAATCGACCTCCCCGGCCGGCCAGGAGGATGATTCGGAATCGGCACCTCTACACCAGGTGGCGGCGGAGGCCGGCGGCTGGGCGGGTGGGGGGCTGCATGCGGCTTTCCTGCCCATGTGATCGGCCTCCTTCGCCACCTGGGTGGGACCGATTGGCGGTGCCACCACGATCAAAAAATTCTTTTTTTTTTTATTTTTTTTTTTTTAATATATATATGTGTGTGTGTGTGTGTATTTTTTAATTTTTTAAAATTTTTTTTTTTAATTTGATTTCTTTTTAATTTTTTTTTTTTAATTCAAAAAATTTAAACTTATGTGTTTTTAACTTAATTTTTATATTTGAAATTTGATTTGTTTTATTTATTATTTTTTTTTTCTAAATTTTGTTAATAATTTTTATTAAATTTTGTATTTTTTTTATTTAATTGATTTTTTTTTTCATTTTTTTTATTATTAAATTTTATGTTTAGTTTTTTCATTTAATTTTTTAAAATTTAATAAATTTTGTATTTTTTTTAATATATTTGAATTTAATATTTTTTTAAATTTTTTTATTTTTTTATTATTATTTTTTAAATTACAGAAAATTTTTATAATTTTTTTATTTCAATTAAAATTGTGTATTTAAAATTAGTTTTTTTTTTTTATCAATTAGAACAACAAATCATACTTAATTTTTGGTCAAACAACAACTCATACCTTGAGGCCACAGGGATAGTAAGAAGATGGATTGCTTAAATATGTATTAAGGGTGAGATTCAAAATCAAGATTTTGGGAGTTATAAATCAATATTTAATAAATTTAGAGATATTGTTTAACATATTATGAATGTATTTATTATATTATAGTAACATATCTTAAACTAAGTAAAATAAATTAAACTTATAATAAATGAATTTCTTTCTTAAAAAAAATGTAGTTTAAAAAATAATAATAAATTTAAAAACAAAATTAAATTTAATAGGATATAAATTCTATATATCAATGTACTTTTGGTTATATAGAGATTTTTGGCTACATAGATTTTCCCTTAATCTATCTAGACAAAATTAACTTATAATATTTAAAAAATTAATAATAAAAAAAATGAATCCAAGCTCTAAGTAACAAGAAAAAAAATTATAAAATCTTTCATTATAAAATATACTCGGGCTATTCACATCATCACATACGTCTCTCTAAAAAGATAATATAAGTGAGACAACTGAATGCAATCAATCGATACAAAAAGAGACAAAATACCAAAGAAGTCCTATGCAATACATCAAAGGAAACACTAGGAATGCCAACCATAGGGCAATGAAATAATCCAAAATTCCAACCAATCACTAGTCACTAGTAATCATATAAAAAACCCAGGGAACTTGACCTTGGACGAGGCATGCACTATCAAAATTTACTCGACACATGAAAGGACATGTGAGAGAACGAAGGAAGCCGAGCCAAAATGTTTTCCATCGAGTGATGTAAAAGAGGGACCTCAAAGAGTTATTTCCCTATTCCCATTCGATCCATGTTTTGGAGTCCCTAGCTATCCTAATTGAATCAATTTTCGGCCACTCACCACACTGATGAATTTCCCACAAATCCAGAACCAAAACCCATTATAGTAGAAACGGTATTTAGTGTCACGACTCAACTTGATGAGGGCACTACCATCATTTGAAGCTCTATCAAAGAGGCCAAAAAGATAAGAGAATGAATGCTTAGGAGCCTCTCAGATCCATGGGTCAATCAAAAGAAAGTGTCAAAAAAGAGAATGAATGCTTAGGAGCCTCTAAGATCCATAGGTCAATCTCAAGAAAGTGTCCAAAATTTTTGAGAATGGTGGAGAAATTCTATATGTCACAACTATGTCTATGGAAAAATATTTGTTGTTTATGGAATATTTACAAATACTAAGAAAATCCATCAAGAAGGGATGGGCTCAACCAGAAAATCCTTAATCGAGTGTGGAAACAATTGAACTCCTAACCTCTCCAAAAATTACTCAAACTCAATCAATACAACTAAACCTGAGAATTAAGAATTAAGGATTTTTTAATTTTTTAATTGTTTTGAATAAAAGGTAAACCTCACATTTATTTTGAATTAAATGTTAATGAATGATAAATTTCAGAATATATGAATGGGCTCTGTCAATGTCCTTAGACGAATCACTTTTTCAGAGAATCTCTGGTTGGAAAAATTCGAAAATTCAAACAATTTAAGGTTCAACTTTAATGCATGTCCCAAGGACATCCACCATCCGGGAATCTCTTTGATGGAAAGATTCGAAAATTTAAACAATTTAAGGTTCAACTTTGTATGTGCGAAGGACCTGCCACATTCGAGGATCTCTCCAAATTACAGTAAATGAAGAATGAGCTTTGAACCATATCATTCAGAAAATTCCCAGTTAAATGTCGAGGACACCATCCATGTGTAACAAGACCATAGCTCAAACGATATCCGTTACTTTTACCATCCCAAATCCAGACAATGTCTTTGAGACCCGGTCTCAGCTCTTGGCTGCACAACTTACTGTACTCCACCGTATCTCCCCTGTCTTGTCAAGTTGCACCATGAAGAGCGAGGGCGTGATTTCAAAAATATTGGCATCGATAGACAAATGACCCTTCAACCCCACCTCGGAACACTGGAGCTTGATCTTGCAATCCATGGTCTTCTGGACGATGAATCTCAACAATTTGGCGATCTCCTCCAGCTTCGATATTATGCTCGACACCGGTTGAGTTGATGTGAACCACAACTCATGCTTCACGATCTTGTCCTCCAACAATCCTAACAGATTGAACGCCGATGACAGGGAGATTATTTCGAAGTGGGCTGGCCTGGAAAGGAAGAATGCCGACTCGACATTGTCAAGGAGGCCGACATCCACATTGTCAGCTTGTGGGGGTTTTGAGCCCAGCCAAAGCCAGGGGAGCATTCATAACACATAAAACTTGTCTGTGTAGGTTGCCATCGATAAACGGTGAGTCGGATGTACGGAGGAGGAACGACAGCGTTAGAAAACAAAACTCTAACCATTTCTTCCTATGTCATCAAACTAAGAACACGACAGCATTAGAAAACAAAAATAATTAGGGAGGAAAGTCATGATTATTCTTACTATGCATAAAAATGTAGTTCAAATCCTAACCAAGGATCTTACCAGCAAATTAAGGAGATAGAACCAACAACTATGTTTACCGATTGGCTCCTCCAAGAAATTGCAGGCAAGAGAGATAAACTGAAGCGACGGTGGGCGGTAACTAAGAAAGACATGTCGTAATGTCTGTTGAAAATATTAAAGTCACCTGCTTGCCCTGAGCAGGAAGAAATAGAGTACAAGGGCAGTAAATCTTGCGTGCACAACACTGCACATTCAAGTTGAATGGAGAAAATCGCAAGGAGGAATTAATGTTTGATGGGAAGCAGCCACCATTGCAGAGGAGAAGTTATGTTTGTTTGTGCGTAACCGTTTTTTCATAAAATGAAGACTTTCGTGGTTAAAAGCACAGAAGACAGTGTTTTATTTAAGACAGTCTTTTCGGGCTTTTAAGCCCTCAACAACCGAAATTGAAGGAAATTTGTTTAAGCGACGAAAGACTTTAAATTTTTGAAAAGGCACGACAAAGTGGTCCCTACCACTTAAGCGGTAATCGCAATCGCAAGTTTTTACTTGCAGTGTCTTGTTGACGTGAAGAATCGAGATGTGATGCGATCACAATCACAATCGCAAATCGCAGCAGATATGTTTTAAAGTTCAAGTGTTTTGTTGATGAAGGAGGTCCGATGCGATCATCGCAAATCGCAATTGTTTCATATTAAAATCGCCCTCCGCTTTGAGCCGAAGTCTGCTGGTGGTCCCACAGACCACGCAGAAGTCTATTGAACAATCGCAAGTGAGTCAATCGGGGGCTCATTGTATTATGGCCTGATTACATTAACCAAAGGCAGACCCGATGTGTTTACTAGGGCGGATTTGAATCGATTTCGGGTCACACTCAGCCCTTCGTACGCCGAGCCCAAAACGGACCCGATATGTTTCATAGGACGGATTTTATAAGGATTTCGGGTCACAATTGGGCTGACATCAGCGCCCAGAATTGTAACCTGGAATGGTTATGTAGGTTGTTTTAATTAAGGTTTGAAGTCCAGGGTTTAAGTTTTATTAAGGTTTGTGTTTTAAATGTTTTATATAGCGCGAAAGGTTTTCTAACCTTGGAGCAGTTTATATCATATGCGCGTTGTAGTGTGGTGGGCCCGAAACGGCAATACATTTTAGATTTAAAATTAGTTTTAATTTTAATATATTTTTTGTATTATGTAAAGTGTTGAGGCGTATAAAAGTTTAAGAGCCAGAGAGACAAAGTGATATGTTTTACACAGCAGTGTAGTGTTTTGTTGAGAATACACAGTGAATGTAATTTTTGCACAACAGTGCGTATTACAGAGAGACAGTGAGTTTGTTTTATGCACTGCGTCTGTAGCAGTCATATTTTTGTAATCCCTCTCAGTGAGGAAGCATTGTAATAGTTTTTTTTAAGGAATAGAAGTTTGTTTTCAGAGTTGAAACTTTGTCTTCTATGAGTGAAATTTTTGAATTTCTCTATGTTTGTAGAGGAGAGTATTACTCTCTCCATTGTTGTTCTGGAATTTTCAAATATTTCAACATGGTATCAGAGCTAGTCCAGGCTCTTTGAAGATCAAAGAAGCTGAAGGAAAGAAGTTCTTTGTTGCAGCAACTTCTCCAGCAGTGTGAAGACTTAGCCAAAAAGAATTCAAGGTATTTCTCTATACAGTTTATTGTGTTACTATTGCAGAACAGTAAGCTATTTTAAATACACAGTCAAGTGTTTTTGGAATAGTCAAGAGTGCAAGAATGGCTAGAGCCAGCACTAGCATGGGTATTGGAAATATCCATCTCCCACAATTTAATGGGAAAAATTATGACTAATGGTCAATAAATATGAGAGCTTTATTTACTTCCCAAGACTTATGGGAATTTGTTGAGGATGGCTTTTTTGAGCCAGCAGATGAAGAAGAGTTTGATGATTTATCACAAGCAGAGAAGGAGTTGCTGAAGAGCAATAAGAAGAAAGACTCCAAAGCTCTCTTCTTTTTGTATCAAGCAGTGCATGAGAGTGTGTTTCCGAGGATAGCAGCAGCCAAGAGATCCAAAGAAGCATGGGAAACTCTCAAAACAGCCTATCAAGGCATGGAAAAAGTGAAGACAACAAAACTTCAGTTGTTGAGGAGAGACTTTGAGACTCTCTGAATGAAATAGTTAGATACTATTGACTCATTCTTCACTCATGTGACTGGAATGGTCACACAAATAAGATCTCATGGAGAGACTCTTGAAGACAAGAGGATTGTGGAAAAACTCTTGAGGAGTCTACCCTCAAGATTTGATGTGATTTTCACCACCATAGAGGAGACAAAGGATATCACAAAATTTTCTGTGGATGAACTACATGCATCACTGATGACTCATGAGCAGAGATTGGGTAGAAGTGAAAACTCATCTCTTGAGCATGCCTTTAAGACCCAAATGTCTTTCGGAAGAGGAAGAGGGCAAGGCAAAGGAAACAAGAGAGGAAGAGGCAGAAGCCAAAACAGAGGTGGAAGGAACAGTCCAGCTAATGGTCAAGGAAGGGGCATCAATCCAAATCAGCATCAAGGCCAAGGCAGCAGCCAGCAGAGTGGTCAACAGAATGCTCAAGGACAAAGGTATGATAAATCCAATATCCAATGTCACTATTGTAAGAAATATGGACATTATGCTAATGAATGTAGAAAGAAGCAGCATGATATGGGAAATAGAACTAGTGCAAATTTCACTAGAGAAAATATCAGCCAAGATAATTTGTTTTTAGCTTGTAATATGGCTGAAGAAAAGAATGAAGACTTATGGTTTCTAGACTCTGGTTGTAGTAACCATATGACAGGAAACATAGCAATGTTTTCTATGCTAGATGAGAGTGTGAAGTCACAAGTCACACTAGGAACTGATAGCAAAGTTTCTGTTATGGGAAAAGGAAATGTAAATGTTTTAACAAGGAAAGGTGCAAAGAAATCCATAGCAGATGTGTATTATGTTCCAGGAATGAAGTGTAACCTCTTAAGTATTGGATAGCTTGTTCAAAAGGGGTATAATGTATTTTTTGAGGATGATGTTTGTATCATCATGGAAAAACCACCCAGCAAACAATGTATTGCTGAAGTGAAGATGACAAGGAACAGGATGTTCCCTCTTAGAATGAGAGCAGATTTGAAGAATGAAGAAAAGATAGCAGCAGTGGCAAAAGAGGCTATCCAAAGTGAACCAAAAGATGAAAATTGGTTGTGGCACTTGAGATTTGGACATCTCAACTTTGGAGGTCTTAATTTGTTGAATAGAAAAGGAATGGTAAGAGGTTTACCATTGATAGAGAAGCCGGACAGCCTTTGTGAAGGTTGTATTCTTGGGAAACAACACAGAGAAAGTTTTCCTTCCGGGAAAAGCATAAGGGCAAAGGCACCCTTAGAGATTGTCCACTCATATTTGTGTGGACCGATGCAAACTCCATCTCTTGCTAGCAGCCACTACATGTTAACATTCATAGATGATTTTACAAGAAAAACTTGGGTTTACTTTTTGAAAAACAAAAGTGAAGTGTTTGAAATATTTTGCAATTTCAAAGCACTTGTTGAGAACCAAAGTGGGCTGCATATCAAAGTCCTAAGGACTAATAGAGGAGGTGAGTATATATCTAAAGATTTTCTATGTTTTTGTAGAGAAAATGGTATTCATAAGCAGTTTGCAACTAGATATACTCCGCAGCAAAATGCAGTAGCCGAAAGGAAGAATAGAACCATAATGGACATGGTAAGAAGTATGTTAAATGAAAAGCATTTGCCTAATGATTATTGGGTTGAAGCTATACATTGTGCAGCGTACATTTTCAATAGGTGCCCTACAAAATCAGTTATGAACAAAGTACCGGAAGAGGCATGGAGTGGCACAAAGCAAGGTGTCACACACATGAAGGTTTTTGGATGTGTGGCTTATGCACACATACCGGATCAGCTAAGGAAGAAGTTGGACAACAAGGGGGAGAAATGTATTTTCATTGGATACAGTGAGGAATCCAAAGCTTATAGGTTGTATAACCCATCCACCAAGAAGTTTATTGTGAGCAGAGATGTTCAGTTTATTGAAGAGGAAGCTTGGGATGGAAGCATAGAGAAAACAGTGAATGTTAAACACTGTTTATCTCATGATGAAAATGATGATGAATTGGCTGAAATACATCCCCAAACAGCAGAACCAACACAAGAGCAGCAAAGCACACCCTTGAGGAGAAATGAAAGTGCTTCTCCAAGCACACCACAAGGAGGAAATTCAAGTGTTTCTTCAAGCATTTGTACACCTAATGAAAGAGGTAAGAAATTCAGAAGTTTGAAAGATATTTATGAACAAGATATAGCTAATGAAGGTATCAATTATTTGTTTGCTTTATATTGTCATGTTGATGATCCTGTTCATTTCGAAGAAGCTATCAAGGATAAGAAATGGATAGAAGCTATGGATGAGGAAATAAATGCCATAGAAAGAAACAAGACTTGGGATTTGGTTGAACTCCCAAAAGGTAAAGATGTCATTGGAGTTAAATGGGTCTACAAGACCAAGAGTAATGCTGAAGGCAAAATAGAGAGACACAAGGCAAGACTTGTTGTCAAAGGTTATAAGCAGAAGCATGGGATAGATTATGAGGAAACTTTCGCACCGGTTGCTAGAATGGAAACCGTGAGAGTAGTGTTGTCCATAGCAGCACAAAACAAGTGGAAATTTTACCAAATGGATGTGAAGTCAACATTCCTAAATGGAGTGTTAATGGAAGAGGTTTACATTGAACAACCTCTCGGCTATGAAAAGAAAGGCCAAGAGCACAAAGTGTGCAAGTTGAAGAAAGCTCTTTATGGGCTAAAGCAAGCGCCAAGAGCGTGGTACAGTAGAATAGACTCCTATCTACTGGAAAATGGATTTGAAAAGTGTGAGGGAGAACCCACCCTCTACATCAAAGAAAAGGATGGTAAAATGTTGATTGTGGTTTTATATGTTGATGATGTTATTTTCACAGGTAATGATGATTACCTTATTGAAAATTTTAAAATAGTCATGAAAGAAGAATTTGAAATGACTGACATGGGTTTGTTGAAATACTTCTTAGGAATAGAAGTAGAACAAGATGAAAATGGGATTTTTATCTCACAGGCAAAATATGTTAATGAAGTGCTTGAAATATTTAATATGCAGGAGAGCAAAGCAGCGATCACTCCCACAGTGATGGGATTAAAACTCAACAGAGAGGACAGCAGCAAGGATTTTGATCCTAGCTTGTACAAGAGCATAGTTGGCAGCCTCATGTATTTGACTGCAACTAGGTCCGATATAATGCATGATGTTAGTTTGATTTCCAAATTCATGGAGAAACCAAAGGATGCACATTGGCAGGTAGCGAAGAGAATTCTGAGGTATGTTAAAGGTACAAAAAGGTTTGGTATTTTGTATACTGCTTCAGAATGTTCAAATTTAGTTAGATACACTGACAGTGATTGGGCTGGAAGTGTAGATGATCGGAAGAACACTTCCGGTTATGTTTTTCACATGGGTTCAAGTGCCATTTCATGGGCTTCTAAAAAGCAGCCGATTGTAGCGTTGTCTACAGCAGAGGCGGAATATGTGGCAGCTACAGCAACAGCGTGTCAAGCAGTTTGGATGAGAAGAATGTTGAGAAGTTTATGCCAAGAATAGGTAAAAGGGACAATGATTTATTGTGACAATAGCTCAGCTATTGCATTGTCAAAGAATTATGTATTTCACAAGAGAACGAAACACATAGATGCAAAGTACCACTATATAAGGGAATTGGTGAATAATGGAGAAATTGTTTTACAGCATTGTAGAACAGAGGAGCAATTTGCAGATATTTTGACAAAGCCATTGGGGCAGAAGACCTTTGAATTTTTAAGAAAATGCTTGGGTATGATTGATAACCCAGCAACTGAATTTAAAGGGGAGTGTTGAAAATATTAAAGTCACATGCTTGCCCTGAACAGGAAGAAATAGAGTATAGGGATAGCAGAGCTTGCGTGCACAACATTGTGCATTCAAGTTGAATGGAGAAAATCGCAAGGAGGAATTAATGTTTGATGGGAAGCAGCCACCATTGCAGAGGAGAAGTTATGTTTGTTTGTGCATAGCCGTTTTTGCAGAAAATGAAGACTTTCATGGTTAAAAGCATGGAAGAACAGAGTTTTATTTAAGACAGTCTTTTTGGGCTTTTAAGCCCTCAACAACCGAAATTGAAGGAAATTTGTTTAAGCAGCGAAAGACTTTAAATTTTTAAAAAGGCACGACAAAGTGGTCCCTACCACTTAAGCGGTAATCGCAATCGCAAGTTTTTACTTGCAGTGTCTTGTTGACGTGAAGAATCGCGATGCGATGCGATCACAATCGCAATCGCAAATTGCAGCAGATATGTTTTAAAGTTCAAGTGTCTTGTTGATGAAGGAGGTCCGATTAGATCATCGCAAATCGCAATTGTTTCATATTAAAATTGCCCTCCACTTTAAGCCGAAGTTCGCGGGTGGTCCCACAGACCACGTGGCAGTCTATTGAACAATCACAAGTGAGTCAATCGGGGGCTCATTGTATTATGGCCCGATTACATTAACCAAAGGCGGACCTGATGTGTTTACTAGGGCGGATTTGAATCGATTTCGGGTCACACTCAGCCCTCCGTACGCCGAGCCCAAAACGGACCCGATACGTTTTATAGGGCAGAGTTTATAAGGATTTCGGGTCACAATTGGGTTGATGTCAGCACCCAGAATTGTAACCGGAAATGGTTATGTAGGTTGGTTTAATTAAGGTTTGAAGTTCGGGGTTTAAGTTTTATTAAGGTTTGCATTTTAAATGTTTTATATAGCGCGAAAGGTTTTCTAACCTTGGAGCAGTTTATATCATATGCGCGTCGTAGTGTGGTGGGCCCGAAAGGTCAATACATTTTAGATTTAAAATTAGTTTTAATTTTAATATAGTTTTTGTATTATGTAAAGTGCTGAGGCGTATAAAAGTTTAAGAGCCAGAGAGACAGAGTGATATGTTTTACACAGCAGTGTAGTGTTTTGTTGAGAATACACAGTGAATGTAATTTTTGCATAACAGTGTGTATTGCAGAGAGACAGTGAGTTTGTTTTATGCACTGCGTCTGTAGCAGTCATATTTTTGCAATCCTTCTCAGTGAGGAAGAATTGTAACAGTTTTTTTTAAGGAATAGAATTTTGTTTTCAGAGTTGAAACTCTGTCTTCTGTGAGTGAAATTTTTGAATTTATCTGTGTTTGCAGAGGAGAGTATTACTCTCTCCATTGTTGTTCTGGAATTTTCAAATATTTCAACAATGTCGAAGAGAGGCAGAGCAACACATTGGGCGTGCAAGAAACAGAATGAGAGCTCCGGGAGAATGTCGAAGAGTGGCAGAGCAACACATCGGGAGTGCAAGAAACAGAATGAGAGCTTCGAGAGCAGGCGAGAGGAGGGTAGTTACCTTCTAAGGCCTCTCCCGCAATCTCCACCGTGAGATCTTCCCCAATTCTTCTTGTCTGTCGATCTGTCAGCGATCCCAAGGCGCTGCCATATCGTCGATCAACCCTCGATCTAGAAACGTGGGGTCGCCACGTGGTGCAACAAGATCCTAGTTCTGGAAGGCTTGAGAAAGTTGGGTTTGGGAACCCACCACCAACCCATTAATAAATTCTAGAGGTCAGCCTCATGAACTATGTACAGTAAGGCAAAGTATAGGTTTCCGAAATGTAGATGTAGTTTAAGCGTGACCTTGTTTATATATTCCATCACATCACACTATGGTGTCATTCCATACTAAATGCAATGTTAATTCATTACACTACCAGCATATCAAGTCCTTACGTTACCGAGAGTGTATTAAAGTCATTAACACTCATATTCGCCACAATTGGTAAAGGCACTATAGAATTTATATATATTCAGCGTTGTAAAGTTATGTTTAATCTTAGCGTTAAAAGGTAAGAGAAATGTATTTTTAATGGTATGGTGGGGATGTTACACAAAGACACAATAATAAATATGAAAAGTAAAACTTTGTGTGTACTATTTTACACTTTAAGATGTTTTGAATATTTTTAAACCTATTTGTCAATCTTTGCTTATACAGATGATCAGATAGATGTGGCTCGTGGTTCATGTCATCACATTTGCATGTGTAACGCATGTTCGTTTAAAACTATTAAAAGTCTTGTAATAAGAACCACTGGATTACTCTTAACCTTTGTCACAGAGTTCGCCGAACCTGAAGCTTGAGGTTCGAAATTCGGCGAGCCTAAAAAAAATTTCGAATTCGATCAAGTTCGCCGAACTTGAATGCCGAACCTAATGCCGAACATGATGCCGAACTTGATGTCGAACCTAATCGAACCTAAAGGCGAATTTTATGATTTTTTTCCATGAAGTTCGATTTTAACAAATTTTATGACTTTTTTATCATTTCTATATTTAACAAAGTCCATTTTACTAATAAAAATTTGTTATTCATAGTTTTTACTAATCAAAATTCATTATTAAATTATTCCTGTGTTTTTACTAATCAAAATTCGTACTCATAGTTTTATAATTTATTAATTGATTTTGATTTATTTTATTTTATTATATATATATAATATATATATATATATTTTGAAAAATATATAGTCCAACCTAATATCGAACCTCATTATGACTTTCATCGGAAAATTCGAATTCGAATCGAACTTAATTGTTGCCGAACTCGAATTCGAACCCAAACCGTGTGACATAGCTCTTAACCACAGGATAAACACAATTCTTGACATGAGAAGAAGAAAAATTCAGGTGAGCGATGGCAAGTTCGGCCAAAATCTGGGTGCTTCGGATTATTTGAATAGCCGCAACTGGAAGCTTCCCTCACATCAAACATGTGGAGTCGCTGACCGGGACTGATATTGATGGAACGCTTTTTATTAAATGTCGAGGAAACCATTTCAATCCGTGATTAAACCATTTCAATCCGACGCGGATGTAGTAAAGTCAACGGCAACCAGATCATTCCGATTTTCCGATTGAAAATTCGTTTGCGGACAAGAGTTGGCCTGGCCGTTCCGTTGACACAAAGAATTCTATTATTCTGTCTTTTGAAAAACAGAATTCCGTTATTCTAACCAGTGACCACTTATTTTCGATGACAGTTCCAACGTTTGTCATTTAGATTGTATTTTTTAATATATATAATTTCTTTTCCATATGCAATAAGTAAGTGAATTGACGTGACTTTTAATTATACAAATATTTCGTTAAAAAAATTTAGTTATTAGAGAAAAAAATTAATCTATATTTTTTTTCATATACAATATATACCTCGACATCCGACGCGGTTTCCTCGACATTTATTTTTTAATCCGACGCGGTTTCCTCGACATTTATTTTTTAATTTGTAAGTTCTTTTAATTTGTTTTTTAACACACAGAAATGATCAATAAATGAAGTGGAATTTTGAGATAGGTTGAGTTTTACATCATTCAAGTTATATTTATTTTATATTGTATTTAAATATTTATGATTAACGTTCAATGTTTTAATTTGAATTTCAATTTGTTTAATTATTAATTTCTATATGTTAAGTTGTTAATTTTACTACTACTAGTGTAACCATATAAATTAAATTGTTGATAAATTTTGATAAACATCAATCCATAATAAGCATGAAAATACTTATTTCATGATACATTTTATATTGCTAAAATTAAGATAATATAAAAACTAACTAAACTATAACTTTATTTTAAATTATTTTAAAATGAATTAATATATATTATTATCTGCCAAGCTAAACACCAAATTGGTGTTATGAGGCCCGCTTGTTTGTGAGACAAGGGACGTATGAGACCCCCTCTGCGAATCAGGGATTTGACTGCTAAGTCTATGAACATATGACCTCTTAGGAGGAAACACATGCTCTTAACCATTAAGCCCACTCACCCTATATATATATATATATAGAAGAACATGGAACGAAATTATTAGTGTCATTTTATCATGTATATTTTCAATATGAAAATAGACATTGTTACCACACCATGGGTCAATATAGTCTCTTATCAATATTTCATGCCCAAAAACCATAAGTCACTTCAATTAACAATTTTTTTTAATTAATCAATTTAATTAAGATTAAAAAATAGGCATAATGTAACATCCCTTCAAAATCACTTAGAAAATAACTATGTATTTTATCCTTACATTCTTCTTTATAAATTGTGGGCTTGACACCAACTTGGTTGAACATGTTATTGAACTTTACTAGTGTATTACCTTATTATACAAATTCATGGTAAAATGGTATTAAAGGGGAGATTTCGTCCTCTTTTGTCCAAGTAAGATACCAACTACCCTGAATTCTTTGTATATATTTCTACGAAGAATTTCTAAGTATTTTGAGACCATACTAAGAGAATTATTTTCATTCATTCTCTGGTTAGTCCATGGTCATGGTTGGGTTTTATTTTTGTGGCATCTCTAAGGTTAAATACTGGCAAACCTTTTTCTTTTTGTTATTCACTAGAGGTGCTCAATTTCTATTTTCCATTTACAAATTCTTGATGCCATATACAAGCTTCAAATTTTCTTCCAACTACATATAATGTGGTTATAGTTAGGTTATTTATAAAAAAAGTCTCGTAGCTAGTTGGGATTTCTTGGGTTTCTTGTATGATAATTTTGAGGGTTTATTAGAACTTTTTTAGGAATTTTCCTTCCTTTGTTAACTCAAAACTTTGTATTCTATTATTTAAATTACTGTTGAAGTTTGCATTGCCAAAATTGAGATTTTCCATATTTAGTTTGGGAAGAAAAATTGTGTGTTTCTTTCTTTGAAATGTCACATGCTAATATAACCATAGACAAGATCTTTACACACTTGAAAGCTTTGTTTCCATTATGTTCTCCATGCATGTGTATAATGAAAATTCTTTATGTTCTTGCACACATGTATCATGGCAATCTTGAAAATTTTGGCATTGGTAATTTTATTTGTCTTTCTATAACCATACATTCATATAGGGTATTTTTCCTCAAACATATGATTGTAGTGGCAATAAATCTAATTGAGCTATTTAATTATTATTTGGTTTAGAATGTACAAATTAGGCTAGAGGCCTGGTGGACTCCTATCACGGGGGAGTACTTAAGGTTTTCTCTCAGCCATAATATTCCCTTGTCTAGGTCTTCTTTTCTTTTGGACAACCAATGAGGTTCTCATCCTTGTCGTGGCGTACAACAACTAACCTATATATATATATATATATATATATATATATATATATATATATGCGTCAAGAATATAGTTTTTAATGCAAGTGAAATGTTAATTTTTAAATGTAGATTGTTTGAATAATGTTATTTCTCTTACCACCTAGGTATTTATTCTACCTTAGTGAAACTCTCTATTTTTATGTTCATATCCACTTACAAAATGGATATCGGGGTTGGTTTTTAGATATGGTTTCTTACCCAATCCTTCACAACAAAGGGGTGTTGACTATCAATTTTTTTGCAACAAAAAGAATACAAATACACACACATACATACATATATTCAACTCACAAAACTTTAGTAGTGTTATCCATTCATTTTTATAAAAATACCCATAAACACTTAAAATCATAAGAAAATCATATTCATTCTTTCATGACCTTGAAAATCCATAAGCAATACAAATAACACAAAATTATCTAGAAATTCATATAATTATCTACAGACTTCCTGAAAATAGATTAAAGATTGTCACATTCCTCCCAATCGTGAGCTATGTTTCTTAGTAGTCCCCCCCCCCCGAGCTGCAACTCCTCCCTCCCAGGAGAAAAAATCAATATTTCTTTTTCAGTTCCTTAACCCTTAATAGTGTCCTGTTCATTTATGAGTTTAGGTACAACCTTTCTCCCACTATCCCTTTCTTTTAATCTTACTTTCTTTATCTCTCGCGGCCCTCTTTAAACCAATTTCTTCTCATGACATTTATTTTCAATCATGCTTTCTCTTGGTTGCTCTGCTTTGTCTACAATTCCCATTGTAGCAATAAATGGAAGGTTTTTCTTCTTTTGTTCATGCCCTTGCTTGAGAATAATTTATTCCAACTATTTTACTAGTAGTTAGGTGTCTAATCTCACACATGATAGCCTTTAATGTATTTTCAAGAATAATAATTCACAAAAAAAATTTATTTTTATTAATCAAAACAAGTATTTACATTGTCACATTATATTACTTGTCCCACTTTGGCTTGTCCAATATTAAAGGCATAAAAAGAAGGATATCACGCATAACTAATTCTCAGATAAATATCAACTAGATATACTACCATGAATATTCTAAAATATTCCATGAAGTCTAAATCTGTACCATCTATCTAATAATTATTGACAATTAAATTAAAATTCTATAAGTTTTATTCCAAAATTGACACGTCTATCAATGTAATAAGAGAGGGTTACAACAAAATTTGTGTACTTCCAAACCATAAAAAGTTATTGATTTTTTGTCAAATGAATTTATCTAAGTCTCCAAAGACATTTTGGCCCTATGGAATTTATGAAATTGTGTGCCAAGTGGGGTGGGTTCAAGTCTCCAAAGACATATTGGCCACTCACCAATTTCTTAGGGATTTGAGATTATTTCAATTCTAATGAGTTCCTCATTATTATTTATAACATTCATTTATAAATAAGCAAATTTTATTTAGCAAAATGGTCCAGTACTTTTAATAGCACACTAATTTCTTAGGGATTTGAGATTATTCTAATTCTAATAAGTTCCACATTATTATTTATAACATTCACTTCTTTGAGATTATTCCAATTCTAATCACTTCCTCATTATTATTTATAACAATCACTTATTTGAGATTATTCCAATTCTAATTAGTTCCTCATTATTATTTATAGTTCATTCATTTATATATAAGAAAATTTTAATTAGCAAATTGGTCCATTACTTTTAATTTCCCACCAATTTCTTAGGGATTTGAGATTATTCCAATTCTAATAAGTTCTTCATTATTATTTATAACATTCACTTATATATAAGAAAATTTTATTTAGCAAATTGGTCCATTACTTTTAATAGCCCACCAACTTCTTAGATATTTGAGATTATTCCAATTCTAATAAGTTCCTCATTATTATTTATAACGTTCATTTATATATAAGAAAAATTTATTTAGCAAAATGGTCCATTATTTTTAAAATCTAAAAAATTAGATTCGTTTCAAGTTGGCCCACCAATTTCCTAGGGATTTCAGATTATTCCAATTCTAATAAGTTCCTTCATGATAAATTCCTCATTTTTATTTATAGCATTTATTTACATATAAGCAAATTTTATTTAGAAAAATGGTTCATTTTAGAATAAGATGTGTAATTCATTTTTTTTCTCAATTTAAAGTTGACTTATAAGTTTTTTGTACAAAGTTAATCAGATAAATGTATGCATTGGTAAAGCATTCTTTGTGTTGCAATATTTTTTTTGTTATATTTATGAAACCTTCGAATATATCAACCACATTAATATTTTTAATATACTTATAATATTTTTTATTTTTAAGAACATACTCATTAACTTAATCATTAATGACCAACTAAATGAAAACTAAATAATTATGCACCAATTCCTGGAGAAAAAGTAAGTGGAATCTTGCTGAAATTTAAGGGGTAAACTAAATTTTAGTTCAATTCATCCTAATGCTTTAATAGTAAAGATTTGTTCTCATTTCAAACGATATTTCTTTTACCTCGTGGCCCATATTTTACCTCTTGGCCCATATTTTAATTAAGAAATTTTAAAATCATGAAAATATAAATCAACATGTTATAATTATCGAAGAATGCATGGTACAAAGGTTTATTGGTTTATAGATATTGGAGTTTATAAAAATAAGTATTTGGTAAAAGTTAGATATATAATAAAAATAAGAAGATGGATTGGTTTAAATACGTATTAAGAATAAGATTCAAAACTAGGATTTTAGAGATATAAATAAATATCTAATAAATTTAGAGCTACTCTTAATATTCTGTGAATATATGTATTATATTATATTAAAATATCTTAGATGAAATCAAATCAATTAAACTTATAATAAATGAATTATATTTTTCAAAAATTAGTTTAAAAAATAACCATAAATTTCTGAAATAATTTAATTTTAATATGATCTAAATTTTATATATCATAGTATTTGGTTACATAGATTTTCTCTTATTTTAAAGGGTTATATTTACTAACAAAATTAACTTATAATATTAATAATATTAATAATAATAAATGAAAATTTATCATATTTTTCTTCAAAATCCAATTAAAAAAATTACAAAATTACAAATTTATCATATTCAATTATGATAATTTTTTTTTTTTTTTAATCATATGAAGAGCCTAACAAGGGGGCAATCAAATAACTAGGAATGTTAACCAATCACCAGTCACTAGTAACCATATCAAAAATCTAGTCTCTTTAAAAGTCAAGCAACTCTGATTTACTAAAATGTTGGATATTTTGGTATGTTTTGATGCTATGTCAAGAACATACACGAAACACAGAAGCACAAATAGTTTACACAGAATGCAAAAATAAAAATTACACATAGACAAAGAGCAAGAACACACAAGAGAGAAACTATTTTTCTATTCAACTCTTCTCTAAAAACATATAAAATTACATACTTTTAATACAAAGTGAAAGCCTGAAACTTTTGAATGCAATTCAATGCTAGAATGAACTTATTACAACCCAAACGTCCTTCCACCTTGATCTTTTGTTTCTACACGAAAACAGAAAAAATCGGACTATATCTGCCATCATTTAATGCTCTGTCAAAGAGGCCAAAAGGATAAGAATCCCCTAGATCCATGGAAGAGACGCAAAGCTTAGGAGCCTCTTGGATCCATGGCTAATTTCAAGAAGGTGTCCAATACTTTTGAGACTGGTGGAGAAATTCTATGTGGTTAATTTCAAGAAGGTGTCCAATACTTTTGAGACTGGTGGAAAAATTCTATGTGGTTTATGGATATGAGTGATAACTATTTCTATGGAATATTTGTACGAGTTAGATTCAAGACTATTATATGTGGTTTAGAAATATTTGAAAGTGTAAAAATAATTGAACCCATAACTTCTCAATATTTTTTAAATATATAAAGTTATTTTAATTATTCACATTTATTTTGAATTAAAGGTTCATGAATAATCAATTTCAGAAGATATGAATCGGCTCGAGAGTCCCAGACAGATGTGAAAGGCACGGACATCCACCACCCAGAAGGAATCTCTCATGGAAAGATTCGAAAATTCAAACAATCTAAGTTTCAACTTTGTATGTGCTAAGGACCTGCGGCATTCGAGGATCTCTCCGAATTACAGTAAATGAATGATGAAATGAATGATGAGTTTTGAACCATATCAATCGGAAAATTCCCAGTTAAATCTCGAGGCAATGTGCAAGACACCATCCCTGTGTAATAAGACCATAGCTCAAACGATATCCGTTAATCTATTGTCTGTTACCATCCCAAATCCAGACAATATCTTTGAGACCGGGTCTCAGTTTTTGGCTGCACAAGTTAATGTACTCGAGCGTATCTCCCCCGGTCTTCTGAAGCTGCACCATGAAAAGCAAGGGCGTGATTTCAAAAATCACGACATCGATAGACAAACGACCCTTCAGCCCCACCTCCGAACCCTGGAGTTTCATCTTGCAATCCTCGGCCTTCTTGACGCTGAATTTCAACACTTTGGCGATCTCCTCCACCTTCGATATTATGCTCGACACCGGTTGAGATGATGTGAACCATAATTCATGCTTCACGATCTTGTCCTCGAACAGTCCCGAGAGATTGAACGCCGATGACAGGGAAATAATGTCGAAGGCGTTGAAGCGGGCCGGCTTCGGAACGAAGAACGCCGACTCGACATCGTCAAGTAGGCCGACATCGACATTGTCGGCTTGTGAGGGTTTGAAACCGAGCCGGAACCAGGGGACATCCATGAGCTGCGGAACGGTGATCCTCGTCTGGGGATTGTGGTCCAGCAGTCGGCAGACGAGCCGCCGGAGGTCGGACGAGAACCAGGGTGGGCACTTGAAGTCGCCCTTGTAGATTTTCTTATACAGTGCCATAATATTCGCGTCTTGGAAAGGCAAATAACCCGCCCTGAGCACGAAGAGTATGATCCCACACGACCAGATGTCGGCCTTGGCGCCGTCGTAGCCCTTCATCGTTATGATCTCCGGCGCTACGTACGCCGGCGTGCCGCACGCTGTGTGTAGAAGCCCGTCCGGTCTAAATTGCTCCGGCAGTGCGCTGAGCCCAAAGTCGCAGACCTTCATGTCCCCATTATCGTCTAATAACAAGTTCTCTGGCTTCAAGTCCCGGTGGTACACGCCCCGGCTGTGGCAGAAATTCACCGCACTGATCAGTTGTTGAAAATACTTCCTTACCTCCTCTTCTTTCAATCTCCCATTTTTGGCAACCCTGTTGAAGAGCTCGCCGCCCTTAACGTACTCCATGACGATGTAAATCTTAGACTTGCTCGCCATGACTTCGTAAAGCCGAACGATGTTGGGGTGTCGGACCAATCTCATGACGGAGATTTCCCGTTTAATCTGCTTGATCATCCCGACCTTGACGATTTTTTCTTTGTCCATGGTTTTAATGGCCACGCTCTCGCTGGTTTTGAGATTTCTACCTTGGTAGACCTTGGCAAACGTCCCTTGCCCTAACAGGCGCCCTAATTCATACCTCTCCATCAGAATATTCGGCTCCATCTCAATCTCGAAACTAAAATCAGAAATCCGTGTGGATTAAAGCTGCTGCAGAGGCGTCTTCGCAGAATAAGTCCTGTGAAGTTGCTCTCCGGCATCCGTTCCATTGCACGTGGCGTAGTCCGGATGTGTTCCGGCAGAGCCCGGCATGGAGCTCTGAGAACAAGTCACCAGTATAACCTTTTAGATGCCGTTAATATTCGGGGAAAGGGAAAAGCGTAAGTGTGGACGTATCCAAAAGGCATGGTCAGTGGCATTAGGTGGAGGGAGGGACAACCTATCATCTTGCGCTCGCTCTTTCTTTCTTTTCGATAAATTCACACCAGAAATATATCTTTGTGTGCTGCGATTCATGCCACCTGTCTTTCATTCGATTTCGTTGCTGTATTCTTCCGTACCGTATACACAAAATCTCTCCAAGTTACTTGTTTGCCCGGCTTTCCTTTATCAGAATTACCCACGTTGGTGCGAATGTGGTGGCTTGGGAAGAGTTGGCATCCCGCGTAAACACTTTACCTTATCGGGCAATATATTGGTGTAGCCTTGGGCAATACTTAATGTTCTTTCATTTTTTTTGTTTTTCATTTTGAAAATTAGTCCCTTTTTTTAATATATTAATGAAATATTTATTTATTAGAAATTTAAATTACATTTTGTTTTATTTTGAAAATTAATCATTTAAATATTTTTATATATTAATTAATTAATATTTTAATAATATTAAAATTATTGTTTATCGAGCTTTGAATAGACAGTGATTAATCATAAAAACGTAATCTTACCAACTTTAAAAAATAACACTAAAATTATTAAATTATGCTTTATATCTCATGATAATTTTACACCTCATTTCATTTCATTTTAAATTTTAAATTTAAATGTAGATTAAACATTCATTATTTTTATTACATTTTTGTTCACACTCGATGTAAAAATTTAACTTGTTTTTACTTTGGTTGCATGCGTCATGACTTCCGAATTTGAAATCTTTTAGTGTTGACTTCTAAGGTATTGAACATGTGATGAAATGGTTTGCCTATTCAATTATTAGGGCTTCCAGAGTTGAGAAGTTCATGACTTTAAAATTTGAAACCTTTTAGTGTTGACTTCTAAGGGGTTAAATACGCAGCTAATGGTTTGCCCAATTAATTTTTGAAACAAGTAGTTTTTAATTTTTCGGGTTTGAAGAGTAGAGAAGTTTAAGACGTTCAAGAGGTTGAAGTTTAAACAAGTAGGTTTTAATTTCTAATTTTTCGGGTTTGAATAGTATAAAAGTTTAAGACGACTTCAAGAGGTTGAAGTTTAAGACCAATTAATATTGTTTTATATAATTATATAGAAAAGGATGAAATGTAAAATGGTAAATGTGGGTTTGTTTAAATGGAGAAGTTTTAATATTACGTTAAGGTTAAAAATTTGTGGTTATAATATATTTTTTTATCATTAAGTTGAAAATTTTATTTTATACATGATCATGTGTACTTTATTTTTATTCAATATGGAATTGACATGTGTAATATTTTAAATAAAGATAAAATATTCTTTAAATTAAAAATGAATATTATTGATTTTATATATATATATATATATATATATATATATATATATATATGGTTTTTTTTACTTAAAAGTATTATAAAATGTGTATAATTTTTTTTGATGAAAATCACATTTAAGCATGAAAATTTGTTTAGATGTGAATTTCACCGAAATACTTTATACACAATTTATGGATCATAGAATCTAAATTCTTAGTATTATAAAACATAATCACACTCTTATTGTGCTTACTTTATTGGTTGTTGTTACGAAAACCTAGTACAAAAGAGATATGGTAAAAACATTTCACTCTAACTCTCAGTTATAAATAAAATATTTCTATATCCATATGAAATAAGATAATTTTATATCAACTTTTATAATTCTTTTAAAGTAATTAAAAAAAAAATAAAGTTGATATTATTTATGTTTTTATATTTCAATAAACCATTTTCATATTCATGTTAACTAATTTATTTTAATATCAACTTTAGAAAAAACATAAATATATATGTATACACTACAACACAGAGGGGGGTTTTAAAGCAATTTTTCCTTGAAGTGTTTTAATTTAAGACAAAAAAAAGAAGAAAAAAAACTTGTGTATTGTCTTAAATATTTTTCTTTTGTAAGCTTAGGTGGTACCTTCTATTTTCTATTAATAAAGTCGAGCAAAAGATACAAAACTAGACCTCAACTTGCCCGTAGGAAACCAGGTATTTTGGCCATCGAAGTTCAAAATAGTTCAACCAAAACATAAAAAGTCTTAACATGCTATACCATATCTGTCGATACTGAATATCCAAGTCTAAAGTCAACAGCATATACAAAAAAGACTAACCATTTAAAAATAAAGGAAAACATTGTATCAAGAAAGCCTTAATCTTCCTCAGATACCACAGGCGCTGGATCTTTGCCTGTAGCCCCTAGTAATTCAACAAGAACCTGTTGCATAGCCTTAATTTCCTTCTCCAACCTTCCAAGCCTCGCATACTGATGTAATTGACGTAAATTAATTTCCTGTATGTTCCTATTGATATCAACCAATGTTGATTCCAACTTTGTCTCAGCTATGGACATAACTGCCTTTGCTAACAAACCATAAGTGTGGATTTTATGTATTAAAATGTGTTTAATTAAACACTAAACTCCACTAACTAGCACATAATCAACCTTTAATGTGAGTTTAGCATAAGCGTGGGATTAGTGCTAAACACGTACTTAAATTAATGATAGATTAAGTTGGAGGATTCTGACGAAAAAGGCAGAATTGATAGATTTAACTCTAGCTAAGTGTAGTTTGCCACATTTGGCGGAGTTTTTCTAGGTGAAACTCGCAGAAATCATAACTAAGGCAGTTTTCGACCAATTGAAGAGCAAGAAGAGGCTAGATAGCCATCCTTGGCCATTCTGGACTCATTTTTGTAGGTTTTAGAAGCAATGGGTCACTTCTAGATGGGATGTTTCCAGCTTGAAGTTTAAGGATGCCCAGGGCCACTAGAGGGTTAGGCCATATCTGCTACACCTAGAGAGAAATTGAAACACAAGAAGAGGTTAGATAATGAATCTTGGCCATTATGAGTTCATTGGAACAGGTTTCATCCCTGGTTGGGTTTAGGGTTTAGGGTTTAGGGTTTCATCCATAAGTGCTTGACCATGAATGGGGTTCTAGCAAAGTGAAGCCTATGGGTGCTATGGAAAACCAACATGTTAAACCAGTTCTTCAAGGATTTTGAGATGGAGATGATCTTGCAGGGGTCTTTCAGCCTCTATATGTTTGCAGCACCAGCGTTTGTAGTAGTGTTGTAGCTATTTCTCATCTTTTATCTTTATGTGTTTTAGAGAAAAAGATTTTTTATGTACTTCCAATGTTTTAGTACATGTTGATGCTCTTTCAAATTGGAGTAAGGGATTTTGATTCAAGATGCCCATGTGTTGCTAATAGTTGCATACTTGACTGTAGGTCAGCAAGTGCAAGGTAAAAGAAACTTTGTGGGAGTTGTTTCTTTGTAGGAGAAACTTACCATTTCAGTTCAGCACTTTGATGTACTCTTGATGTTGAAACCTTGAGCATAATGAGAATGAATCATGCCTTCAGAGATGATTCAAGGAGATGTATCCTAGGAGTGGTGAACTCCTTCAAAAATGGATTGTGTATTGTTGTTTGATGCATCCTTCCATTCAGTGTTTAATGATTTCATGTTTTAAAATTTATTCATTGAATTACCATAAGAAAGACACTTAAAAGAAACTCTTGGAATAAACTGTTGTTCTGTACAAATCTTATGCATATAAGAAGTAAGCGTGTTTATATTTTGAAGGGGAACTTAGCAGAGCATTTACTAATACTCCTCCATTAACTTATAGATGGCATCAGAGCTACAGGTTTAGTGTTAGCTTGTGTTGATTTCTGCAAATAGGGTTTGACTATTTGCAAGGTGAAAATGCTTACAAGGTTGAAACTCTGGAGAGGAGAAGGAAAACTTGTTGGTTCAGATTCCCAAGTTGGAACAAGGAGAAGGAGGCCAGAGTTGCCACAATCTCCACCTCAAGTCACACCTCCAGAGATTCCTAAGGATTCAGTAAGCATGTATGTAGAAGGAAAGTCTACAAGACTAACAAAAGATGAAAGCTTCATAAGGGCTTTTTGGGACATGTCAGGGATGGTGAATGTCCTCTATGAAGAGAGGGACTCACAACTGCAAGGTGAAGGCTCCATACCTTCAAGAGGAGAAGGTTATCCAACAAAGTAAGTAGCCTTTGAAAGACACTACAGAGGCAGTGGGCCCATGCTCTTGGAAAGAATGGGCAGTGAAAAGCGGCTCTAAGAGCTAGAGGAGAAACAATTGGCTCTTCAAATGGAGAACATGGAGTTGAGAAGATTATTGGAAAAGGCTGAAGAGGATAAGAGGCACATGTGTTTTGTAATGCAACAAGTGTTTGATGAAAAAATTGCAGAAAGATCTACTCCCTTACCAGCGAAGGAAACCTCTAAAGGTAAGCAAGTGTGTGGTCATGGTGCAAATGGCGATGTTGAAAATTATTTTTGCAAACTTCTTCAAACACACACCGCATGTCAGTGAATGTAAGTGGATGGCTTAAGTCATCTACAAGTTGGCCTTCATCATCATCACTAGAGGGGAGAATGTGAATGGTAAGCTTAAAGAGTTTATTCATATTTCCAGTACTAATTCTTCTACCCATGTACATAATAATACTTTGCAGCATTTGAGTAACATACCAAGGGCATAGGTATGAGGTTTCTCTCCAGGATGGGCTACAAAGGTGGAGGCCATGGCATAAATTTTCAAGGAATTACCAATCCTATTTTGGTTGTGGAAAGGCCAAAATACATGGGGTTGGGTTATGGTCGCCATGAGTATGGAGAGTGCTCTAAAAATATTGAACCACATCAAGCCTCCAAGAAGAAGATTTCATCACAAGGAGAAGAACATCTTAGAATAGCGCTAAAGACAGGTATAACTCTCAAGAGGCTTATGCAAAGCATGGTGATTTTGATTATTTGTTGGAGCAAATTCCTTGTACTTTTTGTGAATATTTTTACCATTGCATGGCTATGTGTGAGAAACACATGGTAATGGTTAAGAGGATGGACTAGATTTTGGGCATTAAGAATATGGACTCCCTTTCACAAGAGATAACTTCTTTCTTTCTTTTTTGGTAGATTAGACTAAATCCTAATCACCCACGGGTTTCGAACCAGTGACCTTGCAGACGAAGTGCCTTAACAGTGTACCCCATCACCGATTGTTCTACACCACATGGGTCACAAGATATAACTTCTATGTCTGTGAACAAGAAGAAGTTTTTATGTGTTCATTGCCAAGTGCATGGACATGATATTGAACATTTTTGGAAGCCGCATCTGGAACTTCATTTGAGGAAAGGTAAAAGGGTTATGTCTCATGATTCAAGGGAGGAAAAAGGTAGAAAAAAGGGTTATTCAGAATCCTAAGTGACCTCCTCAAGAGAAGATGGTGCAAAAAGAGAACCCACAAGCCTAGGAGAGGCAAGATTGGGTAGACTTCTTGTAGAGTTGTTTTGAAAGTTTTGTAATTACTTGTTGTCATTACCTGTTGAAGGTACTTTTACAAAGTGAACATTATTGTCACTATGTTCAACAAGTAGATGTTGTTTTCGTTGATGTAATTTTTTGGCTTGATAGTCCACATGTTTATGGACTTTGTGAATGTACAAATTGTCGTTTAGAAATTGTCTAGTAGTTGTCTAATATTCACTGATACAAGTATTCATGTTGAAACTTGTGTGAATGAACCTTGTTGTTAATATTGTTTAAATATAACTATGTTTTGTAGGCAAAACCAAACATCATGAAAATTTTTGCAGCAAAGTACTTATATCTACAAGCTCAGTTTGAAGACGCCAAAGCAAGTTGATTTTTTTCTGATCTCCAGGATGGGGTCAAGTTTTTCTTCAAGAGAGAAGCTTCAATATGAGGTGTTTTTTGGAGTCGTGTAAAGATGAGTTTTAAGAGAATATTCAGATTCCACTCGTTAGTATTCGTTCTACAACAATGATAAGAATTAACTGTCTCAATTCTTAACAGGACAACACGTCTTCATGAGGAAGATAAGTGAAGTGCCTTGACTGGGGCTTGAAGTGCACCAATTGAAATTTTTACATTACAATTGAGTTTGGGGATATTTTTGAGCTCTAACTTTTTCAATTTGATAACTGAAAGTGTTCTTTTTGAGACCAAAATATTTATTGGGGAGGTATGATCAAGAGCTCAAATTTTAGCTCAAAAATTGAAGTTCTTAGAATGACGTGAAACCTCAACAACAGCATAGTGCTCGTCCTCCTTATTCCCGCACACTTCATTTTGCATTAAATGGACTCCGTATGCTCCCGGAAGTGCGATTTGTTCACTTTGCAAAACACACAAATTTTGTGCAGGGATGACAGGGATGTTGACTGGGCATTCGTACAGTCTAGTCAATAAAAAGGTATATTCCAAGGAATATTCCTTAGAATATTATTAGAATATTCCCATAGGTGGACCATTCAACGGATGACAAGTGTCGACATCTTATTTGTTGTGGCATTGAGTTGGACCAATGAGGTCGTGACACGTGATAACCCTGGAGGTCGCCACATGCCATAATAATCATTGGTCAAAATTTTAGGGCAGAGGCACCGAGGTTCAACCTCGAGACCTCCCACAAGCAAATGCCATGCCTTACCATTCCGCCCACACAATGGTTCTTAACATATTACCATCGCCACATATTACCATATGGTATGGTGGGGGAAAGTGGGGGCGAGCCCCCCGAACCATAAGACCTCAGTGTGTGACCAATGGGAGGAGCTTAAACCATAAGTGCGGATTTTATGTATTAAAATGTGTTTAATTAAATGCTAAACTCCATTAACTAGTGCCTAATCAACCTTATGTGAGTTTAGCATAAGCACGGGTTTAGCGCTAAAAAACACTTAATTAGCTCTAAACAAGTACTTAACTTAATGACAGATTAAGTGGGTGGAGTCCGAAAAAAAAGGCCGAATTTCCAAATTTAACTCTAACTAAGTGTAGTTTGCGAGATTTGGTGGACATTTCTAGGTGAAACTGACAGAAGTCATAAATAAGGTAGTTTTCGACCAATTAAAGAGCAAGAAGAGGCTATATAGCCATTCTTGGCCATTCTGGACTCATTGGTGCAAGATTCAAAAGAAATGGGGCATTTATAGATGACATTTTTCCAGCTTGATTTTTAAGGATGCCTATGGCCACCACAGTATTAGGCCATATATACTTCACCTGGAGACCAATTGAAGCACAAGAAGAGGCTAGATAGCCATTCTTGGCCATTCTAGGTTCATTGGAACATGTTTTAGAATCATTTGAGCACTTATGGGTGGGTTTCTAGCAAAGTGAAGCTTATGGGTGCTATGGACAACCAGCGTGTTGAACTAGTTCTTGGAGGATTTTGAGATGGAAATGATCTTGCAGGGGTCTTCTAGCCTCCATATGTTTGCAGCATCAGCCTTTATAGCAATGTTGTAGCTATTTATCATCTTTTCTCTTTATGAGTTTTAGAGAAAAATATTGTTTATGTACTTGCAATGTTTTAGTACATGTTGATGCTCTTTCAAATTGGAGTAAGAGATCTTGATGCAAGATGCCCATGTGTCGTTGATAGTTTCATGCTTAATTTCAAGTCAGCAAGTGAAAGGTAAAAGAAAATTTGTATGAGTTATTTCTTTGTAGGAGAAACTTATCATTTCAATTCAGCACTTTGATGTACACTTCATGTTGAAACCTTGAGCATAATGAGAATGAATCATGCCTTTTGAGCTAATTCAAGGAGATGTAGCCCATGAGGGGTGAACTCCTTCAACAATGGATTGTGTATTGCTATTTGATGCATATTCCATTCAGTGTTTAATGATTTTATGTTTTAAAAAAATTTCATGGAATTACCTTAAGAAGGACACTTAAAAGAAACTCTTGAAATAACTTATTGTTCAGTACAAATCTTATGCACATAAGAAACAAGCATGTTTATATTTCGAAGGGGATCTTATGAGAGAATTTGTAACATACACCGTTAACTTCACATGGAAATGTAAGGAGATAAAAAATTTTATACGAGTTACTCATGGGTAACTATCCATTCACCATTAAATATTCCTTACTCATCATTACATAGAATGTTTACCAGTTCCTAGTGTAACTTTTAGAATAATAATAGTAAGCTCCTTAACCATTAACAACCTCCATTATAGTACATTAACATAATACTGTATGATGTAACCTTCCATTCATTTCATTACTCATATAGTCATCACATACTTGCCATTATGAACATCATAACAAGAAAGGAATCAACATCATCAACTTGACACAATAATCAATCACATCATTGAACACCAATATACCCTGGAAACCCCGTAGGGTGAAAACCAGCAAACATTTAATTTTATTATTAAATGCTCGTGAGGGTGATCAGCCCTCACTCAATGGCTTATAAGGGAGACCATCCCTTAACCATCGTTTATAAATCTTACAAGGAAATATACAAATATCTATCTTAAAACCATTATAATAAATACGACACCATTTACCCTTTGGTCTTCATATCTTCATATCTTGATGGCATGGATGTACCTACAATGGTCCATCGTACATTGGATCATTCAGCAGTTCGTACTCATCTGCATGAACCATAATCATTTACCTGCCACCAAGTTAAGCATAATATTTCCTTTATACATATTACCATCATACCCTGCTAATGTTACCTTCAACATACATTGATGTCAAAATTCATAAAGGATAATAAATCATTTCACATATCTATACTATAGTAGTTTCTCCATCTACTCATGTATATTCATGACAACATCACATACCTCATATGTGCTAGTTATAAGTCATCACATTCACTAATGTTTTTGTCGCATAAGCACTGCAAGACAATAGCTACATTTCCTCAACTTACATTGAAAATAAATTGATACTTAGTTATGATACTCGTGCATGCAATTTACATAATTTAATAAAAATATATAATCCTTGAGCTATTACTTTTAGTACATGGAGTGCCATCTAACATATCAAATGTTGCTCCCATGCATGCAAAGGCATATAGATTCCAAAAGAGTCTCCCTCGAAGCACGTAGTTTCCTTCACAAGTCTTCCCAAAAGAAAACTCAATGCTAGTGAGCATGTAAACATATGTTTTCTTTTTGTAAAACTATGCAATTAAGAATATAAATACATGTCTTCTTTTCAAAGATTATACTAAACAATCATTTCCAAAATAGTTTAGCACCATATGTTATCTTTCCCACCTACAAATATTTATATTCTTTCCAATGAAATTTATTACTTATGTTGCATGCCTATGCATGATCTTCTTCCAAAAGGAATTAACTTCATAATCATGATAATATAAAAGTAATCACTTAGTTTTTTCATCTAAAGGAATATAACTGATTAGTTCCTTTAACCATGAATTTATTAAATAACTTAACTTTACCAACACCATGGTAATCTATCCATGGATTTATTAAATAACTAATATTTGCAAACACCATGGTAATCTACCCATGGTTTTATGAAATAATTAATATCTATCAACACCATGGAAACTACCCATGGATTTATGAAACTATCCATGGAATTATTAATTCATGACTATTTACAACATGGTTAATTAATATAAATCTGAGAAAACTTCTCTTTTCTTCTTCATCGTACATGAAGATATTTCAAGAGTTACCCTCTTTAATCTATTCAAGAAAATACCTTGGATTTGTTCTCACTTTCTAAACTAAATGAGTACAAAATCCCTTTTAAAATAAAGATCATGCATCTTCTATTTTCTTGCTTATACCATATTATGTAAATATTTATATTAAAAAGCTACCCTCTTTAATATATTCAAGAAAATCCCTTTTCAAATGAAGAGCATGCATTAATATTATATAAATATTTATATATTTCTTTCCATATAAACATGGAGAATATTTTGAAAATAATCGAAACCAGAAATAAACAAGAAAGCTTACTTATCTTGACAATCTACTATTATAAAAGAAAATGAATGTCATCACAGCCTTTCCTATAGGAAGGGGATAAATGCTCTTAATCTTCAAGAATGTAGGCCTCAACCATCTGCCTCGTATCGACATTATTACTCTCATATTGCAATAATTACAATAAAAAGAAAAGCAAAACAGTCAAGATTTTTACGTACCCAACTCTCGGCTTTTCCCACCATAAGTTTCCCCATTTTGATCCTCGTTAAACATTCTAACCACTTCACCATTCTCCTAATTGAGCCATGGCTTGAATATGAATATTTAACTGCAATGCAAACCATTCCTCTCTAGTGATTCCTTGCCACCAAGTCCTTTATCACTCTAGCCATTAAAATTATCACAGTGATGGTAATCGTCTAGAATAGAAAACAACAGGAAAGTAATATAACCAAAGGTATTATCATGGCAAGAGGTAGCAAATAATACCCTGACTGCCAAAATAGACACAGATAATACCGAGTACCCAAATTTGGGGATGTAAACGACACCAATCCATTATCGATGATCTAGAGCTGGAAATCATAAGAAATATTAATAGGAATCTTTCCAAATAACCCAGAAGAAGAAGTTACCTGTGAATAAGCAGAACAACTGCGAGATGAAAGAGAAATTCTTTTCAAATTCAGATGAGAAACACATTATAAGACCCTCGCCTCTACATCCATGGCACCAAATAAATATTTAACCTCAATAGGCACAACGCAATGCTAGGAATGATTTTCCTCTATGAAACGGACCACCTTCCCACATTTTAATACGCAACACCTATTCATTTTCAACCGATTCAAGAATTCAGTTTTCAACCAATTCTTGATAAAACAGTTAAAAATACAATAACGTAATATTCATTTACCATGAGTTGTTTGAGTACGTGTGTGACAGAATTTACTAATACACCTCCATTCAGATGAGTTACACCTCCATTCAGATGAGTTACAAAAATGAAACTTTTATCTATTTTATGATCCATGCAAGTTTTGAAATATATATTTTTTAAAATAAAAATAAAATACTTATTAAATAAAAAGTAATATTATTTATAATTAAATTTAGTTTTTAAATATTAAATAAATTTAAAGTTAACGTGAAATATGAATTACAAATATATTTAAATTTCAAGATAAAATAATTATTAAATAAATGATAATATTATTTATAATTTGATTTAGTTTTAAATAAATAAATAAAAATTATTATTTTTAAATTAGATTTAATTTTTAATTGCTAATTTGAAATAAATTTATGTCGATGAAATATGAATGGTAACTAACTATATATATATATATATATATATTTAATTTTCTAAAGTAATTGATGATAACACATTTGTAATTAGTATCCAATTATTACTCGAAGGATTAAGGAAGCCTATGAAGAGGTTGCAGTGAAGAGAAATCGCAAATAGATAGGGCCAAATACAGTTGAGTGAAAAATGAGATTCTTTAGATCATTAACAGTAATGGTATAGATTTGTTGAGGTTGTAATATTCCAGTCAAACCATTCGATAAATTGTATCCATAGATCTGTGAGGTAAACAAAGGCTGAGATCATAAATGAGTAGTTGAAAAACTAAAAAACGTGCATGCTACCAATGAGGCATGGTCACAAATCATGGTTACGTGTAAAGGAAGTCAAATGAAGGTGTTTAATTTTGATGTCGGAGCTATTTAAAACCTAGCTCAATAAGAATCATTGGTCATGTTAAAGAACCATTGATGAACTAGAAAGGGAAATGAACGGTTCAGGAAGAATAGGATCTGAATTAATTTTGGGTCGATTCCCAGTATAAGAAAAGGTAGGTCCATGTGCTAATCGTTTAATGGATACAGTTTGGAGAGTTAAGGGTTCTTCGAATTACGCATCCGTTGTCCTCTCACCTTACACACGAAAATAATGGCTATGCTCATCATTTGTACATTGTATTAAGTAAACACAGCAGCAAACAGACCATCGGCGGCCGAAGTAATCATAGCAAAATAAGACCAGAGGCTTATGGAAGAATCAAAACGTAGATAAATAAAATTTTAAAAATAAAATAATTTTATTTTATAAAGGTTAATTTACCGATACTTTGAGTAATTTTTGCTCAATTAGAACAACAACTCATACCTTATAAGAAGATGGATTGCTTAAATATGTATTAAGAGTGAGATTCAAAATCAAAATTTTGGGAGTTATAAATCAATATCTAATAAATCTAGAGATATTTTTTAACATATTATGAATATATTTATTATATTATAATAAAATATTTTAAATTGTTTAAAATAAATTAAACTTATAATAAACGATTTTTTTTCAAAAAAAATGTAGTTTAAAAAATAATAATAAATTTCAAAAATAATTTAAATTTAATAGGATCTAAATTTTATATATCAATGTACTTTTGGCTACATAGAGATCTTTGGCTACATAGATTTTCCCTTAATCTATCTAGACAAAATTAACTTATAATATTAAAAAAATTAATAATAAAAAAAATAATCCAAGTTCTAAGTAAAAAAAATAGAACAAGTAAGTTCTATATATTTTATTTTATATATATATAGTTTATGAACTTGTTTTGAACGAGCAGAAAAAATATAAAATTTTTCGTTATAAAATAGCTATTCACATCATCACATATGTTTCTCAAAAAAGATGAGAAAAGTAAAACAATTGAATGCAATCAATACAAAAAGAGAAAAAATACCAGAGAAATCTTGAGGAATACATCAAAAGAAACACCAGGAATTCCAACCATAGGGATAATGAAATAACCCAAAATTCCAACCCATCACTAATCACTAGTAATCGTATAAAGTAATGAAATAACCCAAAATTCCAACCAATCACTAATCACTAGTAATCATATAAAAAATCCAGGGAACCCGAGCTTGGACGAGGCATCCACGGTCAAAATTTACTCTACACATGAAAGGACATGTGAGAGAACGAAGGAGGCAGAACCAAAATGTTTTACATCGAGTGATGTAGAAGAGGGACCTCAGGGAGTTATTTCCCTATTCCCATTAGATCTCTGTTTTGGAGTCCCTAGCTATCCTAATTGAATTATTCGAGGCTCTATCAAAGAGGCCAAAAAGATAAGGGAATGAATGCTTAAAGCCTCTCGGATGGTCAATCTTCAAAAAGTTTAAAAAATAAGGGAATGAATGCTTAGGAACCTCTTGGATCCATAGGTCAATATCAAGAAAATATTAAAAAAAAGAATGAATGCTTAGGAGCCTCTAAGATCCATAGGTCAATCTCAAGAAAGTGTCCAAAAATTTTGAGAGTGGTGGAGAAATTCTATATGTCACAACTATGTCTATGGAAAAATATTTGTTGTTTATGAAATATTTATAAATACTATGGAATATTTATAAATACTAGGCAAATCCATCAAAAAGGGATGGGCTCAACCAGAAAGCCTTAAGCCTTGAGAGTGTGGAAACAATTAAACTCCTAACCTCTCCAAAAATCACTCAATCTCAATCAATACAACTAAACCTGAGAATTAAGAATTAAGGATTTTTAAATTTTTTTTATTATTTTGAATAAAAGGTAAACTTCAAATTTATTTTGAATTAAATGTTAATGAATGAACAATTTCAGAATATATGAATGGGCTCTGTCAATGTTCTTAGACGAATCACTTTTTCAGAGAATCTATGGCTGGAAAAATTCGAAAATTCAAACAATTTAAGGTTCAACTTTAATGTCTGTCCCAAGGACATCCACCATCCGGGAATCTCTCTGAGGGAAAGATCCGAAAATTTAAACAATTTAAGGTTCAACTTTGTATGTGCGGACCTGCCACATTCGAGTATCTCTCTGAATTACAGTAAATGAAGAATGAGTTTGGAGCCATATCATTCAGAAAATTCCCAGTTAAATGTCGCGGACACCATCCCTGTGCAACAAGACCATAGCTCAAACGATATCGTTACTGTTACCAGCCGAAATCCAGACAATGTCTTTGAGACCCGGTCTCAGCTCTTGGCTGCACAACTTACTGTACTCCACCGTATCTCCCCTGTCTTGTTAAGCTGCACCATGAAGAGCGAGGGCGTGATTTCAAAAATCTCGGCATCGATACACAAACGACCCTTCAGCCCCACCTCCGAACCCTGGAGCTTCATCTTGCAATCCATGATCTTCTTGACGATGAATCTCAACAACTTGGCGATCTCCTCCAGCTTCGATATTATGCTCGACACCGGTTGAGTTGATGTGAACCACAACTCACGCTTCACGATCTTGTCCTCCAACAGTCCCGACAGATTGAACGCCGACGACAGGGAGATTATTTCGAAGCGGGCCGGCCTGGGAAGGAAGAACGCCGACTCGACATCGTCAAGGAGGTCGACATCGACATTGTCAGCTTGTGGGGGTTTGGAGCCCACACAAAACCAGGGGAGCATTCATAGCACATAAAACTTGTCTGTGTAGGTTGCCTCGATAAACGGTGAGTCGAATGTACGGAGGAGGAACGACAGCGTTAGAAAACAAAATTCTAACCACTTCTTCCTATGTCATCAAGCTGAGAACACGACAGCGTTAGAAAGCAAAAATAAATAGGGAGGAAAGTCATGATTATTCTTACTCTGCATAAAAATGTAGTTCAAACCCTAACCAAGGATCTTACCAGCAAATTAAGGAGACAAAACCAGCGACTGTGTTTACCGATTGGCTCCTCCAAGAAATTGCAGGCAGGAGAGATAAACTGAAGCGACGGTGGGCGGTAGCTAAGAAAGACATGTCGTAATGTCGAAGAGAGGCAGAGCAACACACCGGGAGTGCAAGAAACAGAATGAGAGCTTCGGGAGAATGTCGAAGAGTGGCAGAGCAACACACCGGGAGTGCAAGAAACAGAATGAAAGCTTCGGGAGCAGGCGAGAGGAGGGTTTCTAACGCCTCTCCCTCAATCTCCACCGTGAGATCTTCCCCAATTCTTCTTGTCCGTCGATCTGTCAGCAATCACAAGGCGCTGCCATATCGTCGATCAACCCTCGATCTGGAAACGCGGGGTCGCCACGTGGTGCAACAAGATCTTAGTTTTGGAAGGCTCGAGAAAGTTGGGTTTGGGAACCCACCACCAACCCGTTACTAAATTCTAGAGGTCAGCCTCATGAACTATGTACAGTAAGGCTTAAATAAAATCTAGAGGTCAGCCTCATGAACTATGTACAGTAAGGCGAAGTATAGGTTTCCGAAATGTAGAAGTAGTTTAAGCGTGACCTTGTTTATATATTCCATCACATCACACTATGGTGTCATTCCATACTAAATGCAATGTTAATTCATTACACTACCGGCATATCAAGTCCTTACGTTACCGAGAGTGTATTAAAGTCATTAACACATATTCGCCACTGGTAAAGGCACTATAGAATTTATATATATTCAGCATTGTAAAGTTATTTTTAATCTTAGCGTTAAAAGGTAAGAGAAATGTTTTTTTAATGGTATGGTGGGGATGTTACACAAAGACACAATAATAACTAGCAGTTGCCTTAGGAGGTGGAAGGAGAGGCCGATAGGAGTATTATTTGCTAATTATTAATTTTAAGTAATTGTAGTTTTTGAGATGAAGGAGATTTTGTAGAATTTTGCACAAAGATGATGTTCAATTGTCAGTGGTGCAGTAACAGGCTTATTGTTCAATTCTCCTTCATCTCAGGTAGAGACTTATTCGATGAGTTTTGTAGGAACCTTTATAATTAAACAGTCTGAGATCCAAAAGTGATCTAAGATTTGTGATCACTGTTAGTTGTTAAAAAAAGGTTAGCAGAACAAACAAAAGATGCAATAATGTTCAGTTGGCTCTGATTATTCAGAAGAACCAAGGACTCTGAAACCAACCTTCATTAGTCAAAATCAAAGTAATTCTTTGGTCAAAATCCAAGAATCTTGTTACTTAGCAGAAACAAAGTACATGAAAGAAGAAATGCAAATATCTACTGTGAAGTAAATAGCCATCTTCAAGAAGTAAATCATAACATAAATGTATATTCTAAGAAAAAGATTATTGTGGCCCTGTTGTAGGAGCTCCTTCAGTGACCACCACTGACATCAGCCTTATTACAATATTGTCCATGTTGCAGTTTCCTTTGTATGCCTGTCACTATTAAGCATGGATGCATTAAGCTAGTTTTGCTCTTCTTCAGCTTTCATTAAACTCTCAGTACAATGTCTCGTTAATGCTACTGCATTATTTCCTCAAAATTAGCTAACTGAAAGTGCCTTGAAATTGGGCTACAAATGACAGAATCTACATCAACAAACCACCTGTAAATGGAAACTCAAATATGCAAGAGTTTAATGATCTAGAGGCCTAAGTTTTCATCATAGAATATATAATAACTTAAGCTTTTCTCATCTCGTTAATAATTCTTCTAAAAGGCATATCTAAGCAATGTAATCCGGTAAATATAGGACTCGTAATTTTTTGTAACGAGATGTGGTTGAGCGAGTGAACCAATCTCAATGACCGGACAAACTGTGCAGATAAAGAAAGTCAGAATCTCCCAACCGGCTGGACTGTCAGGACACGTTACAGCATCAGCTTGATGCACTAATCCGGTAAACTTCAAATGTCATCAATATCGCACAACTGTCTGTACCAGTCAGATAGGCTGTACTTTTCTTTATCTTTGATTTCTGTGGGGTTTTCCGTGAGTGGCAGGATCATACACAGATTGGCGGAGAATATTTCAGTATAAGAAAAAGACTGAAAGGAAATGCCATGCATCACAAAGTAAATTTACAATTCAATTCAATAAATACGTGTGCCAACATAATACTTTTAAAAAAGCATGTTCTTGACTTGTACACCACAAATGCAAACAAACAGAATTATGGTATATGTTGTACGAATAAACAATGTAAAGTTTAGTTAAGATCCAACTCTAATTATAATCTGTGAATTTATCGATAACATCCTCTACAAAGAGCACCCACCACCTGGTAAAAATGGTACACCGTACTCCACATAAGGTGTCAATCTTAAATCATACAAAAAACATTTTTAAAAATATTGTAATGAGAGATGATGAATATGGAGTGGCTAGAACTAACCCTGGCAGAACAGGGCCAGAGAGGCCTTGTTATCACCTCAAAAGCACATAACTTCTAATTAAAAAAAAGAACAAAAATAAACTCTGGACTTAGTCACAGGAATATGCTATGGGGATTACAAGCTCACCTTAGGCTCGTAGACAATGTTGTTAGCAGTAGCACATGGTCCATCAGCATTAGGAAACTGTTGCCAGGAAATAAGGTGCAACTGTTGTCCACAAAAGGATGAAATGTGGCCCTTTATTACTATCGAGAAAAGGTAAAGTAACTTGTCTAATGACTCACTAACTGGCAAAATGTTGTCATAATAATTGCAGATCAGCTCTATTAGTTGGCTGCAATATTTCTACCAAATCAGACAGGATGCCAATGCCTAAAATAGGTGAGTGAAGGGTGAATATAACTATAGAGGAATGCACCCTCCAATCTAGTCAAGAATAAAGCATTTAAGTGTCATCATGAAGGCATGAAGTCAACATGAAAAATTGAAAGAAATTGCGGCTAGACTACTATCATACTGGCAGCCTCCAGACTGCCATAACCTACTATAATCAACACCTCAAACAGATTTTCAAATCAGTTGTCACAGACTGTCATATAACTTTGTTAAGATACTGCCCAAAATAGGATTAAAAACTAACAGAAGCTATGCCTTTCTAGCTGATACAGGATTGTACCCTAGTGCACATTTGAGAGTTGTTGTAGCTCACATCCTATTCCACCCACTCTTGTATTGATACCATCAAATCTACCTTGAATAGAGGACCCAAAATGCTAGAAGCTGCCCTCAAAGTCGCGAGAAGCACCTGAATTTGAGGCTGTAGCTCAACTGCAAGAAAAGTCTGAAACATCTCCACTAATATGATCTTAAAATGTTGATTTGGAAATCTGGGTTGTGTCTTTGTTTCTAAGTGTGTATTCAAAGGTTAACAGTTACTCCAACTTGGGGAAACATCCCCCTACAGGACACTGAGATTCCTGGAACTCCAGATGCTAGAGAAACTTGAAAACAAGTGAAAACTCAAATCAACCCGTCAAAAACAACTTATAGATTCCAATACCAGTGACATATAACATAGCCCTAAAACAAACCATGTTCCCAAGTCAACTCCAACCACATGATTCGGACTCATCCCATCAACCTAAAAATCCCAAGACATGTTGAAAACCAAAACTGTAAAAGGAAAAACTACAACTTAACAAATATTAACCCGGACCTAACCTAAGATTCTAAACTAACTAAACATAATCTAAACTGATCAATATACTTAGAAGATAGTGCAACCAGCCATGGAGGTAGTCAATCTGACATGACAACTCAAAGTACTCAACATGCCAGTGTAACTAAAAATGCATATTGATCTTGGAAAACTATTCATGATTGAACATCTAGTGTAATAGGAAATCCTTGGTATAAGATGTATCTATATGCTCAATCATAAAAATAGGTAATGGAGACAAACCTTCCCAAGAAAGAAGGGGCACTTCTACATCATCTTCCAGAAGAAGTTATACATGTAGTGCCTTATCGAATTTCCATAGCTACCATAGATTAATATAGGAAATGGTTTGAAAAAAATAGATGATGAATACAATCAGAATGAGAAATCATTACCTAATTAGAGCATTCACAATATCTCTAGAGGATGCTCTTTTTGAAGGGAATCTTACAAGAAAGGAAGGTGGTCACTCATGTTGATACAAATCTTGGTAGATGGGCTATTGCATATCGTCTTCCAGAAAAAATTTAAGCTATTATCCATTTTCAATCTTGACCAGTTTATTAGACATCGTAAATTTAAACTTAAATCTACTTCAAATACATCTCAAACTCTCCAATTAGAAAACTGAAGAAAAGCAACAGGAATTCAAAAGGTAAGAAGATCTCAATGTATTATGTCCCTGACCCCACATATACATATATCATTTAAAAAATATACATATATGATTTAAAACCTAAGAAAATCTCGAGCACATGTTGGATCCGTACAATACTCTATGGCCAGGCCAAAATCAAAGTTCAGACACTGATATTAATTCTGGAAAAGGACGACAAAATTGTCTATACCTGCAACAAAGCATTGTGTTGTGGTTGAGGCTAAAGGTTCAACCAATGATTTACCAACCAGAACCACTACAATTTACTGCACCCACCAATTTAATCTTGAACCGCTGCAATTTACTGCACTGGCCAATTTAATCTCGAATAAATATATATTGTGTGTCTTGTTCGTTTTTTTTTCTCCACGACATCTCCATTAACTGCAAACCTAAAAATATATTACAAATGACAAAAAAACTCTGCCTCAAATGCTAAAAATTCATGTAACATGGCTTCATAATGGAACATAGAGCTCTGCAATGATGCTTCACATTGAAAACATTTTTTGTAAATTAAATTATGGATGGAAAGAGAAAAAAATTAGGAAAAAACAAAAAACAAAAAATGCCCATTTCAAATATGAAAACCTCTAAATAGAAAAAAACCTAAAAACCTAAATAATCAAAACTACAAACCAAAGAAAATTAAACCAATAGGCTCATTTAGTGTGAACTTTACCTTGAATAGCTTTTAGAACAAACAATGTAAAGCTTACACATCCAACTCCGATTATAACTTACAACTTCACTGATAACATCCTCTACAGTACACCCACGACCTGTACAAAATGATAGCACTGTACTGGGGAATCTGCTAACACAAATCTTAAATGATACAAAAAACATTGTTAAAAATATTGTAATGAGATATGATGAATATGGAGTGGCTAGAACTAACCCTGGCAGAACAGGGCCAGAGAGGCCTTGTTATCACCTCAAAAGCACATAACTTCTAATTAAAAAAAAAGAACAAAAATAAACTTTGGACTTAGTCACAGGAATATGCTATGGGGATTACAAGCTCACCTTAGGCTCATAGACAATGTTGTTAGCAGTAGCACATGGTCCATCGGCATTAGGAAATTGTTGCCAGGAAATAAGGTGCAACTGTTGTCCACAAAAGGATGAAATTTGGCCCTTTATTGCTGTCGAGAAAAGGTAAAGTAACTTGTCTAATGACTCACTAACTGGCAGAATGTTGTCATAATAATTGCAGATCAGCTCTATTAGTTGGCTGCAATATTTCTACCAAATAAGACAGGATGCCAATGCCTAAAATAGGTGAGTGAAGGGTGAATATAACTCTAGAGGAATGCACCCTCCAATCTAGTCAAGAATAAAGCATTTAACTGTCATCATGAAGGCATGAAGTCAACATGAAAAATTGAAAGAAATTGCAGCTACACTACTATCATACTGGCAGCCTCCAGACTGCCATAACCTACTAAAATCAACACCTCAAACATATTTTCAAATCAGTTGTCACAGATTGTCATATAACTTTGTTAAGATACTGCCCAAAATAGGATTAAAAACTAACAGAAGCTATGCCTTTCTAGCTGATACAGGATTGTACCCTAGTGCTATCATAAAAGATGACATACTTATGAAATCCTTTTTCAGAATAGGTTGTAGCCTGTAACAGCCATCATCAATGCACCCTTACTCTGTCCGGTATTCACCTAAGGAGGATGTTTATATTTCCTTGGAAAGTGCACATTTGAGATTTGTTGTAGCTCACCTCCTATGCCACCCACTCTTGTATTGATACCATCAAATCTACCTTGAATAGAGGACCCAAAATGCTAGAAAAGGCCCTCAAAGTCAGCATGAAGCCACCTTGAAATCTATACCAAAATTCGACCAGTAAAAGTCTGAAACATCTCCACTAATATGATCTTAAAATTTTGATTTGGAAATCTGGGTTGTGTCTTTGTTTCTAAGTGTGTATTCAAAGGTTAACAGTTACTCCAACTTGGGGCAACATCCCCCTATAGGACGTTGAGATTCCTGGAACTCCAGATGCTATAGAAACTTGAAAACAAGTGAATGACTCAAATCAACCCGTCAAAAACAACTTCTAGATTCCAAGACCAGTGACATATAACACAGCCCTAAAACAAACCATGTTCCCAAGTCAACTCCAACCACATGATTCATACTCATCCCATCAACCTAAAAATCCCAAGACACGTTGAAAACCAAAACTGTAAAAGGAAAAACTACAACTTAACAAATATTAACCCGGACCTAACCTAAGATTCTAAACTAACCAAACATAATCGAAACTGATCAATATACTTAGATGATAGTGCAACCAGCCATGGAGGTAGTCAACCTGACATGACAACTCAAAGTACTCAATATGCCAGTGTAACTAAACGTGCACATTGATCTCGGAAAACTATTCATGATTGAACATCTAGTGTAATAGGAAATCCTTGGTATAAGATGTATCTATATGCTCAATCATAAAAATAGGTAATGGAGACAAACCTTCCCAAGAAAGAAGGGGCACTTCTACGTCATCTTCCAGAAGAAGTTATACATGTAGTGCCTTATCGAATTTCCATAGCTTCCATAGATTAATATAGGCAATGGTTTGAAAAAAATAGATGTTGAATACAATCAGAATGAGAAATCATTACCTAATTAGAGCATTCACAATATCTCTAGAGGATGCTCTTTTTGAAGTGACTCTTACAAGAAAGGAAGGTGGTCACTCATGTTGATACAAATCTTGGTAGATGGGCTATTGCATATCGTTTTCCAGAAAAAAATTAAGCTATTATCCATTTTCAATCTTGACCAATTTATTAGACATTGTAAATTTAAACTTAAATCTACTTCAAATACATCTCAAACTCTCCAATTAAAAAACTGAAAAAAAAGCAACAGGAATTCAAAAGGTAAGAAGATCTCAATGTATTATGTCCCTAACCCCACATATACATATATCATTTAAAAAATATACATATATGATTTAAAACCTAAGAAAATCTTGAGCACATGTTGGATCCGTACAATTCTCTATGACCAGGCCAAAATCAAAGTTCAGACACTGATATTAATTCTGGAAAAGGACGACAAAATTGTCTATACCTGCAGCAAAGCGTTGGGTTGTGGTTGAGGCTGAAGGTTCAACCAATGATTTACCAACCAGAACCATTGCAATTTATTGCACCCGCCAATTTAATCTTGAACCGCTGCAATTTACTGCACTGGCCAATTTAATCTCGAATAAATATATATTGTGTGTCTTGTTCCTTTTTTTTTCTCCATAACATCTCCATTAACTGCAAACCTAAAAATATATTACAAATGACAAACAAACTCTGCCTCAAATGCTAAAAATTCATAAATGTAACATGGCTTCATAATGGAACATAGAGCTTTGCAACGATGATTCACACTGAAAACATTTTTTGTAAATTAAATTATGGATGGAAAGAGAAAAAAATTAGGAAAAAACAAAAAACAAAAAATGCCCATTTCAAATATGAAAACCTCTAAATAGAAAAAAATCCTAAAAACCTAAATAATCAAAACTACATACCAAAGAAAATTAAACCAATAGGCTCATTTAGTGTGAACTTTACCTCGAATAGCTTTTATTTTATTGAAAAGCCTAATGGCAGCTAATCTCTTCCGAGAATTATGTGCATCCATTACCCTCGAGAAACCATTATAAGCACAAAGGACATCTCATTCTGCAAATATTTATTAATAAATAATTATTTAAATAAGTATATATATCCAAATTAAAGAAAACAAATCCTAAAATAAGTATACCCGCTTGGCCCTTTCAGTGATTAGTCATAAAAGGAATCCAAATCAGAGGACTCTCTTCTACTCGTCCATTTCTTCTTTAAATCCTGTAAAAAACAAACAAATCGACCAATGTGCAAATATGAAAATAAGAAGTCAAACCCAAACAAAATTAAAAGAGAAAATGGACTGTAAAATCCAAGATGCAAGCCCATGCACAAAAAAATATGAAAAAAAAAATTACCAGATCAACCAGCAACACAGCCCGCGAATAAGATAACCTCACCCAATATCTACCCATGTTACCCGCATCCTTGACCCTTAGCGACCTAATGCCCTACCTAACTTGCATTTGGTGGTCTTCCAATCAAAGTACATTTCCAAGTGCATGTAACCATGCGTAACAGAAAATTGAAGCGCAGAAACGCGCATGGGTAACAGAGAATTGAAGCATTTCAATTTTCAGCAACACAACAATGGGTGGAGGTCAAGATTTTGTGACGGATGGATTTAACTCTGAATACCAGGCTATGGTTGAGCTTATGGTTGGTTTCCTCCGTGACAAGAGACGAGAATTGAATCGAGCAGAACAGGCATTGTGTTAAGAACAATAACCACCCATGCCATTGGAACTGCGAAATTCATTTCATGGACGTTGGGAGCCACCATATGCAACCACATAGCAAGATTCATTCTGCTCTGCTCTGCTGGTTTTGAAAATGAACATTCTAAAGGATTCCCTTCCAATACTTACAACATTCTCTCCCCTCGCAACATATTACAAGCATAGAGAACAGAAGCGACAACACTAGTATTTGTGAAACCTCTGGTCTGCTAAAAATAAAAGTTTCTACTGAAGAAGACAACCGCTTTGAGATACAGTAATTCGAACTTTAACCCATTCAACTAACCTGTAAAGTACAAGCTCTGTGCCAGTCGATGAAGGTGGCTCCTGTTGGGCAGCTGCATCGCCGTCAGCAACAAGCCTCTCTAACTGTTGATCGACTGCTGCAGGAAGAAGGTGAGGATGCTCCTTCATGAGCTGAGAAAGAAATTGGCCCGTAAGCAACTCCAATTGAAGCGGAGTAACCGTTTAAGGTTTTGGGGGATCGTGTAGAGCATGATGCGGGGAATCATCGTCTCTGAACTGCCATGGCACTCCTTTGTTGCATTACCGACCAGACACCGCACTGTCCCAGAATGCCGCCGTTTAAGGGTTGGCGGGGATCATGTACAACACGATGCGGAGATTCAAAACTGCAATGGCCGGTCGAGTATTGAAGCTGCGCGCCAAAGGGAGTCTGTGGGGATGAAAACATAATTCCATATGATGCAACTGGATTCCCAGCATGGTTTGGAAGGTCATCACCGACCCAGTCTCGCAGAGGAACCCATTTGTTATTTCCAATTTTTTTAAAAGAAAATCGCCATTCGGAAAATCACCTCGGTTTATAAAAACACATTTCTAGTTTGCTTGAAGTTTTCGTCAAATTATTTCTTAAACTTCGCATGAAATTTTTATATAATTCAAGATCTTGGAAGTTTCCAAGATATATACATTTTCAAGGTGGTGATTTGAGGTCAGCAAATGTTCATCGAATTTCAACACTTAATGAGAGAGAGAAAGATAAATGGTTTATAATAAATTTATGTAGATATCCTTGCCTCCATTTCTGAGAGGTCCAGCTCAAACGAATCATCTTCAGGGGCAGAGATTGCGCCTTCACTTTCTTCGTCTTCTTTTGGTTCTTCATCTTCATCATCGACTATGTCTTCCTTCAATTCGACTATATTCTTGTCTTGAAGAGCCCTGATTTCGTCCAAGTCGATGACTTCCTCCTTTTCCAGGTTGTCGACAATTTCTTTTTCCAGAGGTTTTTTGGCAGCTCTGGGTTTAAGGCTTCCTTCTTTTATGAGTTCTTTCCTGCGCAGAGCAACCGCCCTGTCAACCTCGGTGAAGAAGTCTCCTTCATCCTGTTTACTGTCGAGTCTGACAATTTCAGGGCCTTCTTCTTCGTCTTCGTCCAAGCCAATGGTGGACAAGAAGACGTGTTTGTCCCGCTCGCATTCCTCGGCCTCCTTCTTCCGCGCCCTGGCAGCCTCTGTTTCCACGCGCGCGAACTTGGTGAGTCCCATGTAGTCATCTTCTGATACTTCTGGAGGCTCTTCCTCCGCGGGGTTCAGAAAGAAGTTGCCGCTGTTGTTGCTGCCACTACTCCTGGCTGTGAACTGGATTCTGGAGATGAGACCACGCGACGAGGTGTCAGGCAACAACTGTCAGCTAGAGATTAAAATTGTCAGAGAACACGTGTCAGCGAGACATTAAAAATGTTGACGATGAAAAACTACATCTCTTTCAAAAGAAAAGGCCTAACGGCCTAAATATGAAAAGTAAAACTTTGTGTGCACTCTGAGATGTTTTTAATATTTTTAAACCTATTTGTCAATCTTTGCTTATACAGATGATCAGATAGATGTGGCTCGTGGTTCATGTCATCACATTTGCATGCGTAACGCATGTTCGTTTATAACTATTAAAAGTCTTGTTATAAGAACCACTGGATTACTCTTAACCATAGCATAAACACAATTGTTGACATGAGAAGAAGAAAAATTGAGGTGAGCGATTGCAAGTTCTGCCAAAATCTGGGTGCTTCGGATTATTTGAATAGCCGCAACTGGAAGCTTCCCTCACATCAAAAATGTGGAGTCGCTGACCGGGACTGATATTGATGGAACGCTTTTTATTAAATGTCGAGGAAACCCATTTCAATCCGACGCGGATTTAGTAATGTCAACGGCCACCAGATCATTCCGATTTTCCGATTGAAAGTTCGTTTGCGGACAAGAGTGGGCCTGGCCGTTCCGTTGACGCAAAGAATTCTATTATTCTGTCTTTTGAAAAACAGAATTCCGTTATTCTAACCAGTGACCACTTATTTTCGATGACAGTTCCAACGTTTGTCATTTAGATTGTATTTTTTAATATATATATATATATATATATATATATATATATATAATTTCTTTTCCATATGCAATAAGTAAGGGATTTGACTTAGACTTTTAATTATACAAATATTTCGTTAAAAAATTTTAGTTATTAGAGAAAAAAATTAATCTATATTTTTTTCATATACAATATATACCTTTAAATCATTAAAAAATATATTAGAAAAATCGTATATAAGTAAATGAATATATTTTTAAATATAAAAATATTTCATTAAAAAAAAATTAGTTCCCTTCTTTGAAAACAAAATATACCTCAACCTTAATTTGTTTTTTCATAAAGAATCATCAAAAGAATTCCTTGAAAGACTTGTACATGTGCAAGTGAATGAAATCGTCAAATCAGTTTTTATTTTCTTCTCTTAGAAGTGATGTTTTCATGTAAAAAAATTTCAAAAGAACTGCTCTTGAAGTGATGTTTTCATGTAAAAAAATTTCAAAAGAACTTCTCCTGAAGTGACGTTTTCATGTAAAAAATTTCAAAAGAACTTGTATATGTGTCAGTGAAGGGAATGAGATGGAAAAATCACAATTTTTTTTCCGCTCTTGCAGTGATGTGTTGGGGTCCACATGTTACATGTTTAAGTTCAAATGTAGGTTATTTTTTAAACAAGTGGATGATTTAGTTTTTATTTGATCATGGTGATTGTTTGTCTTTTATTCCAAATGTTTGCTGGTTGGTTATCAATGGGAAGATAAAAGACGGAAAACCAACTTAATGAAAGTAAGTTAATTTTATAATAAATAAATTTTAATTTATTAATTTATTTATTTTTTAATTTGTTTTTTTACACACAGAAATGATCAATAAATGAAGTGGAATTTTGAGATAGGTTGAGTTTTACATCATTCAAATTTATGATTAACGTTCAATGTTTTAATTTGAATTTCAATTTGTTTAATTATTAATTTCTATATGTTAAGTTGTTAATTTTACTATTACTAGTGTAACCATATAAATTAAATGGTTGATAAATTTTGATAAACATCAATCCATCATAAGCATGAAAACACTTATTTCATGATACATTTTATATTGCTAAAATTAAGATAATATAAAAACTAACTAAACTATAACTTTATTTTAAATTATTTTAAAATGAATTAATATATATTATTATCCGCCAAGCTAAACACCAAATTGGTGTTATGAGGCCCGCTTGTTTGTGAGACAAGGGACGTATGAGACCCCCTCTGCGACTCAGGGATTTGACTGCTAAGTCTATGAACATGTGACCTCTTAGGAGGAAACACATGCTCTTAACCATTAAGCCCACTCACCCTATATATATATATATATAGTCTCTTATCAATATTTCATGCCCAAAAACCATAAGTCACTTCAATTAACAAATTATTTAATTAATCAATTTAATTAAGATTAAAAAATAGGAATAATGTAACATCCCTTCAAAATCACTTAGAAAATAACTATGTATGTTATCCTTACATTCTTCTTTATAAATTGTGGGCTTGACACCCAAACTTGGTTGAACATGTTATTGAACTTTACTAGTGTATTACCTTATTATACAAATTCATGGTAAAATGGTATTAAAGGGGAGATTTCGTCCTCTTTTGTCCAAGTAAGATACCAACTACCCTGAATTCTTTGTATATATTTCTACGAAGAATTTCTAAGTATTTTGAGACCATACTAAGAGAATTATTTTCATTCATTCTTTGGTTAGTCCATGGTTATGCTTGGGTCTTATTTTTGTGGCATCTCTAAGGTTAAATACTGGCAAACCTTTTTCTTTTTTTTATCCACTAGAGGTGCTCAATTTCTATTTTCCATTTACAAATTCTTGATGCCATATACAAGCTTCAATTTTTCTTCCAACTACATATAATGTGGTTATAGTTAGGTTATTTATAAAAAAAGGCTCATAGCTAGTTGGGGTTTCTTGGGTTTCTTGTATGATAATTTTGAGGGTTTATTAGAACTCTTTCAGGCATTTTCCTTCCTTTGTTAACTCAAAACTTTGTATTCTATTATTTAAACTACTGTTGAAGTTTGCATTGCCAAAATTGAGATTTTCCATCTTTATTTTGGGAAGAAAAATTGTGTGTTTCTTTCTTTGAAATGTCACATGCTAATATAACCATAGACAAGATCTTTACACACTTGATAGCTTTGTTTCCATTATGTTCTCCATGCATGTGTATAATGAAAATTCTTTATGTTCTTGCACACATGTATCACGGCAATCTTGAAAATTTTGGCATTGGTAATTTTATTCGTCTTTTTGTAACCATACATTCATATAGGGTATTTTTCCTCAAACATATGATTGTAGTGGCAATAAATCTAATTGAGCTATTTAATTATTATTTGGTTTAGAATTTACAAATTAGGCTAGAGGCATGGTGGACTCCTATCATGAGGGAGTACTTAAGGTTTTCTCTCAGCCATAATATTCCCTTGTCTAGGACTTCTTTTCTTTTGGACAACCAACGAGGTTCTCATCCTTGTCGTGGCATACAACAACTAATATATATATATATATAGTGAAATGTTAATTTTTAAATGTAGATTGTTTGAATAATGTTATTTCTCTTACCACCTAGGTATTTATTCTACCTTAGTGAAACTCTCTATTTTTATGTTCATATCCACTTACAAAATGGATATCGGGGTTGGTTTTTAGATATGGTTTCTTACCCAATCCTTCACAACAAAAGGGTGTTGACTATCAATTTTTTTGCAACAAAAAGAATACAAATACACACACATACATACATATATTCAACTCACAAAAATTTAGTAGTGTTATCCATTCATTTTTATAAAAATACCCATAAACACTTAAAATCGTAAGAAGATCATATTCATTCTTTCATGACCTTGAAAATCCATAAGCAATTTACAAATAACACAAAAGTATCTAGAAATTCATATAATTATCTACAGACTTCCTGAAAATAGATTAAAGATTGTCACATTCCTCCCAATCGTGAACTATGTTTCTCAGTAGTCCCCCCCGAGCTGCAACTCCTCCCTCCCAGGAGAAAAAATCAATATTTATTTTTCAGTTCCTTAACCCTTAATAGTGTCCTGTTAATTTATGAGTTTAGGTACAACATTTCTCCCAATATCCCTTTCTTTTTATCTTACTTCCTTTATCTCTCGTGGCCCTCTTTAAACCAATTTATTCTCATGACATTTATTTGCAATCATGCTTTCTCTTGGTTGGTTTGCTTTGTCTACAATTCCCATTGTAGCGATAAATGGAAGGTTTTCTTCTTTTGTTCATGCACTTGCTTGAGAATAATTTATTCCAACTATTTTACTAGTATTTAGGTGTCTAATCTCACACATGATAGCCTTTAATGTATTTTCAAGAATAATAATTCACAAAAAAAAATTATTTTTATTAATCAAAATAAATATTTACATTGTCACATTATATTACTTGTCCAATATTAAAGCCATAAAAAGAAGGACATCACACATAACTAATTCTCAGATAAATATCAACTATATATACTACCATGAATATTCTAAAATATTCCATGAAGTCTAAATCTGTACCATCTATCTAATAATTATTGAAAATTAAATTAAAATTCTATAAGTTTTATTCCAAAATTGACATGTCTATCAATGTAATAAGAGAGGATTACAACAAAATTTGTGTACTTCCAAACCATAAAAAGTTATTGATTTTTTGTCAAATGAATCTATCTAAGTCTCCAAAGACATTTTGGCCCTATGGAATTTATGAAATTGTGTGCCAAGTGGGGTGGGTTCAAGTCTCCAAAGACATATTGACCACCCACCAATTTCATAGGGATTTGAGATTATTTCAATTCTAATGAGTTCCTCATTATTATTTATAACATTCATTTATATATAAGCAAAATTTATTTAGCAAAATGGTCCAATACTTTTAATAGCACACTAATTTCTTAGGGATTTGAGATTATTTTAATTCTAATAAGTTCCACATTATTATTTACTAGCAATTGCACCATATGTTGCAAAGGAAACGCTGTAAAGCAGTAACATAGGAAATAGTAGTATAGATGAAAAAATATGTGATATGTTATCTGATTTAATTGAATATTTAGCTTATAAATATGAATTATTTTTTTAAAAGAAATTATAGGTTTGGAGAATTGTTTGGATAAAAAAATTGGTTTTTGAAGTAATTAAAGCAATAATTCCTTGGGTTAAGATAGGGAACATACTTACCATCATTTTTCAAATACCTCAGCCATAAGTGGTTTCCGGCCATTCATCTGGTCTATTTCCCATTTTCTGTAGATGTTTTAGAAGTTCATTATTTTTAAAATTGTTTTCTTATTTAATAAAACAAATATGACGCACCTAATAGATGGAATGAATCTAAATTAATTGAAAATTGATTTATAGCCATTCATCTGGTCTATTTCCCATTTTCTGTAAATGTTTTAGAAGTTCATTATTTTAAAAACTTATTTAATAAAAAAATATGATGGAATTTAAATTAATTGCAAATTTCTAAATATTTTAGAAAATTGATTTATAATGTTTTTAGAAGTTCATTATTTTAAAAATTGTTTTCTTGTTTAATAAAACAAATATGATGCACCTAATAAATGGAATGAATCTAAATTAATTGTTTCTAATGTTTAAATAACTAGAATGAATCTAAATTAATTGCAAATCTCTAAATATTTTAAAAAGTTGATTTATAATGTTTAAATAACTGAGTTTATAGAATTTCAAATCTAAATATTCTGAAAATCTAATAAAAGAAAGTCACGCTCGTCACGTACTCGTGGATCTCAAATGCCAGTTGAGAGAATATTCATTCATCGTATTACGATGCTTCAATTAATCAATAGAAATTAACATTTTGTTTATTATTAAATACTCACGTTCCTCACGTACTCGCGGATCTTGCTGTTGAGACAAAATGTTTCAGTGCGCAGTAGTCATCGATGCAGTTTACATTAAATATTTTTAGATTTGTTGGCCAAACATTATCAAAATAATATAAAAGATTATTATTAATATTCAAATATAAACATTACTATTAATATTTTATTAACAATGATTTGGCATAATCAATTTAAAAAGACATCACTGGTTATGATTTTGATTTTGATGATAGTTGGTTTTTTTCAATGGTTTTTCCATCTGGCATTTAAAAAATTTAAAACGATGGTTTTTCTATTGCATTTAAAATCTTAAAACGATGGTTGTGTACTATCTCAGCACCCAATCTCAGGACGCAAAATCTGAACACAAGGTCAAAATCTCCTGCTGCCCTATAAGTTCATTTGCTCAAAACCACTCTCGTAAAAACTACGGCGGTGCGATACTCTGACATGGTAAGACCAAATCGTTGCAAGGGTTATGGCCGGAGTAATTCTAATTCAAACGAAGCGGTCAAATTGTGTAACGTTAAAGAAAATACAAATTCCGAGTTACTTGTACATTGATTCCATTACACATAACTGTTCGGGGCGCACTTCATTCGCGATGGCAGATGTTAATCTCTTGAAACAGAAATCGGAAACTCTTCCTGCTCTATGTGGAATTTAGCAGACAAGAGATCCCCACATTGACATTATTTTGGAAGAGCTACTTTATCCGAGTGTTTGTTGGATGTGAACGATCTATCGTCTCTGGACTGCAATCTTCTCTCCTCTCCATCGGACAGTCTAACCTATTTTGGGCTAGAAGAATTCAACACGAAGTCGGCATTGGCGGCAGACTCCAATGAGTTTGAATATATGGGTTCTGATCAAAGCCTTATGCAGAGCATTAACAACTTTATGGTCTCGATGATCAAATAACGGACCAAAATATGATTAATGAACTTGATTGTTTACAGAAATCAGAAATTTTTTTTTTTTTTTAAATCAATAAGAAACTATAAATCAATGTTATTAAATGCTCAAATACATACAGTACTTTCAGAATTGCTAGCCGCCTCATCAGCGGGCTTGTTAGCGGCAGATGATCTCGACGGATTTAACATTATCGAGAACCTCCAACAGCACGAAACGCAGGTTTCTTTTGACCTTGCAGCCAGGAGACTTGGGTTCGCCTGCGTCGCTGCCGCCATGGCCGTCGAAGACTCCATAGAACCCCATCGGCTTCCATTGTCAATGCAGATCTGTGCCTGTGTCAAATTTTCATCTCGTCTACAAATTCATTATTTTTAAAACTGTTTTTTTATATAACTAATTCATAATAACGAATCAACCGTATTTAATCGGAAGGCAGAGAATGTTGCAATCGTCTCACACTAAAATCAATGATACATAATAATACACCTGTCAATTAGCAAAGTTGTTTTCAAATAAATACGCTTTACAGCGTAATAACATTCATTTCTTTGAGATTATTCCAATTCTAATCACTTCCTCATTATTATTTATAACATTCACTTATTTGAGATTATTCCAATTCTAATTAGTTCCTCGTTATTATTTATAGTTCATTCATTTATATATAAGAAAATTTTAATTACCAAATTGGTCCATTACTTTTAATTTCCCACCAATTTCTTAGGGATTTGAGATTATTCCAATTCTAATAAGTTCTTCATTATTATTTATAACATTCACTTATATATGAGAAAATTTTATTTAGCAAATTGGTCCATTACTTTTAATAGCCCACCAACTTCTTCGAGATTTGAGATTATTCAAATTCTAATAAGTTCCTCATTCTTATTTATAACATTCATTTATATATAAGAAAAAATTATTTAGCAAAATGGTCCATTATTTTTAAAATCTAAAAAATTCGATTCGTTCCAAGTTGGCCTACCAATTTCCTAGGGATTTGAGATTATTCCAATTCTAATAAGTTCTTTCATGATAAATTCCTCATTTTTATTTATAGCATTTATTTATATATAAGCAAATTTTATTTAGAAAAATGGTTCATTTTAGAATAGGATGTGTAATTCATTTTTTTTCTCAAGTTAAAGTTGACTTATAAGCTTTTTATACAAGGTTAATCAGATAAATGTATGTATTGGTAAGACATTCTTTGTGTTGCAATATTTTTTTTTGATATTTATGAAACCTTCAAATATATCAACCACATTAATATTTTTAATATACTTATAATAATTTTTATTTTTTAAGAACATGTTCGTTAGCTTAATCATTAATAACGAACTAAATAAAAACTAAATAATTATACACCAATTTCTGAAGAAAAAGTAAGTGGAATCTTGCTGAAATTTAAGGGGTAAACTAAATTTTAGTTCTATTCATCCTAATGCTTTAATACTAAAGATTTATTCTCATTTCAAACGAGATTTCTTTTACCTCTTGGCCCATATTTTAATTAAGAAATTTTAAAATCATGAAAATATAAATCAACATGTTATAATTATCGAAGAATGCATGGTACAAAGGGTTATTGGTTTATAGATATTGGAGTTTAAAAAAAGAAGTATTTGGTAAAAGTTAGATATATAATAAAAATAAGAAGATGGATTGGTTTAAATACGTATTAAGAATAAGATTCAAAAACTAGGATTTTAGAGATATAAATAAATATCTAATAAATTTAGAGCTACTCTTAATATTCTGTGAATATATGTATTATATTATATTAAAATATTTTAAATGAAATAAATTAAACTTATAATAAATGAATTATATTTTTCAAAAATGTAGTTTAAAAAATAACGATAAATTTTAGAAATAATTTAATTTAATATGATCTAAATTTTATATATCATAGTATTTGGTTACACAGATTTTCCCTTATTTTAAAGGGTTATATTTACTAACAAAATTAGCTTATAATATTAATAATAATAATAATAAATGAAAATTTCTCATATTTTTTTTCAAAATCCAATTAAAAAAAATTATAAAATTACAAATTTATCATATTCAATTATGATTTTTTTTTTTATGTTATATATATATATATATAAAATATAACATTTTTCATTAGGAAACACTAAATCGATCAAAGGAAACGCTCTCTAGAAGAGCCCAACAAGGGGGGCAATCAAATAACTAGGAATGTTAACCAATCACGAGTCACTAGTAACCATATCAAAAATCTAGTCTCTTTAGAAGTCAAGCAACTCTGATTTACTAAAATGTTGAAAATTTTGAAAATTCTGGTATGTTCTGATGCTATGTCAAGAACATACACAAAACACAAAAGCACAAACAGTTTACACAAAATGCGGAAATAAAAATTACACATAGACAAAAAGCAAGAACACACATGAGAAAGATTCTTCTTCTATTCAACTCTTCTCTAAAAACATATAAAATTACATACTTTTAATACAAAGTGGAATTGACCCTGAAACTTTTGAATGCAATTCAATGCTAGAATGGACTTATAACAACCCAAACGTCCTTCCACCTTGATCTTTTGTTTGTACACGAAAACACAAAAAATCGGACTATATCTGCCATCATTTAATGCTCTGTCAAAGAGGCCAAAAGGATAAGAATCCCCCAGATCCATGGAAGAGACGCAAAGCTTAGGAGCCTCTTGGATCCATGGCTAATTTCAAGAAGGTGTCCAATACTTTTGAGACTGGTGGAGAAATTCTATGTGGTTTATGGATATGAGTGATAACTATTTCTATGGAATATTTGTACGAGTTAGATTCATCCAAAAAGATTATTATATGTGGATTAGAAACCTAACTTTAAAAGTGTAAAAATAATTGAACCCATAACTGTTTTTCAATAACAAAAATGACTCGAACTCAATCAATCAACTAAATCTCATAATTAAGATTTTTTAAATATATAAAGTTATTTTATATTATTCACATTTATTTTGAATTAAATGTTCATGAATAATCAATTTCAGAAGATATGAATCGGCTCCAGAGTCCCAGACAGATGTGAAAGGCACGGACATCTACCACCCAGAAGGAATCTCTCATGGAAAGATTCGAAAATTCAAACAATTTAAGGTTCAACTTTGTATGTGCTAAGGACCTGCGGCATTCTAGGATCTCTCCGAATTACAGTAAATGAATGATGAGTTTTGAACCATATCATTCGGAAAATTCTCAGTTAAATCTCGAGGCAATGTGCAAGACACCATCCCTGTGTAATAAGACCATAGCTCAAACGATATCCGTTAATCTATTGTCTGTTACCATCCCAAATCCAGACAATATCTTTGAGACCGGGTCTCAGTTTTTGGCTACACAACTTAATGTACTCGAGCGTATCTCCCCCGGTCTTCTGAAGCTGCACCATGAAAAGCAAGGGCGTGATTTCAAAAATCACGACATCGATAGACAAACGACCCTTCAGCCCCACCTCCGAACCCTGGAGTTTCATCTTGCAATCCTCGGCCTTCTTGACGCTGAATTTCAACACTTTGGCGATCTCCTCCACCTTCGATATTATGCTCGACACTGGTTGAGATGATGTGAACCAGAATTCATGTTTCACGATCTTGTCCTCGAACAGTCCCGAGAGATTGAACGCCGATGACAGGGAAATAATGTCGAAGGCGTTGAAGCGGGCCGGCTTCGGAACGATGAACGCCGACTCGACATCGTCAAGGAGGCCGACATCGACATTGTCGGCTTGTGAGGGTTTGAAACCGAGCCGGAACCAGGGGACATCCATGAGCTGCGGAACGGTGATCCTCGTCTGGGGATTGTGGTCCAGCAGTCGGCAGACGAGCCGCCGGAGGTCGGACGAGAACCAGGGTGGGCACTTGAAGTCGCCCTTGTAGATTTTCTTATACAGTGCCATAATATTCGAGTCTTGGAAAGGCAAATAACCCGCCCTGAGCACGAACAGTATGATCCCACACGACCAGATGTCGGCCTTGGCGCCGTCGTAGCCCTTCATCGTTATGATCTCCGGCGCTACGTACGCCGGCGTGCCGCACGCTGTGTGTAGAAGCCCGTCCGGTCTAAATTGCTCCGGCAGTGCGCTGAGCCCAAAGTCGCAGACCTTCATGTCCCCATTATCGTCTAATAACAAGTTCTCTGGCTTCAAGTCCCGGTGGTACACGCCCCGGCTGTGGCAGAAATTCACCGCGCTGATCAGTTGTTGAAAATACTTCCTTACCTCCTCTTCTTTCAATCTCCCCTTTTTGGCAACCCTGTTGAAGAGCTCGCCGCCCTTAACGTACTCCATGACGATGTAAATCTTGGACTTGCTCGCCATGACTTCGTAAAGCCGAACGATGTTGGGGTGTCGGACCAATCTCATGACGGAGATTTCCCGTTTAATCTGCTTGATCATCCCGACCTTGACGATTTTTTCTTTGTCGATGGTTTTAATGGCCACGCTCTCGCTGGTTTTGAGATTTCTACCTTGGTAGACCTTGGCAAACGTCCCTTGCCCTAACAGGCGCCCTAATTCATACCTCTCCATCAGAATATTCGGCTCCATCTCAATCTCGAAACTAAAATCAGAAATCCGTGTGGATTAAAGCTGCTGCAGAGGCGTCTTCGCAGTATAAGTCCTGTGAAGTTGCTCTCCGGCATCCGTTCCATTGCACGTGGCGTAGTCCGGATGTGTTCTGGCAGAGCCCGGCATGGAGCTCTGAGAACAAGTCGCTAGTATAACCTTTTAGATGCCGTTAATATTCGGGGAAAGGGAAAAGCGTAAGTGTGGACGTATCCAAAAGGCATGGTCAGTGGCATTAGGTGGAGGGAGGGACAACCTAACATCTTGCGCTCGCTCTTTCTTTCTTTTCGATAAATTCACACCAGAAATATATCTTTGTGTGCTGCGATTCATGCCACCTGTCTTTCATTCGATTTCGTTGCTGTATTCTTCCGTACCGTATACACAAAATCTCTCCAAGTTACTTGTTTGCCCGGCTTTCCTTTATCAGAATTACCCACGTTGGTGCGAATGTGGTGGCTTGGGAAGAGTTGGCATCCCGCGTAAACACTTTACCTTATATTGGTGTAGCCTTGGGCAATACTTAGTGTTGTTTCATTTTTTTTGTTTTTCATTTTGAAAATTAGTCCCTTTTTTTAATATATTAATGAAATATTTATTTATTAGAAATTTAAATTACATTTTTTTTTAATTTTGAAAATTAATCATTTAAATATTTGTATATATTAATTAATTAATATTTTTTATATATTAATTATATTAATTAATTAATATTTTAATAATATTAAAATTATTGCTTTTCGAGCTTTGAATAGACAGTGATTAATCATAAAAACGTAATCTTACCAACTTTAGAAAATAACACTAAAATTATTAAATTATGTTTTATATCTCATTATAATTTTACACGTCATTTTATTTCATTTTAAAGTTTAAATTTAAATGTAGATTAAACATTCATTATTTTTATTACATTTTTGTTCACACTCGATGTAAAAATTTAACTTGTTTTTACTTTGATTGCATGCGTCATGACTTAGAATTTGAAATCTTTTAGTGTTGACTTCCAAGGTATTGAACATGTGATGAAATGGTTTGCCTATTCAATTATTCGGGCTTCCAGAGTTTAGAAGTTCATGACTTTAAAATTTGAAACCTTTTAGTGTTGACTTCTAAGAGGTTAAATACGCAGCTAATGGTTTGCCCAATTAATTTTTGAAACAAGTAGTTTTTAATTTTTAATTTTTCGGGTTTGAAGAGTATAGAAGTTTAAGACGACTTCAAGAGGTTGAAGTTTAAACAAGTAACTTTTAATTTTTAATTATTTTTTATTTTTATTTTTATTTTTTAACATTTTGATTTACATTAATGTTCATTTTGATATCGAATTATTTATTAATTTCTTAATATTTTTTCTTATATGTTAGTTTATATATATATATATATATATATATATATATATATATATAAAATAAAATAATTTTATTGTTTATTTTTTAATTTTAATTTTATTTATTTTTAATTTTATATTTTTTTGTTGGTCAAACTAGCCGTTATTGTTAATGTTTATTTTTATATTTTATTTTATTTTTCATATTTTTTATATTTTTATTTTTATTTTGATTATTTTTATTTTTTATGGTCAAACTAGCTGTTATTGTACAACAGCTATTTGGAGCTTCTTTATCTATTTAAGCTGAGTCCTTGATCAGATTTCATATCTTGTCCTGATGATGAACCACACTTGCTGGTTCGAAACGCGTCAACACAAATTTCTCCATTGTGATTTTCACCGAAAGATTTGATACATAGTATAGAAGTTTAAGACGACTTCAAGAGGTTGAAATTTAAGACCAATTAATATTGTTTTATATAATTATATAGAAAAGGATGAAATGTAAAATGGTAAATGTGGGTTTGTTTAAAAAGGAGAAGTTTTAATCTTACGAGTTAAGGTTAAACATTTATGGTTATAATATATTATTTTATTTTTAAGTTGAAAAGTTTATTTCATAGATGATTATGTGTATTTTTTTTTATTTAATATGGAGTTGACATGTGTAATATTTTAAATAAAGATAAAATATTCTTTAAATTAAAAATGAATATCACTAATTATATATATATATATATGGGGTTACTTTTACTTAAAAGTATTATAAAATGTGTACAAAGTTTTTTTTTTTGATGAAAATCACATCTAAGCATGAAAATTTGCTTAGATGTGATTTTCACCAAAAGACTTTATACACAATTTATGGATCACAGAAGCCAAATTCCTAGTATTATAAAACATAATTACACTCTTATTGTGCTTACTTTATTGGTTGTTGTTACAAAAACCTAGTACAAAAGAGATATGGTAAAAATATTTCACTCTAACTCTCAGTTATAAATAAAATATTTCTATGTCCATATGAAATAAGATAATTTTATATCAACTTTTATAATTCTTTTAAAGTAATTAAAAAAAATTAAAGTTGATATTATTTATATTTTTATATTTCAATAAACCATTTTCATATTCATGTTAACTAATTTATTTTAATATCAACTTTAGAAAAAACATAAATATATATGTATACACTACAACATAGAGGGGGGTTTTAAGGCAATTTTTCCTTCAATTGTCTTAATTTAAGACCAAAAAAAAAAAAAAAAACTTGTGTATTGTCTTAAATATTGTTTTTAAGCTAATGTCTCAAATTATTGTCTTAAAAAATTGTCTCTATAAAGACAATATATAACACGAGCATTATTGTCTCTTAGAAGACAATTTCATTTTTATTTATCCAAAGACAATAGTTGCGATTAAAGCCATATTGTCTTTATAGAAACAATGTCTTTAATCCTAGCTATTATTTTTCTAAATACAATAAAAAAATTATATTAAATACAATATATCATTGTTCTCTCTTTCAAGACTATAAAACAATGAATCCAAAAAAATATCTCACAACTAAAATACATTAGTATAAAATGTATTTAATTAATTAATGTTAGGGCATAGTGGAATCGAACAAACAACCTCTTCCTTATAAGAGAAGTTCTCTTCCATTGAGCTAGAACTCTTTAAAAAGTTATGTGAGAAGTTATGATAGTCCTTGAAATAGCATATATAGACTTTTTTTTTTCATTCTCTACACATAATGACATAATATTTGTAAACTTTATAATCTATAAAATAACTAAAAATCCATATATGAGAATATAGAAATTTCATACAAAATTAATTAGTTATTTTTATTAGAATTTTTCAAATTTTTAATTAACTAACTCTTTCACCAATTGACGCTACTAAGAATATGTATAGAGTCGTTAGTGAAGAAAAATAAAATAAACACAAGTACTCTCAATCCTTAATCCTTACCACGGATATGTCAAACACAAACGTGGGTTCTACAAAGATACAATATAGACAACATCTAGCTTCTGCATATACCATGCACATGCAAATACTAATGCATTTTCTCACAACCACATCAAACTCCCCGTAATGAAAGAGGATATTTATAACTCCTTTAGACTAGGAAATTCACAATGTAACTAAGAAAGGATAAACACATCCATAACGTCTTTGAAAAATACATGTAACTATAATTTTGGCTTTATTCTCCACGTAATGAAAGAGGATATTTATAACTCCTTTAGACTAGGAAATTCACAATGTAACTAAGAAAGGATAAACACATCCATAACGTCTTTGAAAAATACATGTAACTATAATTTTGGCTTTATTACCCTCAAACGCTATTTGTAACTTTAAAATTGAAAAGGATTGATAAAAAGCAGTGTATAGAAAAGAATCAAATGATGGAGTATCATAAAGATAAAAAAAGATTGAAAACACTCCCGTAATAAAGATAAAAAAGATTGAAAACACTCCCGTAATAAATAAACCATAAGTAGTTTCGTCAGTTACGGTTCCAATATGTTTGCACAAATATTTCATAGTTCCTAAATACAGTTGAAACAACAAACCATAATCTACAATGCTTAGTAGCTTGGATTATTGTGTGGTCTTTCATTGTTCGGTACTGCTAATGCTAATAATCAGCTAGCTAAAATGATAGATACACTATTAAGAATCACCGCAATACCTTAACCTAATGAATTTGAAATACGTGTTGTATATAGAACATTAGAAGCTGAATCACCCAATATAAGAGAGAGATTTGGTATACATGTTCAAGCCCACCACAAGAGGTTACTTGTCAGTGCAACAAATGTAGGTCTAATTCCTACGCTCCTATGTTAGGCATTCTATGCTAGGCACTTTATCAATGCAAAGAAAATAATTAGAAAGCAGGGAATCTAACCAAATATATTCAGATATATAATTCTTTCTTATCCTGGTTCATGTTCATGGACAGTAAATATACATATCTCGATAAACAATTTAACTAGGAATGACAAGCCTCTAGCTCAAAATCCAAACACCCATAAAGGTCAAGTAGTGGATGACACAAATGAAATCTTTCTAAATGTGACAACTACATTACATGCTACAAAAAGTGAGTATGTACAAGGAAAATATGAGGGCCTACCTCAATTAAGAAATGGATTGTCAAATACATAGTCTTCTAAGAGACAACATTTTATTTGAAGCAAACTCAACAAAGATATAAATACTAGCTTATACATTAGTACCAATGAAGATAAAAGAAGAGGAACACCATAGGCGTGTTTCTTAGAAATAGAAAAAAAAAATAAAAATACCGACAATGTTATTTATCCTTTTAAATATACATTCATTTAGAGAAAATCTCACGCTTACCATAGAATCAACATTGATTATCATTTCAAGTTCATTTCAACTAAATAATTCCCAAAACCTTTCATTATGACTGAGATTTAGATAAACCACAACAATGGTGGGGATATCCCACCCCCCAAAAAAATGCAATCCATAATGAGTAGCCAGTAGCTCACATTTTTGTTTGGGTGCTACTGACCCAATCTTAGTTGCAGTGCCATGTTGCAAAGTTTTAAATTACAAACTCAGTCAACTCATAACAACAGGAAATAGCCCACATTTTTAGGTGAGACATTCCATATAGAATGATTTACATTGAAATGGAAATAAGTAAGACAACTATAAAGAACCAATTCACACAATCTACACTACAAGACTAGAAGGTGGATCACTCCTAACATATCATGTGAGACCAAATGTGAAAATATCCAAAATAAAATGAAGCTTGAGGTGAAAAACACCTACTTATAAGATTCCCTATCTAATACAAGATAAAATGATCCTCCATAAGTGTGAAATTTGTCCATATATGCAGGCCACCCTCATAATGAAGCAATATGAGTGTGGAAAGAGAGATAAAAGCCTCAATGGGCCTCCAAGAGTAGGTGTTAGGGACTCCAAGTCAACATGTAATCTCCAACCAAGTCAAACCACCATAAAGCTAGGGTTTGAGACCCTAGAATTTCTCCAAAAATCATGTTGTTATCAAAAACATCCTATGTCTATGTGCAAACTAGCCACATGTGTATCTCTAAATGGCCTCCTCAAGTTAGCTCATGGGATAAATGATGATCAAGTGAATACTCCATGTGCAAACAATCATAAAAATAGTTCAAATCATGCAATCAAACTCAAGTGTGATGTGTCAATTGATCCATAAACCTCTCAGGTGTCGACATATCATCTAAGTGAATAACAAAATATGTAAGCAATGCCCCCTCAACCACATGTGTGATCTAGAGAGATGAAAAGTGGTTGTAAGTACACCAAATTAAATATGTATCAATGAAGATCAACGATGATGTGTCATCATGAGACAAATTCCAAGAGTGCAACGTACCCTAAGAAACCATGCATCTAGGGGTATGAATGACCATCAGAATGCCACATGTACAAATACCTCCAAATATGTAGAAATTGTGAATCCCAAGGTAAGTAGAGAAATCAATGGTAAATCATGCATATGTCTGTAAAGTAAACTCCCACACATGTGCCACCAAAATTACCCTCAAACCATTAACAAGAAACGTCTTGGTGACTAGAATCAACTGAAAAATGGGCTTGAAAGAAGTGCAAATATCTCTAATACCATTGGAAATTTGGGGGAACGCTTCGTACCACTACAAATATCTCTAATTCAAATTTATAACCACATATTACAATCTACAATCTACACTAGGGCATCAAAGAATGATCCCTCCAAATTCAAGGTACCAAAATTGTTGAAATAGCTTGTTGAATGAGATCAAATGGTTTGAAAGACTACTGTAGTGCTCTAATTCCCTGAGGAGTCTGGGAAATAATTCCACACCACTAGAAATTTATTTTAGTCCTCTCTCCATCCATATATGATACATTGTAAACTACACAAGGATGTTGGAGAACCAATGATTTTAAGTTAGGGTCTTGTTTTGCTAGATTAACTTGGAATCAACAAGAAATGAGTGAGAAGAAGGTGAAATCATGCACAATGCTCAATGTACTACTATATACATTTCATCTTACAACTTGGTTTGAATTCAAAAATTTTTCTTCAAAGTTTGGGTTTAAAAAAATTTTTTGGAAGACATTTTCTGGAGGCGGCGTGATTTTTCTTGGAGGTTCAAAGTTTGAATTTAAAGAACTTTTTTAGAAGACATTTTTGGAGGCGATGTGATTTTTCTTTGAGGTATGTATGTGTTTTGTGTTGAAATAAATCTTTTGAGCTTTTTTGTTTTTTAAGATTTAAAGAATTTTTTTGGAAGACATTTCTTGGAGGCGGTGTGATTTTTCTTAGAGATATGTACGTGTTTTGGATTGGATTACGTATTTTTTAGAAAAGATTTTTTAAATTAAATCTTTTGTGATATTGTTTGTAATTGAGTTATTGTCTAATTTTTTAAAGGAAATTTTTTAAACCTCATACCCTATTATCATGGGACATCGAAGAACTTGTGTGAGAAAATATGATCGAAAAAGAAAGCCCGAGGAACGTAGAGAAGAGACGAGACAATATCGCAAAAGAAAGTTAGAAGCTCTCTCAAATATTGAAGAGGAAAATCAACCTCAAGTAGAAATTGAAGCAGGTGTGTAAATGTAAATATTACATGCTCTATTGATATATATTTAAAATTTTCCTAATGTAAAATGTAACGCTTAATTTTTATTTGATAAACTAGTTTGAAAAACATTTTGTTTGATGTAAACAGACAGAGATATTCCTCAAAATATTGAAGAAGAAAATCAACCTCAAGCAGAAATTGAAGCAGGTATGTAAATGTAAATATTATGATCTATTGATATATTTTTAAAGTTTTCCCAATGTACAATGTGAAGCTTAATTTTATTTGATGAACTAGTTTGAAAAATATTTTGTTTAATGTAAACAGACAGAGACACTCCTCAAAATATTGAAGAAGAAAATCAACCTCAAGCAGAAATTGAATCGGGTATGTAAATGTAGATATTATGATCTATTGATATATTTAAAAATTTCCTAATATTTATTGACATATTTATTAATTTAGTTATTTATTGAATATGTACTATTTTTTCGAATATGTACAGATGAAATCACTATCGATAATGAGATTTTAGAAAATGTCGACACTCACACATATGGAGATAAAAAACCTGACTATATTATACGATATCGTGTCGAGAAAATTTTGGAAATGTTTTTCAAAACTGAGGTGACGGTTCAAGCTCAAATGTTGAAAGGTCTCTTATCATCAAGGAAATTAAAAGAAGCGACGACACTATTGGGTATTCGAAAATCAACCAAAGATAAAAAAATGAAAGAAGAGGTGATAAAAAATATGAGTAGTGCTATAGAGTCAATTAGGAGATCTAGAGATAAAAATGTTTCAAATATACGTAGAGGAATACAAATGGAAATGGTTTCACCAAGTACTCAAGAGAATCGTTTGAATCTAACATCTATGGCACGAGCACTGGGAACCTCGCGAAAAACTCTGCACAAACATCGAAAATTTTGACTGCAAATAGATGTAAATGATGAACTCGCTTGTTGGAGAGCTATTTGTAGGCAACCATGCAAAGATAGACTTGGAGAAGATGTTAAAAAAATAATATATGAATATTGGAAGAACAATTCGCGTGTTTCACCCACTGCAAGACATGTGATGCGAAGAAGAATAGCACGAAATCAATACGAAGAACATGAAAAACATTTCTTGGAAACCACTCAAATAGAGTTATTCAACAAGTTCAAAGAAGAGAATCGTCAAATTCAAGTTTCACTCAGTGCTTTTGTTCAACAAAAACCATGGTATGTAAAACCTATCACCGTACGCGACACTTGTTGTTGCCGTTATCATGTGGAATTTGGGTTATATTATGACACATTCCTTGATTTCGGTAGAACATTATGGAAGGATTCACCTCCTCCTTCCACTATCCGTGAATTCATATCTCAAATTCTATGTGAAAAAGAAAGCGATGAACTATTTTACAAAAAGAAATGTGTTGGTGGTAAAAAATGCGATGATTGTGGAAATTTGACTAAATTTCAAAACAAATATCGTATTGATATAAATGATCAATCATTGTACAACATGAAAGTGAAATGGAAGAGATACGAATATACCAGTACATCGATTCAAAGTGCAGATAGTGTTAAAAGAATCGAATTACGAGAAGACGAAATTTTTATAATAGACTTTTTGAGAAAGTTTGAAGCAGAAATTTACAAATACACCATGCATTCCCATAAAGCTCGATGGCAAGACTTGCAATTCAAAAAATCTCGTGAAGTTTTTCCACCAGGAACCATTTTGTCAGTGATTGATTTTGCAGAAAACTACACATTTGCTCCACAAAAAGAAATTCGGAGTGAATACTATCACTCTGACCAAGTCTCCATGCTCGTTCATATTCTATATAGACATGCTGAACAAAATGTCGATCATATAGAAAGCACGAGTGAAAATCGACATATCATTAAAGAATATCATTTTTATATCAGTGACGATCGTACGCATGATACATGTTTTGTACACCATTGTTTTGGAAAAATTTATGATTCATTGAAAAATCATGGAATAACATTCAATGAACATTGGATATGGTCAGACGGATGCGCAGGTCAATTCAAATCTGCACGATCATTTTTTTGGTTGTGTCGTCTTCATAAGAAAACCTCCATTAAACATTGTTGGAATTTCTTTGAGATTGGCCATGGAAAAGGGGAACATGACGGTGCAGGAGCATGCATAAAACGAGTACTTCGAAGATATCAAATGAACCACTTTGCACGCCGACTTGCGAACGCTGAAGAAGTTGTTCAATGGTGCAAAAATGCTCTAAGCCATGAGATTAACCCATCACGAGAAGTGCAAGGGTACATTCAATTTAATTTATATTGGTAATCTAATTTTAAACATTGTACATTTATCATGCAATGATTATTTTTAATTGTATTTTGATATCATATTTACAAAATCTTTTTCTAATTTTCCATATAAAGGTTTTTCTGGCATATTGGAATCGGAGACGTAAATAGATCAATTGGAAATGAAGTTGGAACAATAAAAGGGACTCGAAAATTGCATTCAATTCAAACAAAATTGTCCACAAATGTGTTTGTATTGGATAAAAGAAAATATTCTTGTTTTTGTGATGTTTGCATAGACAACACAAAATCCAATGACGTCTGTGAAAACAAAATGTATGTGAACGATTGGAAACATACAGAGCTAAATACAAAGGGAAAAATGTCTGTTGCAAGGTTTGAATAAATGGAATCAGATGAAACTACAATATCATCCGATGGTGATCGAGTTTTTGATCTTGTTAGAGAAGGTAACATTTGAATTACTTTTTAATGATTTAAAGATCTACAAATAAATTTAAATATGAATAATTAAATGTTAAATTTATTTTATTGTGCAGGAGATGTTTTTGCTGTGATTGCACCTATTGACAACGATGAAAATGTGAAGAATTATTTGATGCGTTGCACTGAACAAAAAATGAAATTATTACAAGACTATAATGATCACGGATTTCAGTATGACAAAGGGTCTATTATACTGAAAGGTTATTTTTTCAAACAAACTCGTCAAAGTGGAGACTTTGTTTACTTTGAAGACTATGAACCTAATTCCATAAGTTGTCAGTATAGTCACTTGGTGTGTGCAGCACGCATAAAGTTGATAGAAGTTCAATCAAAGAAAAAATCAAAAATTAAGAAATGGAAAATGTCGAAATCCGATCATGAACGGATTATTGAGGATGGAATTCCATTAGAATTTTTTTGAGTGAAGTGTCAGGACAACAATTTATTATCTTTTAAACCTTTCAGTACTCAACTAAAAATTGAACTGCTTATGTTATTTGTGGTTTGCAAATGTTACAAATTTTTTGGGTACAAGCACGTGCTCTAGTTTCCACTGAAAATAGTTTTTCTATACATGTGCATTGATTAAAAATGTTAAATATGTATTGGATATATATATATTCTAGAATGAAATTAATTGTTCTTGTATATTAATTGTTTTTGTATATGTTCTTCGACCATATGGTACAAATTATTTCACTTTATTTTGTAAAGTCAGATTCGGTCCCCATATGGCCTAGCCTCCAAGGGACGAGATAACAAGTGGTTGTCCCCACTTGCCCGAATCTCGGCTTTTAAGTACAATTTTACGGTTTATGTCAAGCATCTTACATGATGTCCTAGCGAAAGATAGATTCTCTTTGTTTCAAGTTTCTAGTAAAAGTTGTCACTAAATGCCCCGCTCGAACTCTTGTAGTAAACACCATACCTCATCTCTCTTGCTCTCCAATATTATTAGGTTTAATTATTATAACACAAAAATCGTTCTACATTATCAATAATTTTTTGAGCTTAAAGTAAAATCAATGAACACTATTAATTCAATGTCTTTACAAGTAATGTACCATCATACATGCAATTATATCAAATTAGAAATCAACATATACAATGAAATCAATGGGGATTGTCTTGTTGCAAGTAACATAATTTCAATTTACCATATGTGCAAATGTAAGTTGAAACCATCCAAAACTTTAAGTTGTAAATTGAAACCATCCAAAACTTTAAGTCTTAAAACCCTTTCGATTATATATTGTGCATCATTAAAACATTTAAAATTTAAAGTTCATTAAATATCACATGAAAAATGTAGATTGAAACCATCCAAAACTGGAGTTTTAAAAACTTCACATGCCATGCCAATTATAATTCAACAATCCAACAAAAACATTTAACAAATTAAATATCACACGCCACACTAAGACGACCACACTAAGAAGATTGGTGCACTTCTTTTGGAAGGAGTCAATATATGTCGTATTGGAGCGATTAGACAGAATTCGAAAAGGAAAGAGCTTGAACCAATTCAAGCAGACCCATGATCGAATTGTTCTATGGAGCTTCATGAGAAGAGATATGTGAAAAGCACTGTTAAGCCATGCCAATTATAATTCAACAATGCAACAAAAACATTTAACAAATTAAATGTCACACGCCAAAGTCGTTTCAAGTTTTTGGTAAAAGTTGTCGCCGAATGACCTACTAGAATATTATAAATACTCACTTTGTAAGATCATTTGGCATTCGAAAAAATTCAAAAGTCTTAGACTGTCAATCAATTTAAAGTATCATTCACCATAGGGAGTGTAAAATATTCAATGTAGGTTGGTGACGATGCTCACTCCTAGCTTGAAGTAGCGCCAATGACCAATTCTTTAATGAATTCCAATGCACTAGACCAACGTTGGTTCAACCTACTTGGTTTTTCACGCAAGAAATTCCAAGGATGGACTTTCTAGAAAAACTGCTGAAATTGAAAATCTTGACATGGAGATACGACAAGGTGAACAAACACTTCAGGAACTCTTTATTGAAAGGGCTCACTTGAAGGAAATAAGCACCATGTTGCAGGGTAAAGTCAAGAACATGGAAGATAAGATCAAAAGGGACTTTCTTGATCCGAAACCTATTGGTTTGAAGAAAGAAAATGCATGTGTTGGAACACTTGGAAAAGAAGACGACCACACTAAGAGGATTGGTGCACTTTGTTTGGAAGGAGTCAATATATGTCGTATTAGAGCAATTAGACAGAATTCGAAAAAGAAAGAGCTTGAACCAATTCAAGCAAGCCCAGGATCAAATTGTTATATGGAGCTTCATGAGAAGAGATATGTGAAAAGCATTGTTAAGCCAAGGGCTAGTTCGAAAAACATATTGGAAGAGGAAATGTTGAAGAAGATTGCGAAAGTAAGGCACAAGACAAGGAGGAATGATGATGAAAGTTTCTTGGACTTGAGATTCATGTCTACAACCGTACATGGGAAAAATTTCTCTGCTTTGATAGACATGGGGCTACCCATAGCTTCCTAAGTCGAAAGGCAGCTTCATCTCTTAGAAAGAGGAAGGCTAGCATCGAGAAAGAGTTGAGTGCTTTCAAGGCAGTCAACTCAAGGATAAAAGTAGCACGACTGGTGTCAAGAAAAGCACACATGTGAGAGTAGGGTCATGGTTTGGAAAGATAGACTTAAGAGTCATTGACATGGATGATCATTCTATGATGGACCATACCAATGATGGACAGAGACATTCTCTTAATTCTTGTGATCAATCTTAAACTATTTTATGAAAGATAGATAAACCATTTAAATATTTAGCTCAAACTCTTGTAGTAAACACCATACCTCAAGTCTCTCTTGCTCTCCAATATTATTAGGTTTAGTTATTATAACACAAAAATCATTCTACATTGTCAATAATTTTTTGCGCTTGCACTGAAATCAATGAACACTATTAATCCAATGACTTTACAAGTAATGTACCATCATACATGCAATTATATCAAATCAGAAATCAACATATACTACATAATGAAATCAATGCGGATTGTTTTGTTACAAGTAACATTTCAATTTACCACATGTGCAAATGTAGGTTCACATTCTATCATTCATGTTACACTGAAATCGATGAACACTATTAATCCAATGACTTTACAAGTAATGTACCATCATACATGCAGTTATATCAAATCAGAAATCAACATATACTACATAATGAAATCAATGCGGATTGTTTTGTTACAAGTAACATTTCAATTTACCACATGTGCAAATGTAGGTTCACATTCTATCATTCATGTAGTTTTAAAAACTTCAGATACCATTAGAATTATAATTCAACTATCCAAAAAAAACATTTAACAATAAATATCACATGCCATGCCAATTATAATTCAACTATCCAACAAAAATATTTAACATTAAATATCAAATGTCAAATGTAATTCAATGACAACATTACTTCACATTCACATGCCAAAAGTACTAAAACCATACAAAGAACACTGAAATCAATGAACAAGTTATTAATCCAATGACTTTACAAGTAATGTACCATCATATGTATGCAATTATATCAAATCAGAAATCAACATATATAATGTAATGAAATCAATGGGGATTGTCTTGTTACAAGTAACATTTCAATTTACCACATGTGCAAATGTAGGTTCACATTCATCATTCATGTAGTTTTAAAAACTTCAAATGCCATGCCAATTATAATTCAACTATCTAACAAAAACATTTAACATTAAATATCACATGCCATGCCAATTATAATTCAACTATCTAACAAAAACATTTAACATTAAATATCACATGCCATGCCAATTATAATTCAACTATCCAACAAAAACATTTAACATATGTCTAAAAATATGTCCAAAAAACATATTGTAATAAAATATGTCCAAAAATTGTAAATCTCACTCAAGTATCAAACTGTATCAAGTTTAACAAATTTTAAAACCATCTAAATTTTGAAATAAAATCAAATCTACTGTATATCTTTTCCATCGAATGGAAGATCTAGCCTCTGGGTCTCAGTTGGCTCGCTATCTTGTAAAGGGAAAACCTACATACACAATGTACATGTACTTGAACATTAAAATTTGAAGTTTTAAAAATGAACGAGAATATATATATCTAGAACTTCATGTAAAAAACAAAATATAACAAAAAAATCGCGCAATACCTCGTAAGGTTGCCTCTCCATTTGATGAACAGGATCTGCCATAGAAACATCTCTAGTGGTAACCTGTACAATATACATGTACCATTAAATATAAATATATATATATATACAGAAATAATTTATATAAATTAAAAACTTTCAAATGAAAATGCACGTGTGTACATATATATAAACTTATTTGAACAATAATATTAAAAAAAGAACTAAAGACAACTTCTTCAAATGCTGTGGATGTCCCTATCTCCGTCGCTAAAGTCCTCGGATTAAAAAAATCTTCTATACAAACCTAAATTCAAAAAATTTTAAATAACTCAAAATATAGATCTCTCTCTATATATCTCAATTTTTTATGGAACTTTTTGAGGTAACATAGATTTTGAACTTGTGAAAAATTGTCCATACTTTTTCATCTCCCAATGAAGTAGAAGGTATATCTCCTAAAGAAGAAGAAGGTACCGGGATCCCAAAAACATCAGACGGAATCGGTACCTGTTAAAACATTTTATCGAATTATATATATACATACATGTACATGTGTGGCAACAATTATTTATTTTAGAGTCACTTAAAAAACACTAACATACATGTGCCAACATATCATGATGGGCGGAACCATCTGCATCGTTTGAGCCAGAGGTCCCGAACGTAATATTAACATTTTCATCACGCATCATGCCTGAGAACTGCAAATGGTGTTTTAACATATAATCATACATTTTTGTTAGATTAATGTACACATACAAATAAATGTATACATGTGTACATACACATGTATTTATTACAAATTGTACACATGTATATGTAAATATAATTTCAAATCCTAAGGTCACTAACACATACCGTTCTAGTGCCCTCTTCCTCACGAAAAATTAGGTCTTGCAGACCATTGCGACAATTTATTGCGTATGTTCGGAGATCTTCAACATTCATGTTGTAAATCTCCTCATCTGTATGATAAACAAAATTGGCACGTACATTTTCACGTGCTCTTTGTCGATTTAAGCCAATATTGACTCCACTCAATCCGCTATGAACATTTTCGATCATAACATCTCTTGCTTCACGACTTATTTGAGAAGTCGCATCCATCTCTGATCGCAGGGTTTCGACTCAAGACGGTCGACTCACCAATGGCGGCTCAGGGCGAGGCAACTCCACATCTCGCTTAGCGCCCTTACGTTGACATAATCGACCTCTCCCCGGACCAAAAAATTCTGAAGGAAGGTCATTGTAGTCGGGTTTCATACCCAAAAAAAATTCTGCATAAAACATTTGTGCAAAATAAAGAGGAACCTCATCGTTCCATGGAAGCCTTCCAAAGGCCGCAAGATGTCGACTATACAAATATTTTGCTATGTCTGGGTGCTTGAAATACTGCACCTTCAGCATCTTTCTTTTTGGCCCTTCCTTATAATTAAACATTGACTTAGCCTGCTCTCTTGAAACTTGTTTTTTTATGTCCTGCCATTTATCGGGACCTATCACTGCTTCTCTTCTCTGTCTCATCACTTCTACCAACGAATCAGTGGTTGGCCCCAAATCTTTGTACACTTTTACCATTTCACTCAATGAATGTGTAACTATCTGTAGGCTTTGTCTACTCTCAGCAGGTAGAGTCAAATTCTGGAGATCTCTCTGCAATTTTGCATAAAGGCTTTGACACCTTTGTAAGGTGCATTCCTCCATGTTCGTTTCCCATGGTATATCAGTAATCTCAGCCGGATAAGTTGTGCTAGGTTGACAGCCTTCTTCTTCAATGTAGCGCGCTGCCCTGCGTCTTTTTTGACCACTGGCTCGAACATTTTTAGCCTCTGCATCAATATATATAAAATTTCATATATTAGAAAAAACACGTGTAAAAAAAGTTGTACAAATTTAATGAAAAAATATTGAAATTGATGGCAACCTTGATGTTGTTGGTTAACATCATCTCCAACATGACCCTGCTAAGAACCAACCCCAGAATGATGCTGCTAAGAACCAGACCCACAGTGACCCTGTTGAGAACCAGCAGCCGTTGATTGCTGGCCTTCGGGAGAATAAATATCACCCCCTTCCCGCAACCTGCTACCTCGACCGGTTGAACCTTGGCCACGCTCCATGGATGGAGTAGAAAGCCTTCTCCTCTTGCCTCCCAAAAATTAAAATATGAAACTTATTAACAACTAATTTCACTCACAAAGTTAATAAAAAAATCAATTCCATATGTACACACATGTATGGAGATTTAAGATTATATTTAAATACCGTGAACATTCTCCAATCCCTGACCCTCCATATGGGATTCAGCCGATCTTCGTCTTTCATCCTCCATGATATATATCTATTGGTCAACATTCACAAAATAGATTTCAAAAAATCAATACCTCGAAGTATTCTTACATTTCTGCCCTCCTATTCTTCTTTCCGACCAAGGTTTATAAAATAACATGAGAAGCAACATGAGACTTAGAACAATCATTTTCATTATCTATATGGAAGGCAAGAATGATTATATCCCCTTGAGCTTAAGGGTATGTAGTTTGTCAATTTTTATCATATATTTTTTGGTAAGTGTAAATGTTCTTTTTATCTATAGTACACGTCATGAGTTCCCCACTTTTACCTTATGTAAAGCATGATTCTAGGATTACTAAAATTTGTACTTGGTTTTTTAAGAATATATCAAATAAAGTTTTTGAGAAGCAAATATGGCTTTTTCCCTAGAATTTGGCACTTTGAATTTCCTTACCCATATTTCTTGTTAATGATTATAACCTTAAAATGGCTAATATTGGTTTGTCATCATCATCTAAAAATGACTTGGCACATGAAAATTTACCATGTCCATCATCATCACTTCACACCATATCATACATGACCCCTTCTACATAATATATGCATGAATTTTGAAATGTCATCCTCTCTACCTATCCCATGAATGATTGTGACAACAGGTGAATAAAATACAATTTATAAGTAGAAGATAGTTTCTAGCTTGTCCTCCTCCATCCGCCCCATAGCTAGTGATTTCTCAATTTTCCACTTCCAACTTTCTATTCTCGAAATTCATTAGCAGCTAATTTTATCGATAGCCACACCACTATACATATAATTATCATATACACTACTACATTAATGAACTCTACGTTGTTTGTTATTGTAAAGTCCAATAACAACCAATGTTAATTGAGTTTAGTAGTGTATATAACAATTTATTTGACTTCCAAGTGTGTTGTGACTAAATAGTAGAATTAACTACCAAAATGAATTTCCAAAATAAAATGTTGGAAGAGAAAAATAGGCAATCATTAGATATGGAGTGCATGGAGGAGGACAAACTTATACTGATCATTTCCTTATCAAATTTCCTTTATTCACCTAATGTCACAATCAATCGTGGTCTAGATAGAAGGGATGACCTACCATAAATTCAATCACATAATGTGTAGAAGGGTCATATGTAGATGGTGTGAAACGATGATTACAAACATGATAATTTTTCATCTACTAGGCCATTTTGAGATGATGATTACAAACTAGTGCTAGCCCATTAAAGAGGCTATAATCACATTGGTGCTAATGTGAAGGTGGACAATTTAAATCAAGTTTGTATCAAAGTACAATTTAGCTCATTTTAGTCAAGGTTAGTTAGAAGAATTAGCTATTGGTTTCTACCTTTAATTTCCTCTGAAAATGAATGTGTACGTGCTTTTGAGAGACATTAGAGACATTAGAGGAACAAGGTCCAAATTTTTGATGAAAATGTGCTATGAAAGTAAAGGGTTTTAAAGGCAAGCATGTACAAGGCATAGTTGAGCCAAATGTTCTTCAACAAGGGCCTAATTATTTGGGTCTTGGTTATGGAAAACATGGAAAATGCTCCAAAGCCAAGGAGGCTTGTGAGGTTTGTGTTCATGATGAATGGAACATGTACATAGTTTACCTTAAATTCATTGTGTTTTACGAATATTAAAAAATGAAGAACTTCTATTTAGATCCATTCCAGAGATTGACTGCAGGGGCATTTACTAGATATGTCACCTTTCATAAAAGATGAGATCCAGAGGCTACCTGGTTTTTTACAGACTCTGCCTATAGAACTTGTAGAAGTAAACACTAGAGGCATTAACAATATCAAAGAACTAGACATGGGAATGTGTCTCTTTCCCTACGCAAAAAAATAATTCTTGAGGTAGTTAATCTTCATAGATAGGTCATCAAGCAAGTCAATGTGATCATCCCTCCTTCCCTCCCTTCTAAAATAATTATGTTTTGCGGGTCAGAAAGCCAAAATATGGAGACAATTATCACCAAATCCAACGTACAATTATGCATGATAAAGAATATCTAGCGCTTTCCCTTGTTAAATATATTAACAAGGGAAAGCGCTAGAGATTCTCCATCATGCATAATCGTACGTTGATGCTTATAGAGTGAAAAAACTAAAAGAATCAACTTGTAAGGTCATTTTAATGGGGGGTGGAGAATTCATGGGTCTTTGCAAATTCAAAGTATGGTGCATGTTGCATGAAGCAAGATGTTGAAAGTAGAGTTATGTTAGACACACATAAATGCAACAAATATGGAAATTTGTACATGAGCTCTATTATTTGACTTAAGAGTCAATTGTTTGAATTTAGGCATGTTTTGTCAACTTGTGTTTGGTTGATGGTTTTGTACACCAATATGTAAGAGTACACGGACATATTCACATGATGTGAATTTTTTTTTTCTTTGAAGGAGAAAAATGACGTGTTTTCAGTTTGATGGTTTTGCTTGTGACAAGACGTCACAAGATTTTGCGTAGGTCCACTCTTTAGCGAGAGCCTCATGATTACAACCTATCCGTGAGAATCAAATGGGAGTGCATCCTTATTTTGAAAACAAGTAGGATTATAAGCTACCTACGACTCAAACCATCATTTTTAAATTTGAAATATAATGGTGTTGTTTGAATGCCTGAATCCACAACCCTAACACATGAAGTCACTAATCTAATTACACATGAAATAAATAGTTATTTTCTTCAAAATTAAAAATATAACTAAAAACTAAATTCAACATAGTTGAAAGAAAAAGAAGCGCCATTGAAATGGTTTGCTGACAAATGGTTAGATTTCTTATTCAATTAAGGCCTAGCATGTATTTTGATTTTTCATTAATTTCTTTGCAAATTCAAAGTATCCAGTGCATGTTGCATGAAGCAAGATGTTGAAAGTACATGAGCTCTATTATTTGTCTTCAGAGTCAGTTGTTTGAAGAGGCATGTTTTGTCAACTTGTTTGGTTGATGGTTTTGTACACCAATATGTAAGAGTACATGGACATATTCACATGATGTGAATTTTTTTTTCTTTGAAGGAGAAAATGATATGTTTTCAGTTTGATGGTTTTGTTTGTGACAAGACGTCACAAGATTTTGCGAAGGTCCACTCTTGAGCGAGAGCCTCATGATTACAACCTATCTGTGAGAATCAAATGGGAGTGCATCCTTATTTTGAAGGAGAAATTTCAATAGGCTTTAGGAAATTTAATTTCAAGTCATTTAATTTCACTATAAATAATTCAAAGGTACATGATATGAATAGTATTTAGGAAGAACAATAGTCCCTCATGGAATATGAAGAAAGTAGCCACTTCATTTTGTATATATGAATGCTTTGAGTTACTCCTCAAAAAATTTCAAAACATGTGTATTTATTACTCTACCCATCCCGATTTTCATAGGATCCATAGCACATACATTTCTATATGCACCCTAGTTGTTGTAAGGCCTAATTATTTCATCACTTTCAAAGGAATTACATCAGTTGTTTCTCCTAAATCTAGCATATAGTTATGTAATAATATTTTATTTATAAATAGGAATATATGAAAATGTTTATGAATTACATTTTTATTCCCTTGATTCATCTTTTATAACTCTATAGGATAATCCTCAAAAGTAGGGTCATCTACTTCATCAAATTTTAAGAACTTCTTAACCTCATATCTTTATTTCATATTTGCATAACTTCCACAACTGGGATAGAAACAAGATATTTTCCAACTGTTGAAGTAAACCAACATTAATTTCATTGTACACTCTTTATATAGGTATGGTTGAATGTTGTACATCTGGTACATAGATCAGTTTGTTGTTTTCATTGTTTACTCTTAGAAATTATTTGAAGTGGGAGCGAAGAGTTGGTTTCTTCCTAGGTTGGCTTACATTTCCTTTAATATGTGATCCATGCCTTTCTCTAATTCATATTTTTATCTCTTGTATTAATTATGTTATTCTTTCTATGTATTGTTCAAGTACAAGGGGGTGAAATAATTTCTTATGATTTTCTAAGTGGTGAGGTCGTTTGAATCTCCAATAGTTGTGTTGGTGTGCTGGGAAACTATCAAACTGTATAGCTCATAGAGAAACAAATTCTGAAATAGAAATTAATATTAAGATATGGAATAAGTAGATACTTTATAGCCATAGATATGTTGTATTGTACGGTTACACATTCTATACTAACTATAGACAAATAATTCAGAACTGAAACTAAGGTAGACAGACATATCTCTAAAATGTATATTTATGCTAAAAGTAGAAATTCAATATCTCTAAAATGTATATTTATGCTAAAAGTAGAAATTCAAAGCATCTTTGCAGAGAGAAATTTTGTACTAACGATAGACAAATAATTCAGAACTGAAACTAAGGTAGACAGACATATCTCTAAAATGTATATTTATGCTAAAAGTAGAAATTTAATATCTCTAAAATGTATATTTATGCTAAAAGTAGAAATTCAAAGCATCTTTGCAGAGAGAAAACATTCTAATATTTGATACTGAATTACATCTGAGCAACAGTTAGTTATACATGAATGAAAATAAAAAGTACAGTATTGTAAATAGTTACTAGTCACCAGACTACTGTTTTCTTCCTCTCAGTGAGCAGACTTTACAGTTTTTTTTCTGAGGATGGGTGAGATTTTCTTCATTTGATGTTTGGATTTCAAATTGACTGGAGACTCCTTTCAAAATGCGGGTCTTTATATTGTCTTTGGCTGGTTTCCTTGGGGTGTACATATCACCTCTGTTTTTTGCATTTTGAGGACCATGAACTACAAAATGTATCCCTTTCTGGTTTCTTCAGAGCGTTGTTGGACTGTTTTGAAGATTGCAGGGGGTCGAAGTCACACATTGGACAGCTTGATAGGTTGCTGTGGGACGAAGTCTCATGTTTGTTTTTTTCAAACCTTGCATTGACAGTTTGACTGCAAAATCGCTTTCTGTGTACTTGTGCGTTTGGAGAAGGCGTTTTTGTGTGTTGGTTCACATTTTGAAGGGTTCCTACTGGGGGATGGACACTGTCACTCTGGCGTGAATGCTTCCACTGGCTTCTTAACCATCTTTGCCTACATACAGAAGGGTATTCGCTGGCTCTGTTTTTTAATGGAAAACTGAACGGGTTTCTGTTCCTTAACAGTTCTGCACTATATTTTTCTCTGTTGGCAGGTTTTTTCTCTGAGGTTTTTCTCTGAGGGAATTCTTTTAGCAGCGTAGTGTTTGTGCCAATTAGGACCTGCAAGCTCTTCTTAGGTCGAACAGCTGGGTTTTGTATTATGTAATTTATAAGTTACTAGACCATGCATAGTTTCTCACTATGTAACTGCCATTGTATACAAACCACTGGGTTTGTCTCTCTGAACACACAACAATGTGTTTTTCACAATGTAATTTTACAACTTAAATTTAAAAGTATTTGAATTTTGAAAAATATATGAAGAAGTTGAATTAATTTAAAAATGTCAAACACTTAAAAAAAATTTCTTTAGATTTGAATAAGTTAAAAACCATTGATTTACGCACAATTTTAATTAAAAATACTTGAACTAATTACCATGATCCCTAGAATTACCGCAGCCTTCGGGCAGGAACTAATAAAGCTTCCCGCAGCCATGACGCGGGGACAAATAAAACTTACATTCAGCAAAATGCAGTAAATAAAATTATAAACTGTCCAGCCCTAAGAGTTATAGGATTACATATAATCTGTTTATAATAAATAAAATTACAATGAAACACTCTGTCTCCTTTTCACAAATTTGTAATAGTTCTTAGAAATTCTACGCAGAACTACATGTAAGAAAACCAGTAGGTGTCCAACCAACCTCTGAAAAGAAATAGCCCTCGACCAGATGCGGCAGAACCTTGACCAGATGCGGCAGAACCTCGACCAGATGCGGCAGAACCTCGACCAGATGCGGCAGAACCTCGACGACAGAACATAAATTCACGCGAAAACAATGAAACAGTAAACTGTTACCCTTCGCGGGAGATTTATTTATAAAAACGTAGTTCGGCCGAACTTACAAGTTCGGCCGAACTCGGCCGAACTTTCAACTGAGTTCGGCCGAACTACCATTGCCGGTTTTTCAAACCTCCGGCAAAAATTCCGTTTGCTGGGCCGTCACTGTGCCGTCAATATAAACGGACTCAAAAGTTCGGCCAAACTATTGCCGAAAAATTTTTTTTGCCCCCGATTCTCACAAAAGTGTAACCCAGCTTCACGTTTCCGCCCCATAAATAAAAGTGGAAAAACAATCATCATCCAACCCTAGTTAACTAGGGAATTCTCTTGAAGCCACCACATGCCATCAAGATCATCATAAACTTTGTAGGAACACAAAGGGGAAAGCATGTTATCATATCATCAATTCATGTATGAAAATGCCAATCCTCACAAAGTACAAGAGAAACCTCCTAGTTGCAAGTCCATTATCAATGAGAACCAAGAGCATGCATATCCATGGTAAATTATCTCATCCACGCACATAGAAAAACACCGCCTCATCATGAAACCCTAGCTTACAAATGAGCTACTCCAACTTGAAAAATCTACATTGATATTAAAATCATAATAAAAATAACACTAGAATTTACTATAAATATATTCTAGTTACATTTTGGGGCATAAGTTATGATATACTTGTAAATCTACCACCTATACATGGTCCGTGTGAGTTTAGGGACATAGAAATCATGTAGAAAAAATGTTTTTTTTTCTATTTTTAATTTAATTTGATGTTAAGTTATTTGTTTCTAAATGGTTTTACCTTTGTGAAATCTACTTATTGGGTTTTGATGATATAGTTTTGTACCACCTCTAATCTATTCCATGCTACAAAGTTCATGGGACCTTGTAGCTGGGTATGTATCAATAGCTTCTTCTTTTTTGCAGTCATTCTTAGAGAAGAGTTTTCTCTAATCGATGCCCCTGTCTTGTATTTGCAATTAGATTTAACTGCAACATTCTTTGTCGGAGTTTTCCAAGATTATTTGGGTGTCCTAAGGTGAATAGTTTTATATAATTGATATGTTTCATCTAGTTTTTTGACATTTATAGTACCAAGCCTAATAGCCTAATCAATATATTCTAGCCCATTTTCTCATGCTCTAAGTACAGAACCTAATACCTTTATTTTCATTCACAAACATGTTCATCTTTACACAGGTTGGCTTCCTTATCAACTATTTGTCTCAATCAACCCTAGTTGGATTCATTGTAGGGCCCGCTATTATAGTGTTTCTCGAGCAATTCAAAGGTTTTCTAGGAATATAACACTTCACTGCCAACATGGACGTGGTTTCTTCCTTGAATTCAATTTTGAGGCATAAAGATGAGGTTGTTATATACAAATTTTGTCCAACTACATTAATTAATATGGAGAAGTATGTTTTAGAAGAGCTTGCTCTCAAAAAATTGTCTTTCTAGTGGATATGATAGAGCACTCTCATGGGAATTTTATTCATTGTTTTCCTACTCATTTCCCACTACTGTGTATGTGTCTTTCTCCAATTTTAGCCTCCAATTTCTTACTTATATTTTAGCTGGTTCATGAAAAGTTATCCAAAAAAATTGTTGGATACTTTAATGTAATTGCACCAAGAGAATAAGCTGATAAATATCTTTGTGTATATTTTCATATATGTATTTTCTATTAAAAGAACATAATTGATGACCTCTAGATATATTAATATCTTGGATGGTTTTAATCCTCTATGTTAGATTTATAGTTTAGGATAGATATATATAATAGAAAAATATAAAACAAATAATTGAATATTCTTATCTAGTGTTAAATATTAATTACATCTATTTGTTCTACCAAGACCAAAGAAACCAAAATTGTTTTGGAGTTTGGAAGCTACTCCTTTAACATCACTTATTCTAGCTATTTCACTCATCTTCATTATGAGACTTTTTACCCACAAATTCATGGGTGACATCTGTAGTAGAATATTTTCTCCATGATGGACCTCAGCCAGTATCCATCAGCCCCTTGCATCCCTTAACTAGCTCGTTGTGCCATCTCTTTGCCACCTGATGCAACCATATGGTCCCTCACCCATCTGTATTGATTGTATGTTTGAAGATGGGCCTCCCAAACCTAAAGCTATGTCTTGTCATTTGGTAATTGACTGTTTGGTTTACTTATCATGGTCATTTCTGGGCATGGATTGATGGGGGGATTCAATAGAAAGAGTGGGCTGATTTTGCGCTCCTATCCCCTTAACCTATTTTGGATGTTACCCTTGGATTTTAGTCTTGTGGGATCTACTTTAATGAAAATTTCATTTTGGGGTGGTACTAATTTTTAAAACCTAACTTTGGCTATGTGGTCCCACTAACTTATCCACATATACCACTCCCCTTCCATTCACTATACCCCCATTCATCATCTGTCCCACCTGGGTCCACATTTCCTCACTGGGTGCACATATAGTTAGCCTCCCCATTCCCTTGCCCCCACCTTGGTTCAGGGTTGGAAAGATGCCCTGGAAGCAGCTGAAAACAAAATTAAAATAATAAATGGATGCATTCAAAAATAAAATGAACCACAAGATGCAAAAGATGGCCGGGACAAACATAATTAGCACATGGGAAAAATCCAATGCACGAGCTCTACACCATACCCATGGCTATCACCCTGGTTCCATTGGCGCTAGATGAGACTCCTTTATCATTCAGGAGCCCATGATCACTAATACAAAATGGCTAATTAGTTACTAAAAAAATGACTAAATTTTGCATATAAACGACTAGTTTTCAGTCGGTGACCAATAGTAGCTAATTTACAGAATCTTATAACGCGACCAACTTTTAGTCGTTTTTAGCTTAGTCATTAATTGGTTGTTTCAATTTTATTGTATAGTAGTATATTTAGTCATTAATTTGGCCATTAATTTAGTCAATGATTTAGCCATTAATTGCCACAATTAATGACCAAATATACAACAAAATATATTACTAAATGATCACCTGATAAAACCAATTAATGACCAAAAAAATATGAAAAAAATGTTGGTTGTGTTATAAGATACTGTAAATTAACTACTAATGGGCATAAATATGCAAATTTTAGTCATCGTTTGAAACCAATTAATGACCAAAGAAATATGACTAAATTTTGGTCGTGTTATAAGATACTGTAAATTAGCTACTAATAGTCATATATATGGAAATTTTAGTCATCTTTTGAAACCGATTTATGACCAAAGAAATATGACTAAATTCTAATCGTGTTATAAAATAGCTACTAAAAGTTGTATATATGAAAAATTTAGTCATCATTTGTAATCACAAATTTATCATTTGCAGCAGTCATCTATCTTTTTTTGTAGTTTCATATTCATTATATAAATGACTACTTTAGTAATTTATATTCGTTTCACTTACTTTCATTAACAATCATTATAAGCAACTAATTTAATCTTATATTTATTTTATTTGTGTTCATCATTACTCAACATAAACTACCAATTTAGTAGTTTTAGATTGATTTTATGTGTTCATTATTAATCAACATAAATTAATTAGTATGATTTTGCAACTAAATTAAAAAAAAAATGCCATACAATGTACATGTTCATGTAATATGAAAACACAAAGTTACATATGTTAATTACAATACTAAATAATATCTAGTGCAACTATAAATAATTTCAACCACAAATTATATTATACAAAATGTCAAGTATTACAATATGAGTTTCCAACTTAATATTGGTTGGAGTAGAATCTACACATTAAATTTTGTTTCATCAGTACTTTGAAACATTATCATTACATTGTGAAGGCATTGCAAGTGAATTCGCCAACTCTGAAGACTTGACCATAAGTCTCTATGTCTGTGTCTTATATTGGATATTGGATCTACGAGTACCACTAGACAAGCTCTCTTCTCTCTTTTTCATTTACATTTTTGTGCTCCAGTGTCATTGTTCTCCTCTTTCTTCAATTCCTTCTTCTTACCATCAATACTGAGTTCATTTTCTGAAGAAAAAAATAATATACAATTCAGAGTGTAAGACATGAAAGACGATGAACACTGGAATATAAACTAAAGTCGACTATAAAGGATTTATACGATATATACCTCAGCATCAACAATATTTTCAATGTCATTTTTCCTCATAAAAGCAAGAAAATCGAACAAGTTTTCTTTAGTTGGGCAATAGTGGTCACTATGTGGCCAGATGATCTGTATAAACAAAACAAATAAAACATCACCATAGAAAATAACACCTTCATAAACTTAATATTCAACATTCAAGGAAAGCTAAGGAAAAATCATGCCAACTAAGTTACATGCTAGAAAACTCAAGTTGTATAGTACTTATACAATGTGGGAGTGCAAACAAAACTCCTAGAAAATGCCAAAGTTAAGTCTAGAATAAAATGAAATGAAGTAAAAAGGATACAATAATAGGACAGCCTCGTATGCTAGACTGTTTTAAGCAAAAAAATAGATCTTAAATAGGTTACCATACCCTAAATTCTATAACTAAATATATTCTTTACTAAATTATGCCACATCATTTGCACAAGCTACAGATCAAGATGACATGCATATTGAAGTAATGAAAAGGATGAAAAATCCCCTATTATGTATATTTTTTGTTGCAGCTATTGTTACCTCATAGTTATATGAGACCACAATCTTATTAGTCCACAGTTCATACAATTCAGGGAAACAATTTCTGACTTTTTGGAATAAATTGACACTAAAGAATACAAGAAATTGTAAAATTGACTTCAATGTGATCATCTCTTATGGAAGTGCATACAAATACATGTCTACATTAATGTAACAGATAACTTTAAAATTGAAGAGAAGATGTTTCTTCCTTCACAACTACAAGATGCTTTTGAAATGAGCAATTTATTTACCTTAATGTTTCCCCACCACTTTCATTAGCTTATTTAATCATATAATTGGAGACAAACAACTTCAGGCCCAGTATAAGAATTGTAATTAGAGCTAAAGAGAAGACACAATCCATGCTTGATGTCACCAAGGACAAGAAAAAATTAAGAGTTAAATTATTTTCTTCAGAGAGAGACCGTAATAGCAAATGAACACATAACAATAGGAGCACAAGTATGAATTTAATGTAGTGGGATTTTAATTATCTATTGGCATTCATATCTTATACATCAATATATGACAGAAAACTAGTACAGGTCAGGCATAACATCTGGAAATATTTTCTATGCTTTCTTAGTAAAGCTCATATCTAGTTCAATTGCAATATTGCATAGACCAATAGAGCAGGTCTATAAGTTGGTTGGATTTTTCTACATGTAGATGCATACAAGGGAACATGTTAATTTTGGACAGCTAGGTCGAAAATCCATGTTGTGATGCTCAGATGAAGATGCCAATATTTTTATTGGACTCCTCTTTCGGAGAGGTGCAAGATCGATCTGAAGATCATCTTGATCCGATGAATAGAACATTTATTTTGAATTTATTCAAAATATGTGCAGGTCGGCTTGAAGGTTTAGTGCCCTAGTAGTGGTGTCACACACCCTCATTGATGGATATATATTGGTCAACGTTGGAGGAAATTTTCACTCATCTCATCCTCACACATTTCTCTCTCCTCATCTGATTGGTTCGATCACCTTGGAGGCTCTTCTCTTCACACGTGGGAAATTTTAGCAAGCAACAAATTTTGCTTTCGGCCCAGGGTTTCTACAACAACGTTTACCAATGTTGAATTTGGTCAACGCAAGGTCAAATTGACCTGAAGCTCTCCCAAAGTTTCAATTTTCTGAATCTGAATTTTGTGGCACAATTCTCGAGGCTGGACGTTGACTTTGACTTGGCTGCATTAACCTTGCTGCTATTGCTGTTTTCATTGACCGTTGACTGAAAGCATTGACTTTTGTTGACTTTTGGGGTTGACTGTTTTGGCTGTCCTAGAGGGTTGTGTTACACTTCTGGTTGGCTGACCGTATTGAGACTTTGCTGGTTGAAGCATCCTGCTGACCGCCGTAATGCACCAACACACTTATATATTTTGGCTTGTCTTATGTCGATTTACTGGCATGTTCTATCAACATTTTACTTTATTGTTTATGTGATTGTTGAATGATATTGGGATAAAAAGTAAATTTGCATCAAGCATAGAACATCTACAAAAATTTACAGAACATTAACCATATAACTTACCTTTCAATCAAACATGGAGAATATATATGAGAGACTGGAATTTATCCTTGTTTACAAAATGACATCTCCACAAAACTTTCCTTGTGTCATGCTTGCTTCCATCAACATCATGAATCATATGTTGCTCTGCCTTGCAATTTAGGACCCTTGAGGCATGGGTTGTTTTCAAAACTGGAAAAAATATCTCTATTATTAGATCATCCTTTAATGAACAACTGGAAAGCTTAAATTGTAGAAATCCTCACAAACATGATTAGTAATAGTAAATATATTATTGACTCTCAATCTCTTTTCATTATTCTAAGAAATATATATATGTTCAACAACAAGGAATTATAACAAGACAAAATTGTATTGAAAAATAAAGTTACTTGTTAATTCTTACAGCTCTCATCCGCTCATCAACATGTCCCATATGACGACATGAAATGCAACTAAAAAAGAAGGAACATGAGGCTACTTGCTAAAGAAATCAAATAGGATTTTTATTTGTAATATGTGTCATAATATAATATAATAAAGTAGTTGAGGCATAGTCTTGTCTATCAATATCATATAAATATTGTATGTATAGCATCGACCATATGTAATGGTAGTTGAGAAGAGATTAAGAGAGGAAAATTGACCTCTCGGTAGCTTGTACTCTTACCACTTAAAAAGGAGATGTCTTTCCATTGTGTTGTCTTTAGACTATTTAAAGAAGTAAGGATGGCATAATCCATAAAGCACATCCATGGCACAGTGAGATGATTGCAAATTTGCTTCTCTAACTATCCTACTTAGTTGCTTGTTTAATCCTAAAATTCATCCAAATCAAGAGATAAATATATATATCGACAAGAGTACTTTCAAGAAGTAATTTATGCTAGATTTTCAGGCATCAATTAAGTTGCATGACAAGAATCAACATGCCGTCTACTTATCGAATAATGTGCATGCATATGAGGTAATGCATGAAATTCATTAATATTTGTAAAACATAACATACACCTAAGAATCCCATTGAATCATACACGAATTTATTTTCATATCCATTAGAGGCCCAAGCAATGTGAGGCACATGCAAATTGCACACAGAAGAGTAAGGGGTGAAGGAAAGAGAGAAAACAATAATTTTCCTATGTATTATCACTAGTCGTATCAAGTTTCCTTCCAGTGAATTATAATGTGTATGATAAAAAGGAAGAATGTAATATCCCGAAAGGGAAAATGAAAGTAATATAAAATAAATTAGACTAGAAACTACAACAAACATAAAAACACCATTAAACACATAAAATGAAAGTCAAGAAACAATGTTGAGCCATTTTATTATTTGTCGGAAAAGAGTACAAGTGAGGTGTTGAAAGGGTTGCACCTAGGCCTGGTCAAGGTAGGCTGAAAAAAAAATTCAACCTAAGAAAAACTTCTACCAGAACTGGAATTGTGTGGCTCAATCACTCCGCTGCCTAGCCCAGAAAATGTTGCTATTGGTTGTCTTCAAACTACTGGTTAGGTTGCCTCTCGTTCTCAGAAAATTCTAGGAATTGGACACTGGACTCTCCTCAATAAACCCACAAAAACCCATGAAGGGTTTGCTGAAAGCTTGGCCCCATAAATTGGCCCCTTTGAGCTTGGTACACTGCTCTGTTGGGGAAATCGAACTCCTGGTTGGAACTGATCGTAGATGCCTTCAAAATGCTGCCAAGATCCTTGGTAGGAGGTTGGAGTGTGAAACATCTATGTTCTCTATCAGTGGCCTCAAAATTTCATTTGCATGCTCATTGGTTCTATTGCCAGAACTAGGCTTCTTATTCAATTGGTTACCAATTTTAGATTCAAGGAATGTAGAAAGTCAATCTGAAGTCTGAACACTTATTACTCTTTTAGATTCAGAAATTGTGAAATTATAATAACACAGAATGATAAAACATCATCACAACTCCTGGGAGGAAAAAAATGGTTCAACCTCTGTCATGCAAGGTGATAAAACACAACTATCGTTTACACAATACCTTAATAGTTGTTGGGGAAGGGGAATGGTTTGTCAAGTCCACACAAATCTAGATTTCAAGGCAATGCTACAATTAATCTATCTCTTGGATCCCTTAGCTGGTGGAATCATTCTAAAGAAGGATATATCCCTTGATCAAGATCTAGTCTAGAAGAACGCTGGAGAAAGTGGACACGAAGTCTGAGGGGTTTCTGTATGTAAAGGGATAGACATCTTTGATCAGGTATCAGAAGAAAATAGATAGGGTTTGGATCCCCCTAAACAAACAATGAAATCTTCCATGGATCTCATAATAAATGAGGCAGTGAAAGATAAAATGCTCCATCGTCTCAATCTCTCGAAGATGGCACAGTTGGTGGATCTTGTCTAGTCAATCAATATAGTGGTCAATCTCAATCCACAATCTATGAGATCCAACTCTATATTGTCCCAATGGGATTGGTGTTGAATAATGTAACTAGTGTCGGTCTTCATAATTGTACTTGAGTCATGATGATCCTTAAGATCCTTACCATCCTTAAGGGCTTCAATACCGTCAAGAGAAGACTATTGGCTAGGAATGAGCTCCTAGAGGTAATAAATCAGAATTTTGGGCATGCCAACTAGCCCTAGTCACATTATAAAATCTCGCAGACCTGTTCAAGAAATCTGAAATAGGTTTTGAAAGCAAAGAGGCTTGGTTTTCTAGGTTCAAAGGGTCATTATTCAAGCTAAAGGAAGGCCGAGCTCTTATAGGGAAGAAATTCTGAGTTCCGGGCATATATACTAGTCAATATTTATGTGGTTGGGGCCGCAGACCTAGGCTAATAGAGTGAAAGAATTAAATAAGGATAGACATGTTTTAGGGTTCATATTACAAGATTATTAAGCCAAGTCAAAGAAAATTCAAGGCCGAAGAAGAGGGAGTTGCTTTGGGCATATTCTGAAGTGGCTCTTCTTACTGAAACAAGCCAAAGAGATCATAGACCCGTGGAGTCTAGGCCATAGATCTGAAGTGGATGATTAAAGGGCTAAAACAAGCCTAAACAAGGTGCTGTAGGTACCTATCAAGACAACATATAGGATAAGAGATTAAAGAGGAAGGCCGCAACATTTCAGAAAGTTGTTGAAGCAGTTGTGGAGAGATGTAACAAAAGGTTGGATGCCCAAATCCGTAAGTAAAGCTATAGTTAGTCTACTCTAGAAAAAGGAAGTCACCTTATAGAAGATTCTAGACCTCAAATTGCAGATTAATGGCATAATTAAAGACAACGAAATATCTTTCAGATCTCTGTAATATAAATAGTGATAATCTGGTAGAGGAAACTAGGCCAACTTCAGTGGAAGGATTTTTAGGCCTATTCTAAATGATTATAAGGTGTAAAAGTCCTAGTTTTAGATATCTACTCCAGGAAGTGGTAAATATGGAAAGAAAATAAGTCCACTGAATGAAAATATATTTGTCTCAATAAATATTAGTGATTGTGCCCTAAGAACCAAGGCTGGAGAAATATATATATATATTGGTGTTGAAACCAAGAAACAGATAGTGACCTTATGGTGAGCATCTTGTTTTGGAGTTGTTCTTAGGAAGATCATGGCTTCAATGAAAACAACAGTTGTATCTTCAAAGGAAAATGTTGGATTTGGCATCCTTGGCATTTTCCACCTCAAAAATAGTAGCATCTAGAAGATGGATAAAGTATAAATTGGAATATTAGTAGCAAAAAATTTGGCAAGGAGGATCTTGAAGGCAGTCTTGAGAACTCTTGAAATCAAGATCTTGTAAAAGGTCCTACAACAACGTTCAAGTAATCATAGAAGAGAAAGGTATGTACTACATAGTGTATAATTGTTTAATTAATAAAGGGTCTACATGCATTAAGGATTTGTTGCATAAGATCTAGGGTGTGTGAATCTAGGAATTAGAAACCCTAAATGGGATAGAAAACCCTGGAATGAAGCCTTAATGCTAATTTGGTTTGTTCCCCCTTAAGAATCCCACATTGATAATTTGACATCATACTTTTGGTATTGCATATTTTTCTTGGTTGTCATATGATCCATATTTACCAAAGAGTTCCTTAGGCCATCTTCGAAGTGAATACTGGGGGCCATCATCTATGTCTTGAGAGATTTTTTAGATTTTTTTTCTTACTTCATAGGATTTACCATTTGGGCAACTTAGCACTAGGGAGAGGGATATACTCAGCTCTCTGCTTGTCATAGGAGATGATTTCTATTAGTATTGGGAAACACCAATGTTGGTTTTTAGAGCCTTATTTTTTGTTGCAGATTAATGGCATAATTAAAGACAACGAAATATCTTTCAGATGTCTGTAATATAAATAGTGATAATCTAGTAGAGGAAACTAGGCCAACTTCAGTGGAAGGCTTTTTAAGCCTATTCTAAATGATTATAAGGTGTAAAAGTCCTATTTTGAGATATCTACTCCAGGAAGTGGTAAATATGGAAAGAAAATAAGTCCATTGAATGAAAATATATTTGTCTCAATAAATATTAGTGATTGTGCCCTAAGAACCAAGGCTGGAGAAATATATATATATTGGTGTTGAAACCAAGCAACAGATAGTCACCTTATGGTGAGCATCTTGTTTTTGAGTTGTTCTTAGGAAGATCATGACTTCAATGAAAACAATAGTTGTATCTTCGAAGGAAAATGTTGGATTTGGCATCCTTGGAGTTTTCCACCTCAAAAATAGTAGCATCTAGAAGATGGATAAAGTATAAATTGGAATATTAGTAGCAACAAATTTGGCAAGGAGGATCTTGAAGGCAGTTTTGAGAACTCTTGATAACAAGATCTTGTAAAAGGTCCTACAGCAACATCGAAGTAATCATAGAAGAGAAAGTTATGTACTACACAGTGTATAATTGTTTAATTAATAAAGGGTCTACATGCATTAAGGATTTGTTGCATAAGATCTAGGGTGTGTGAATCTAGGAATTAGAAACCCTAAATGGGATAGAAAACCCTGGAATGAAGCCTTAATGCTAATTTGGTTTGTTCCCCCTTAAGAATCCCACATTGATAATTTGACATCATACTTTTGGTATTGCATATTTTTCTTGGTTGTCATATGATCGATATTTACCAAAGAGTTCCTTAGGCCATATTTGAAGTGAAGACTGGGGGCCATCATCTATGTCTTGAGAGAATTTTCAGTTTTTTTTTCTTACTTCATAGGATTTACCATTTGGGCAACTTAGCACTAGGGAGAGGGATATAATCAGCTCTCTGCTTGTCAGAGGAGATGATTTCTATTAGTATTGGGCAACACCAATGTTGGTTTTTAGAGCCTTATTTTTTGTTGCAGAGCATTGGTATTTCTATTAAGCATTTCCCCCCTTCTGATACTCTTTTAATGTTGGTTATCTCTTACAAAATTATGAGTTGAAGCAAGTGATAAAAGAAGATATTATTGATGGCACATTCAGATTACTTGGATTGACTCCCTTGAGTCTTAGCCCCAATATGTCTTTCCACACATAAAATTTCATGTAGTTGAGAAATGGTCTTATAGCTCAATGTGGGTATACAGTCAAATTTCAGACTTGTAAAATATAGGAATTACCAATTGCAATCAAAGTGACTGGAATGTCAAGTTATATATCATATGGTAAGATAATGCCTGAACTCTTTCCTGACTAGGTCTACAAAGCAATAAAAATAAATAAATACTAATATTTAATGTTGTTGCGTGGTAATATAGTAGAGTTGTAGGTAGTCACTTTACCAATATTTTCTGATTAACTACAGTCTTTAGTAAAATTTACCATGGCCTGGTGTTGTGACCAGCAACAACCCCCCTTTTATTTAATATTAGTAATAATACTAAATAAATGGGGACCCTTAGTTAAAAAAAACAAAAATCAATTAGGATTTGTTTTCCTTTTCAAATAAAACTTTCTATCATAACTTAGGGAAATTCCTTAGAAAAAACCTTTAGAAACACTTAAGTTTATGATAGATTACAATAAAGTTTTCTTTAAACGAAATAGCGCATCCATCGCAAAATGGTAGATATCTTTTGTAAAACTGAAATTGCGATTTTGCGATTTTGCGATAACACGATCCAAAAAAGCCTATACAATAAAATATTGGTCGCAGATCGCATAGCACAGAAAAAATAAATGTTAAACGAATACTTTTTGCGCTATTTACAATTTTGCGCTTTTGCGCTATTTGCGATTTGCGCTTTTGCGCTATTTGCAAAATTGCGATGGTTACGTTTTGCGATATTGCGATATTGCGCAGCAAATCGCAGATCGCAATATCACAGATTCATAAAAGCGCGTTGTTCAAAGAAAATCCTCCCATAAATCAATATCTGTTTTGCGCTTTAATTATTGGATTAAATGAATGGATTGTCAATTAATGGTAAATGAGATTTTGTTTTGATTGAAAGGTCGTTTCATGTTATAATAATATATTTCATCTGCCTTTTCATTTAAAACTATCTCATCACCTTTCTCATGCCATTACTCTCATTTAACTCGTAAAACGCAGGCACGAAGGAGAAAACATCTATACAAACATTCACAGAACATTATGGGTAAGAAAGAGAAGAGTTCAAATTCTGAAAATAGAGAAATGGCTTCACTGTATACAGACACCGCTTGCAATAAGGATGCCGGTATAACCACCTGGGAAGGAATGTATAATTTGCTCGAAGAAGAAAATCCTGTGGTGATGAAAGTTGCGGCTACAGCAGGTTCTAGTAATTCATCTGAGGCAACCCTTAAAGAACTGGCTTGTTCATTTCTGCATAGGATAGCGGCAAGGCCGAGGATTCTTCCATATATAGACATGGTGAAATGGGTGCTGGACAGCTCCGATATTTCAGACAGGCAATTTAGAACTCCAGCTCAAGAGCTAATCGGGTCGTTCACTACGGAAGATTTGAGGCTGATGTATCAGTTGCCGGAACCTCAGGCGACTTATAATAAGAAATTCATGGAATATTTTTCCAGAGAACATGCAAATTTGTCGGAATGCACACAGGAGTGGACCAAAAGAGATGAACCATTGAAGAAAAACAAACACGGTATGTACAGTACTGGTTCACTTACCTCTCGTTATTGTTTTGCTGCTGCCATGTTATGCAGGCTTTTTGGAAAGCCTGACATAAATATGATCTTGCCTGAATGGCTCCCTTTGTTGAATGCTGTCGTTAATTCTACAATTGTAGACTGGGCCAAAATCTTATCTGATAATTTGACCACTGCTATTTTTCACTACCAATCTAAACGAAGTGTTTCTCAGCGGATTTATCTGCCTTTTTATTTATCTGCCTATATCATGGACGCTATCTGTTTTGTCTCTAAATTACCTATGATGGGTTGGCAATGGAAAATCCACGATCCTTTGCCTATTCATGTGTATCATAAGGAACTGTGGGAGTCTAAGTTTGTTCCCCAGTTTTACAAAATTTGCCATGGTATAATGCTGCCATTGTACAGAACATTGCATAATAAGGATGCCCCAAGGTTATCCCCAGAAACAGAGGTCGACATTCTCCCTGTCGCGAGATGGTTTGGAGAAGAGTTGTTCACTTATGTTAGGGTTTTTGGAAGTTCTGCTTCCCCCCATGTTTTACCCCTATATGTTCTAGATAGACTTGTAGCTCGGGAGATTGCTTATCAGACCTGTGGCCAAGGAGGTTTAACAAAGGAATTAAAAGAGAAGAAGAAAGGAATTTGGCCACAATTTCCCGTAAAATGTGGAACATTTTCACTGTTTGATGTTGGTCATGCATTCAAAGAGGTAAGCAACATTACATGCTTACAACTGTTCAAAGTTTCGAGAAGGTTATTTGACCCAAATAATATTGTTAAGAATTTTACCAATGCAATCAAAGTAAGGGAATTTTCTGGGGAACAGGATCTTTTTGATGATATGTTCCAAAAAAAAGGTTCATTTAAAGAAGTTTTGAATTCAGCTCAAATGCAGTTATCTCCAGAGGAATTCCAGGAATTTAAACTTTACAGAGAGAGAAGACTAACTACTATTCCTTTGGAAAATCTACGCTTGGAACCCGCAAGGGAACAAACTCCTAGTGTTAGTCTTAACGACAGTTCGAGTACAGATAAATCTAAGTCAAAATCTGAACGAGAGACTTCTGAACGTTCCAATAAGTCTAATGAAAAGGAAGATAAAATTGAAGAATCAGTGAAAGATTCTTCTCAATCGAAAGAACTTCCTCAACAGCAAATTTTGACTTCTCAACAGATAAATCCTCCTCCTACCAATGTACAGCAACAATCAGTCACCATTGAATTAGACAAAGAATGAGAAAGATTTAATCAATTGATTAATGTAGAAGGACAGAATGTACAGACCCCTATACAGACAACCAAAGTTTTGAGCACAGGAATAAGTAGCACAGACATAGTGACTGAGCACATACCTATCACACCCTCCTCTGAAATTGTACTTAATGTAGAGGAAATTCCTCCTCTAGATGTATTCTACAGCCCAAAATACAAAGCAGTAGTGAAGAAACAAAGAAAAAAGAGAAAGTTAGAAGGTGCAATTGCTACTGAAGCAGAACAACTAGATGTCTTGTGGAAGGATCCTGCCACAGAGCCTACTGATAATCTTGCTAAGTTATCTCAAATGACAGGGGCTTATGCTTCTACCACTATTGACAAGGCATTTGAGATACAACTCTTATTAAATGAAAAAGAAGAACAGATAAAAGTTCTGCAACAGCAATTGCAACAGATACAAGCCAATAATGAAGCACAGATGAAACTTGAAAAGTTACAACAACAACTTCAAGAAATGCAAATTGAACATCAAAAAAGTCTTGTTGATAAAGAGAAACAAATACAGATTATCCAAGATCAGCACAAAGATGATCCTAAGCTTCCAGAGTTTATTTCAGAAACTATCTCTTTAAACAATCAACTACTGCAACAAGAAGAAGTATTATGCCAAAAAATCTTGCAATGGAATTCTTTTTGCCAAGAGAGTGATAAAATCACAAATCATGTCGTAGATTTATGAAATGATTATGATTTAATTAATGAAAAGATCAATGATTATTTGGTATGGCAGAAAACAGAAGAAGGAAGAAAAGATGGTGCACCAATTATTAATGAAAACCATAAAGAAATACTTTTCAATAACTGGGATGCACAAATCAGAAGGGCAGAGAAGGCAGCAGAGGAGGCAGCTATAGCAGCAAACAGTCTTACTGATTGTGTAAATGATAATTTGCACAAAGCTAATTTGATTTCGGAAACAGTTTCGGGATATCTCCCACAGGCACATCAAATGAAAACAGAATGGAGGCAAAAGGCAGAAGAAAGAGCAAAATCAATCCAAGGGCTGACAAGATTAAATTGGGACTCTTACTGGACATACTTAGTGAAGCCACACAGTCAGCACAGTGCGCTTAATTGTATCATCAATTCTACTGAGAATATTGCGCCTACACTTTCCGATTCTGTCTTTTCAGGACAGTTGAAATCTGAAGTTGGTCAACCACATCTTCTCAAAACAATGCTAGATGCCTGCAAGTTTAAAGATCAAGTTCATAAGTAGTTAGTTAATAGTCTTTATTTTTAGATTTAGTTTTAATTTTACTGTATTTTTGCCTAGGAAAACGACGGTCATTTAAACCAAATCCTTAATTTTTGTAATAGACTATTTTTAGATTTAGCTAAGTAGTATTTAAACCCTTCTCATGCATTTAGAGAAGGGTCCCGGATTATTATATTTTTGACTTGGAGATTACATTTTTGTACTCCACTGACTTTTATATTTTATAAAGGATCACATCTGGTGATTTTATGCGGAATTATCTTTAATGTGTTGCATTTTTGTACCTTGGATTTGATTTTGCATCAGAATTACTGGATTAGAGTATCAGATTTCATTTGAAAGCCTTCAAGATGAATAAGGTATTTCTATCTGTTCACTGTTGATTTCTTTTGTCTTATGATATTCGCTCTAAAATTTGCTATCATTTACAGATATTTGTTTTCATAACGTTTCTTTATATATATCATTTCTGAGTATAATTGAAATGTTATCTTTCATAAGTATATGTAGATGATATATTATGATGAATGCAATATGCTAATACAACTCTGTTTAATTTTTTAAACAGAGTTATCTTTATTTATTTCTGCACATTTCGATTTAAATAATAATACATTTTTATGGTTATTGTTAAATTGGAATAATCTTAAGTTGTATTCACATATTATTTCCCGGGTTAGTTTTAGAATTTCTTTATCAGTATTTAGTTTAAATTAGATAGTTTTATTTCAGTCAATTTAGTCCCATTTTCACTCATCCAAATCAACCCATCACCAACCCATTAGTTATAAGGAAACTGGTCCTTTCAATCCAGTCGGAGCCACCATACCAAACGGATAAGGAGTTGTCCTAAGGTCCCGACCAGGTGGTTTTCCCCAATGTTTGAAGCAAAGATTTTCTAGGCTTCAACACCTGGTCATAAATCTCATGCAATGGCAGAATGAAATTCCTCCTATTAGAATTACGAACATGGTATCAATATTGCTAGACTGGAGAGTTAAACTAATCAAATTGTGAGTTTGACTTGAATCATGTGGGAAACTTCTTTTTCCAACACGGTTGAATCAAAATAGGGGTTGATTGAGTTTGAATATAACAGACTCCAAAAATCATAAATTTATTATCAATGAAAACATATTTTTTAATCAATATCTGTGTAGTTCTTTATGTTTTTCTGTTGAAAAATATGTCTTATATTTACTAAAAAATATTTACAAACAAATGATACAAAAATTGAAGGGTATATACTATATAATATATATAATGAACATCATAACCTTTTTTTAAGATATACTAAGGTAGAAAGAAAACCAAAATACTCAGTGTGATCCAAAGATTTAGCATCTTATTTGACAAAATTCTTGTGACAACGATTGATGACAGACATCAACCTTCTAGACTGAACTGAAGGTAGACAAGGAGCTAGGCTCATGATCAAAAACAAGTTTACACTGTACCTTCCATAAAACAAAAATCACCCATATCCTCAATCCAATCAACAACCCCTGACAAATCGACAATGCTAAAAATGTGCTTAACTATCTTCAGGTGCTGAAAAAAAGGACAGAGGCCATTTGACAGGCTAGTCTAGATCCACCTAGCCTTAGACAAAAGCCCCTAATAATTGAGACACTATGCAAATGCTCAGTGTATATGATAGTCATGTAGTCCAAACAGTGTAGATGGCTCTCACCCAACATTCCTTTCGATTTTCTGAGACCCATCGAGTGTTAAGAATTGAGAAAAGAGGACTTCTTAGATGAATAACTGAATACAAATAGTGAGAATCACATGGAAACAATGACCAATGAAAATACCAACCCCAACCTTTGCAGAAGGACCTTAGCATACCGATATTCACCTTAAATAATTTGGGCTCCAGAATAGTGCAATTCAACTCTGTAATCTTCAGCAAGGGGTCTTTACTGCCGATATGTAAGAATGATTTGTTCCTGTAAATCACTCGAAAAAGGATGCCTGTTTCAAGATCAGTATGCACGCCTGAAAGCGGAAATGCACATCCCTTTCTCTCTACAGCTCCAAATCAAAAGCCAAGTCCCACCATGCCCTGCCACCCTCCCAATGCCACTAAAATTATACTTGGCGACTTTAGACATATGGCCTTTGGAGTCATCTTGGCCAGCTTTGGATTTGTTCTCACCATATTTGAGTGGACTATAATTGTCACATCCTATTTAATGAGAGGATTCATGATTTGTTTCATTTACAAGAGATTGAGTTAGAGGAGAATTTCATTAGACATACTAAGAATCCCGAGGAAAGCCTTCACATTATTGCAGAGTACATGCTCTCATCATGCTTGTTAGCTCCCTATAATTAGCAAGATTGGAAAAGTCCAACCGCAGGGAGAACACTTATTTCAACCACTTTGGGATTCTAGGATCTAGCCCTCCTGAATCCGGAGAGGGATCTCTCCAATAAGTGCAAAGATGGATTTATCTTTAAAAGATTTTGGGTAATGATATTAGGCTAGTTATGAAGTCCGAGGGTTTTTGTTTGTTTTGGATGGTTGAGCATGATTATAATTTGAGGGAAAGTCCTAAATGGAAAGAGTTTCAAAAGTGTGAAGTTGCAAGCAACCAGAAAAAGCTTTGGCTAAAAATATAGATATAACGCTGGTTTTTAGTCCATTGGGCTATGGAGTCATAATAGGGTTTAATTGAAACAACAAGGTTCAAGACTGGTCCATGGGGCAAGTCATCTATGTCTAAGGATCTCTTTAAAGTTGATTTTATGGAATGGAATGATACAACAAAAGGGGAAATAAACAAATGAAGAACAAAGAGCAGCCTAAGATCTAGTAAGTACTTTGAAACGATCCTGCTTTTGGCATATGCTTAAGAGAGACATTAAAGTAATCTAAGATCTGGTAAGTACTTCGAAACTTGCCAACTTTTGATGCACTTTAAATAGAAAAACATTTTAAAACAAAGGGAAACTTTAAAAGCAACCGTTGGAGAAGAAACTAGAGGACAGGGCTCACCATAAAATTCCCTAGCTCTGCTTTACTTAGTAAAATTTCAAGATAGACACGTAAGATAACAAAGGATGGTCTAAAATAAGGTAAGGACTTTTAACCTAGCCTGCTTTCAACACACCCTTAGGGAAACTTTCAGCCAGTTTTTTGGGATGAGACTAAAGGACAGGGCTCACCATAATTTCCTCAGTTCAAATCTACTTAACATAAACTGAAAATAACATTCAAGAATAAAAATTAGCCTAGACAGTAGGATGAGGGAACGTCAACATTCCTAACTGCTGGAAACTGAATTAAATCATTCCTAAACAACACAAATTGGAAGAAAACATGTAGATAAATCTTATCAGTCAGAGAAGGGTACTGATATAAAGTAATTCCTAACTCTATGCTTGCTGTTCTTTATCAGAGAAGATGTAAAAAGCGAAAATAGAAGTAAAATAACAATTTACAATAAGAAATAACATCACCGTCGACATAGACCAGGATCCCATAAGTCAGCTTGTATTGATGCTTCAAACCAGTTACAACTTCAAGTCCAGTGTTTCAGTTCAACAATCATCTTCACTTCTCAGCCTAACTTATTCACTCACAAGCAGAGCTTCAAGAGCCCATGAACACTATTTACAAGTAGAAGTTTCAAGCTCAAGTATATTTCAAAGTTCTGCAACCAACACTTACAATGAACTCCTCAATGAGATTTTATAGAGGGATGAGGAGGTCGAGAGAAAAAGATCTAAGGGTTCAATTAATATAGATTTAGTACTTCTCGGCCTTTGAGGGGCTCAATGGAGAAGTTTACATATATTTGTCTGTATTAATTGTTTTACATTCAAGAGTTAAGCTCGGTGGGAGCTTTTGTTGACTTTAAGGCTCTGTTTCATGTTGTAATAACTCTGCTAATATTTTTTGTATTAAGTTCCTTTGGCAGAATTAAATATTCGACTGTGCTGAGGGAAATATCTTCTTTTCTGATCATAACTCAGCCTCTGTTGAATGCTTTGAGGCTACAGGTGGCTTCGGGTAGCTGAGAGGAATCAATTTTCCCCTTATGTGGCAGTGGAGGCATCTGTCTGATAAATACTTTTGATTTATCTTTAATTGTGTTTAAATTCAGAGGATTAGGCTTTTGATTTTCAATCATAGTCGTAATCCTCCAAAACTGTGAAAATAGTCTTCAATCCTCTGTTCTGCTGTTTTTTGTTCTTCAACACTAATACTCTTCATTTAATTTATTTTTCTGTGTCTTGTTGATGTGAAGGTTCTGCAAAGGGCCCATATGGCATCAATGCCTATGAAGCATTGGTGAAACGTGAAGTTTGAGCCTTGTGGAATGATCTTTCTGTATGCACAAAGGCAAGGGGGATCGTCATCCCCAGCCTTTGGTTTTCCTTTAATATAATGGAAAAACCATTATAACCTGCAAAATACAAAAAACAATTAAGAAATCCTGCATTATTGGGTAAAACTGCTTTGGACGTCATGGTTAGGAGCATGGCCATTGGATGGTAGCATACAACGGTGGAGATTGCGTGTGAAGATCAAAAGGGGAGCGGTTGATGAAATGGTGCAGAGGATTAAGTCCGGGCCATTGATCTATGATTGACCAAGAAGATCAATGGTCGAGATTAGCAGTGAATTAATAATGCGAAGGGGTCACATTATTGTGAAAATAGAAGAAAATGTGAAGAAAAAAGGTTAAAAACCTTTGGCGGGGGAAAAAATGAATTAAACATCAAATGGTTTTCGGGAGGAATATGAGCCGTCGAATGAGATTGGCTCATAAGGATCAATGGTTGAGGAGGCGCACGATGAAACACAATGGAAGAGAGGGAAAGTGGTTTCAGATGGAGAAATCGACAGTATCGCGCGGGGAAAAAGCAGATAGGCAGTTTTTACTTTTACAACGCGATATGTGCCAGAGGAAGACATGTGTCTTTTGAAAACAACCTATATTGCGTAATTTTTGGGGATTAAATTTCGTGCTTAAAGTTACGCGAAAATGCACGTCGGCCGTTGGATCTGGGGTCTCAGATCCGACGATGGAGGACGAGCGCGATATCGGATAGATGCACGGGCAGATAGCGGGTAGGGTGGTTTCAATATGGGCCGTCGGATCAAAGATTGGATGGCAGAGATTTAAAAAATGAGGAAGGAAAGACCCACAAGAGGCAGGCCTGTCAGGGTTAATAAGAGCTGTTGGATGTAGAGGATCAACGGCTGAGGTGTGATCTGGGGTATGAATGAAATAACACAAAGGTGGAGAATGGGTTAATGAGGGTTGTTAGAGTCAGCCCTTGCTGCCCTCCGTCAGTGATCATTTCGTCTTTTGCATTTTCATTATTAGGTGTCTCACTTGTTTCACTTCTTTGCATATCACTAGGATCATGCCATGAACTGACGAAGGGTTGTGTCATCTTGTGTTTCCTCATATTACACCTGCAGCGCTATTTTAAAAAAATTTTCTCAAAAAATGATTCATAGTTATTATCATGATACATGAGGTCATTAAAATTGTCAATAAGTGTCCTAGGTCTTGGTGTCTAGGGTTTCTGAGTCATTTATACACTAGTCATCAAGCCTGCAAGGTGAGGAAAGTCCAGCACTTGTGATTTCTATTTTATTATCATCGTCATTTTCTTAAAAATACATTTCTAGTCCAAAACTCTATTTTGGAACTAGAAATTTGTCATTATCATTTTATAATAAATTTGTAATTGTTCCGCATGAAGACATTGTAGAAGCAGACCCCTGGTCTTTCCTCTAGCTAAGACAGTCATATCCCTGCAAAAAGACAATAAAATCATCAGTATCGACCTCAGAGAAGCCAAAGCAAAGTTTGTATTTAAAAGCCAAAGTGAAAATTACAAAAACATTTGTAATGTGGGTTTAAAGATTTGAAATGAAACAGGGACAAAAGATATTTGTGAGATATATAAAGGCCAAACAAGTTCATTTGAACCGATTTCATTGCTCCCAAATCGTATTTGCCAAGTGAAAGCCGATTTCAGACTTTTGGAAGGCGTGGACAGTGTTTTAGGGCTGCGCGACCCAACTTGAGCCTGCGCGACCCACCTGGGCTGCGCGACCCAAACAAAACGGGTTTAGCACAGTGGGTTTGCACCTGCGCGACCCACCTGGGCTGCGCGACCCAAACTAAGCCTGCGCGACCCACGCAGAGACAGCATTCCGGAATTGTGTTTGAGCGCTCAGATTGACTCCAGTTGCCTTCAAAGTAGGTTTTCTTCAATCATTTGGGGTTTGCAAACGTTTTTGTGTCATCATACATGGTTCTAATATGCTAATGAAGGATTTAAAACCCCGCTGTTATGAGATTATTGTTTTCAGGGTTAAAATGAAAATAAATGGTGTAAAAATGGGTTTGATGTCTGAAACAGTGATATGGTCAGCCTTTCATAAAACATGAAAATCAAATCTGCTCTCATACCCATAATATCTCTGTCACCATTGTTATTATATGCCTTATCAAACCTTTGAGTCACATCTCTCATGTTTGTAATGAATCGCTTTGCCCAAGGTTAGCATTTGCTCATGTCTTTGTTTGCCCAATGTTAGCATTGTTTCAAATGGCTCATTGAAACCATTTATGGTCATAACTCGCAGACAAACATATCACTGTCAATACCATGCTCTCTTTTGAATGGATGTGTCCAAACTTTTGAAAGGTTGTCTATTCCTATTTTGTCAAGACTTCATTTGCATTCAAAACAGAGATGCTGCTTGTCAGTCCATTTGAAACAGAGATTTTATCCATAACTTGATTCCTTGATGGTGTTTTGGCGGTGGGATACTGATTGAGTGTTAAACATACGTCCTAATCTTGCTTTCACTGCATTCATCTCAGTGTACACATTGCCCAAAAGTTTGATCAGAGATATGTCAGAGACAGAGTCAGAATATGAGCCAGGGTCAGGCAGTGATTCGGTGGCTGAAGGTAATGTGCCCCGGAGTTCCCGCAGAGAAAACAGAAGTGGTGATCATCGCAGAGAGGAGCCTACCTCTTTGGCTCGGTTGCAGGCATGTCCATTAGCTATGGATTTTTTTCGATTCTTGTCATGTTTCAGATTTTGTGAGATGGTTGTGCAAATCCGACCTCATCGTGAATTGGCACGTTTGTTTGTTCTTCATTTGCGGGGTGATCGAGTAAACCTTGCTGGGGTTGATTTCATTGTGTCGCCTTTGACTATTGCTCAAGCCACTGGCATACCGAACATAGGCGAGGAATGGAGCAAGGGTAAGCAGTTAGAGAAATTTCACTATGAGCCATATGTTAAAACTGGATATGTGGCTTACTTGGGCAGAGTCTTTCCATTCCGGTTTTTGAGAGATGAGTATGCACCACTCATGAGGCTCATTATTCAGTATTTCAGTTGTGAAGGCAGGTATGCCCGTCTTTTCTCATATCATGTTCGTTTGCTGATGCACTTCACAAGGGTGCGTATGATGAATATACCTTATTTCGTATACCGCAACATAGAGAAGATGGTTACATTTGTGCAAAAGAAGACGAGCCCAGTGCAGCAGTACAGGAGTATATATCATTTCGCTTTGATCAAAATCTTGGTGTCACATCAGTTGGCAGAGCAGGGCATCACTTGGGAGGATTTCATTTCTAGAGACTTTTTCAGAGTGCCACAGCAGCCTCCTGAGTAAGTTTATGATGCAGGAGAGCCTTCACACCAGCCAGACATGCTTGAGGTTGGGCATATCATTACTCCTTTAGTTCAGACATATCAGCGAGGCCACAGGGCCTTATTTGCAGCGACACGGCGGGTACTATCTCCACGTGAGGTGGAAGGGGTCCTGCCGACTTCATCGACATGGCGAGTATTATCTCCACGTGATGTGGAAAGGGTCTCGCTTTCTTCACCAGTGCAGGTACAGGTACAAGACAGGGGCAAGAGGCCCATGCATGATGAGGGCCCATCAGGAGGCCGGGACACCGATATGACAGTCATTGATGTTGATACCGGCTCTCCTAGCTCGAAGCTGAGGGAAGTCATCCAGGAGCAAAGGGCCGAGAATGACCAGCTGAAAGACCAATTGCAGAAGGCTCAGTGGGTGATTAACTATTTGGAGCAGCGCAACAAACAGTTCGAGGATGAGCTCACATTTTATGAGGTGCGCCAAATCCGTGAGGACAGACAGTGGAATCGAAAGAGACCCGGTGACATGACACCAGCTGACAGAGATACTGTACTCACGTGGGTGAATATACATCTGGAGAAGTTGTTGGCAAAGGCCAATCGAGACAAAGACATGCTTCGCCACATGAAAGGCCATTACTGGGCTCGCATGCATGTTTGCAAAGCGAGGATGAAGATCATGAAGAGGAGGTTGCGCAAGGCACTTCGACGGCGGAAAAGGCCTAATCCACTTCGGATTTTGGCCGAGGCTTCATTGAATGGTCAAGACACATGATGGAGGACCTCCGCTCCGAATTTGGGCAAATTCGGAGAAAAGTTTGTCATTTCCAAATTTTTGGTCTTAAAAACAGGTTTTGTAGCTAGGTGGGTCGCGCGCTCATGCGCTCGCATTTTTTTGGGGCACTTGCTGGAGGAGATTTTTACATTTTTGGATTTGTCATGGTTAAATATGCATCCTCTGAAGTCAACTTAGCATTTCAACAAAATCTGGATGGTCAAACAGCTCAAAAACACCATGAAAACCACCTTGCTGCCACCTTTTGCACCAGCAGGAAGTACCTCTGGGAGAATGAGGTTTTGGAGGGTCACATCAACTCCAAATTCCGAAATTCCACTTGGGTTGGAAAGTAGACATCCAGGGCTTTCCAACGAGCTATCATGAGCGCAATTTGGATGTCGGGAGCTACCTAAAAATCAGCCTGCAACATGAGCGACCCACGCAGTTCAGGAGCGACCCACCTTGAGAATTTTTTGAGTTTTTCAGCTGCCAGCTCAGTATTTCGCCTATTTTGGACCAGTTTTGCCTATGGATAAAATTCTTGGGTTTTTATGATGTAAATTCATGTTTGGCATGTAACTTTGGCTTGTTTTTATCTCTTCTAGAAGATTCACTCTCAAATGTGTAAGAAATCATGTAATGGATCAGTTTCCACTCTTTTAGAGGCAAGTTGTTAGCTGCCTAGATTGTAGTTCCATGATTAGAATTGGTTAAAACTGATCCCTGAAGAGGGAATTCGACCCCTAGAGGTGGGGAAAGGGGTTAGAGTGATCTATATATTGTAATTTCTGAGGCATTCTACAGGTTGGACTCTTGGGATTCTTTTGATACTATTGTACATACTTTTCATATTTTGGCTAAGGAAAGATCAGGGGTTTTGCGGCACTTGTTGGGATCCTTGTGGTGTTCTGTTCTTGATGATGTTTCTCCTTCGTTTACTGTAAGTTTCTTCATGTTTAATGTTGCCATCCTTTCATTATGCTTCTGAACTAAATTGAATGAGTGAAATAAGGTTGAATCCATTGTTTACAGTGCTTAGCCTTTGAATTCAGTTAGTTCTATATGTTTTCAGCTGTTTGGAGAGGATCCAAGTTCTTCTTTACCCTCTTCAGCTCCTCGTCGGTCTAATCTATCCATATATCCAATTTAAAGCATCAAGATCATCACCTACCTCGCCCCAGCTTGAACTCTGCAAAGGTCTGACCTTATCCCCGGACCCAAAATTTGTTTTCCCATTACTCCAGCGAAAACCCAAAAAACCAAAAATCAAACATACATATCTCTTTACTAGCCTAAAATCAGTTCTTATTGTAAGTCATCTCGCATTCTATTGCTTATTTTCTCGAGATTGACGGAGAGAGCCCTCTCTTGTCCTCGTAGGGCTAGCTACGAGGCTGAGCGTGGTTTGATGTAGCCTTGAGTTTTACTTCATTTCAGCCTGAGGTAGATTTGAGTGCTAACATAGTGGCGACCATACTGGGGAGAAACTCAAAAATTTTGCTTGTTATAGACGGAGTCTGAAGTCACGCCAGGTAGCCTTCGAAACGTTGTTGCTATGCATCAGCGAAGTAGATAAACGCTGCTTCAGTCGATCTCCGGTATAACTTGTAATCGTAGTATTTAACTTGTAAATTGCCCCAGTACGTGTATCAAGTTCAGATTTGATCGTTGATGGTGAACAACGGTCAGACATCGCAAGGCTGAAATCATTCACCTGGCGACTTCATTCACTAAACAAATCCAGAAATCGATGCTTCATGGTGACTTCACTGCAGGGAGATCAGTAGCTGTGAGATTTTCAAGATGGACCGAATCACAAGAAGATACGCTCCCATGAGCTGAGATCACATTCCAGGTTTTCCGAATAAGATGCCCAAGGTAGATTGGTCCAGGAATCTGCCTACTTTTAACGATGATGGTAAGAAAGATGCTGCTTTACATCTGATTAGATTTCACATGCATATTCGCAAGTTGAAGGTAGCTTTTCCTGAAGATTGTTTGATGAAGATATTCCTAGCCACTCTGGAAGGTGAAACTCAGTCATGGTATGAAAATTTGCCGCTGGCCTGTATTTACTGTTTAAAGGACTTTCATGCCCTGTTCATTGAAAGATATCAAATGTCTTATCCATCATTAAATTTAGTTCATGACTGTTGCAAACATGCTTATTCTTTTATTGAAAGCCTGGAGAAATATTATGAAGATGATAATTTCATGAATGATGAAATCATGGAAGCTCTATATGAGAATCCATTTCAGCAATATGAAGAGAACCTAAAGGATACCCATCAAGATGCTCAGGAGACTTTGCAGCAGGTTGAAGAGGGCCACATGGCTGAAAATGATGAAAGAGAGAATGTCATTTCAGATCTGCCCACGGAAGACAGCAGCATGCAAGTAAGTCCAGTTCCAATTGCCAAGTGTGATAATGTCCAGACAGCTACTTCAGATTCAGATTCAGATCATGATGACCAAGCATATCTTGTGTTGAAACCCATCAAGGAAAACTCTGCTGTTGAAATCATCTGGGATGCAGAAGACACAGTAATGGATCCAAATGTTCTCAGTCATACTGTCATCCCATCATTAGAACACAACCTTCATGAAAAAGCAATTCAGTCAGTTCATGAAAATCAGAATGAGATAATTGTGCAAGTAAGTGATAAATCTCCTTTCAATAGCTCAGTAATGAACGATAGTTTGAAAGCCCTATCATATGAAGATAACTACTGTTTAAGCAGAAGAAAACAAAAAGCATTGTCTCCTTTGTCTGAAGATGAGATAGATCAGCTTTTGAAAGGTCTTGTTACAGCCCAAGCTACAGCAGATTTGCAGTGCACACATAATCAGGAAAGTGTTGGTGAAACCTCTTCCTCTGTTGAAAAAGATGATTGTCTTGTAATCAGTTGTGTAGATCAGCAAACAGATAATTTTTTCTTTCACAAAGATGATAAGGCTGTCATGTTTGATAATCTTGAAGATTGTTTTTTGTTTAAGAATGACCTAGATCATGAAATTGAATAGTATATGCCAGAATTTCTCATGGTCAAGGAACCTACAGCTAACACTCAGATGGCAGATTTGTGCATTTCTATCCCTCAGAAATCAATTTCTATCCCTTTCAGATCAGAATCAGAAGAGAAGGACACCATGTTCTTTCAGCATGAGGTAAATCTTCATGTTTTTCAGGATCCAATGGAAGATTTGTTACAGTCAGCAGTGAAGGTGTTTATTGCAGTGTTCAGTGATGAAGGAGATCATGGTCAGCTATGTTTTTGGATGCCCAGTTATCAGTTTGTATTGTTGACCAGGAAATTTGATCGGGAGAATCAGTCAAGAAGGCATCTACTGGTTTGGTTACATTGGAAATCCCACTATACATGATTGTACATATTTCATTAGTATGCAGGTGGTTGTCATCATGATTCCAAATCTTGATGGACTGCTGCCTTTTTCCAAAAGCTTGGTAAAGTTTTGTTTTAAGTCAGTCATGAGTCATTTGTGTTTGGTCTGTTGAGTCAGTTTTTCAAGTTATTTTAGTTTGCCATCGAGTCGGTTTTGAGTCAAGTTTCAGTCGAGTTTCAGTCAAGTTTCATTCAGTTTTCAGTCAAGTTTTCATTCAATAAATGTGTCGAAGGTTTGTGTTATCTGTTCAGAATAATGATTCCATAGCCCAATGGATGGAGGCACTGTCTGACTCCCCCAGAGATCTGCTGTTCTTGGCATCTCCATGGAGCCACCATCCCCATTGGAGCCAATGTTAGAGTCAGCCCTTGCTGCCCTCCGTCAGTGATCATTTCGTCTTTTGCATTTTCATTATTAGGTGTCTCACTTGTTTCACTTCTTTGCATATCACTAGGATCATGCCATGAACTGACGAAGGGTTATGTCATCTTGTGTTTCCTCATATTACACCTGCAGCGCTATTTTAAAAAAAATTTCTCAAAAAATTATTCATAGTTATTGTCATGATACATGAGGTCATTAAAATTGTCAATAAGTGTCCTAGGTCTTGGTGTCTAGGGTTTCTGAGTCATTTATACACTAGTCACCAAGCCTGCAAGGTGAGGAAAGTCCAGCACTTGTGATTTCTATTTTATTATCATCGTCATTTTCTTAAAAATACATTTCTAGTCCAAAACTCTATTTTGGAACTAGAAATTTGTCATTATCATTTTATAATAAATTTGTAATTGTTCCGCATGAAGACATTGTAGAAGCAGACCCCTGGTCTTTCCTCTAGCTAAGACAGCCATATCCCTGCAAAAAGACAATAAAATCATCAGTATCGACCTCAGAGAAGCCAAAGCAAAGTTTGTATTTAAAAAGCCAAAGTGAAAATTACAAAAACATTTGTAATCTGGGTTTAAAGTTGGATTTGAAATGAAATCTGATTGGGAAGATATTTGTGAGATATATAAAGGCCAAACAAGTTCATTTGAACCGATTTCATTGCTCCCAAATCGTATTTGCCAAGTGAAAGCCGATTTCAGACTTTTGGAAGGCGTGGACAGTGTTTTAGGGCTGCGCGACCCAACTTGAGCCTGCGCGACCCAAACAGAACGGGTTTAGCACAGTGGGTTTGCACCTGCGCGACCCACCTGGGCTGCGCGACCCAAACTGAGCCTGCGCGACCCACGCATAGACAGCATTCCGGAATTGTGTTAGAGCGCTCAGATCGACTCCAGTTGCCTTCAAAGCAGGTTTTCTTCAATCATTTGGGGTTTGCAAACGTTTTTGTGTCATCATACATGGTTCTAATATGCTAATGAAGGTTTTATAACCCCGCTGTTATGAGATTATTGTTTTCAGGGTTAAAATGAAAATCAATGGTGTAAAAATGGGTTTGATGTCTGAAATAGTGATATGGTCAGCCTTTCATAAAACATGAAAATCAAATCTGCTCTCATACCCATAATATCTCTGTCACCATTGTTATTGTATGCCTTATCAAACCTTTGAGTCACATCTCTCATGTTTGTAATGAATCGCTTTGCCCAAGGTTAGCATTTGCTCATGTCTTTTTTTGCCCAATGTTAGCATTGTTTCAAATGGCTCATTGAAACCATTTATGGTCATAACTCGCAGACAAACATATCACTGTCAATACCATGCTCTCCTTTGAATGATGTCCAAACTTTTTGAAAGGTTGTCTATTCCTATTTTTGTCAAGACTTCATTTCACCCTAAAACAGAGATGTCAGCTTCGAACATTTTACATTCAAAACAAGAGATAAAGGTTTTTCAGCCCATTTGAAGCAGAGATGTTATCCATAAATTGATTCCTTGATGGTGTTTTGGCGGTGGGATATTGATTGAGTGTTAAACATACGTCCTAATCTTGCTTTCACTGCATTCATATCAGTGTACACATTGCCCGAAAGTTTGATCAGAGATATGTCAGAAACAGAGTCAGAATATGAGCCAGGGTCAGGCACTGATTCGGTGGCTGAAGGTAATGTGCCACGGAGTTCCCGCAGAGAAAACAGAAGTGGTGATCATCGCAGAGAGGAGCCTACCTCTTTGGCTCGGTTGCAAGCATGTCCATTAGCTATGGATTGTTTTCGATTCTTGTCATGTTTCAGATTTTGTGAGATGGTTGTACAAACCCGACCTCATCGTGAATTGGCACGTTTGTTTGTTCTTCATTTGCGGGGTGATCGGGTAAACCTTGCTGGGGTTGATTTCATTGTGTCGCCTTTGACTATTTCTCAAGCCACTGGCATACCGAACATAGGCGAGGAATGGAGCAAGGGTAAGCAGTTAGAGAAATTTCACTATGAGCCATATGTTAAAACTGGATATGTGGCTTACTTGAGCAGAGTTTTTCCATTCAGATTCTTGAGAGATGAGTATGCACCGCTCATGAGGCTCATCATTCAGTATTTTAGTTGTGAGGGCAGGTATGCTCGTCTTTTCTCATATCATGTTCGTTTTCTGATGCACTTCACAAGGGTGCGTATGATGAATATACCTCAGCAGAGATACCGCAAATACAGAGAAGAAGGTTACATTTTGTGCGTAAGAAGACGAGCCCAAAGGCAAAGAAGACAGAGTATATATCATTTCGCTTTGATCAAAATCTTGGTGTCACACCGCCTGCGTAGGGGCATCACTGGGGAGGACTTCATTTCTAGAGACTTTTTCAGAGTGCCACAGCAGCCTCCCGAGGCAGTTTATGAGGCAGGAGAGCCTTCACACCAGCCGGACATGCTTGAGGTTGGGCATATCATTACTCCTTTGGTTCAGACATATCAGCGAGGCCACAGGGCCTTATTTGCAGCGACACGGCGGGTACTATCTCCACGTGAGGTGGAAGGGGTCCCGCCGACTTCATCGACACGGCGAGTATTATCTCCACGTGATGTGGAAAGGGTCTCGCTTTCTTCTCCAGTGCAGGTACAGGTACAAGATAGGGGCAAGAGGCCCATGCATGATGAGGGCCCATCAGGAGGCCGGGACACCGATATGACAGTCATTGATGTTGATACGGGTTCTCCTAGCTCGAAGTTGAGGGAAGTCATCCAGGAGCAAAGGGCTGAGAATGACCAGCTGAAAGACCAATTGCAGAAAGCTCAGTGGGTGATTAACTATTTGGAGCAGCGCAACAAACAGCTCGAGGATGAGCTCACATTTTATGAGGTGCGCCAAATCCGTGAGGACAGGCAGTGGAATCGAAAGAGGCCCGGTGACATGACACCAGTTGACAGAGATACTGTACTCACTCGGGTAAATATACATCTAGAGAAGCTATTGGCGAAGGCCAATCGCGACAAAGACATGCTTCGCCACATGAAAGGCCATTACTGGGCTCGCATGCATGTTTGCAAAGCGAGGATGAGGATCATGAAGAGGAGGTTGCGCAAGGCACTTCGACGGCGGAAAAGGCCTAATCCACTTCGGATTTTGGCCGAAGCTTCGTTGACTGATCAAGACACATGATGGAGGACCTCCGCTCCGAATTTGGGCAAATTCGGAGAAAATTTTGTCATTTCCAAATTTTTGGTTTTAAAAACAGGTTTTGTGGCTAGGTGGGTCGCGCGCTCATGCGCTCGCATTTTTTTGAGACACTTGCTGGAGGAGATCTTTACATTTTTGGATTTTTCATGGTCAAATATGCATCCTCTGAAGTCAACTTAGCATTTTGACAAAATCTGGATGGTCAAACAGCTCAAAAACACCATAAAAAACACCTTGCTGCCACCTTTTGCACCAGCAGGAAGTACCTCTGGGAGAATGAATTTTTTAGGGGTCAAATCAACTCCAAATTCCGAAATTCCACTTGGGTTGGAAAGTAGACATCCAGGGCTTTCCAACGAGCTATCATGAGCTCAATTTGGATGTCGGGAGCTACCTCAAAATCAGCCTGGAACATGAGCGACCCACGCAGTTCAGGAGCGACCCACCTTGAGAATTTTTTGAGTTTTTCAGCTGCCAGCTCAGTATTTCGCCTATTTTGGACCAGTTTTGCCTATGGATAAAATTCTTGGGTTTTTATGATGTAAATTCATGTTTGGCATGTAACTTTGGCTTGTTTTTATCTCTTCTAGAAGATTCACTCTCAAATGAGTAAAAAATCATGTAATGGATCAATTTCCACTCTTTTAGAGGCAAGTTGTTAGCTGCCTAGATTGTAGTTCCATGATTAGAATTGGTTGAAACTGATCCCTGAAGAGGGAATTCGACCCCTAGAGGTGGGGAAAGGGGTTAGAGTGATCTATATATTGTAATTTCTGAGGCATTCTACAGGTTGGACTCTTGGGATAATTTTGATACTATTGTACATACTTTTCATATTTTGGCTAAGGAAAGATCAGGGGTTTTGCGGCACTTGTTGGGATCCTTGTGGTGTTCTGTTCTTGATGATGTTTCTCCTTTGTTTACTGTAATTTTCTTCATGTTTAATGTTGCCATCCTTTCATTATGCTTCTGAACTAAATTGAATGAGTGAAATAAGGTTGAATCCATTGTTTACAGTGCTTAGCCTTTGAATTCAGTTAGTTCTATATGTTTTCAGCTGTTTGGAGAGGATCCAAGTTCTTCTTTGCCCTCTTCAGCTCCTCGTCGGTCTAATCTATCCATAAATCCAATTCGAAAGCATCAAGATCATCACCTACCTCGCCCCAGCTTGAACTCTGCAAAGGTCTGACCTTATCCCCGGACCCAAAACTTGTTTTCCCATTACTCCAGCGAAAACCCAAAAAACCCAAAATCAAACATACCTATCTCTTTACTAGCCTAAAATCAGTTCCTATCGTAAGTCATCTCGCATCCTATTGCTTATTTTCTCGAGATTGACGGAGAGAGCCCTCTCCTGTCCTCGTAGGGCTAGCTACGAGGCTGAGCGTGGTTTGATGTAGCCTTGAGTTTTACTTCATTTCAGCCTGAGGTAGATTGGAGTGCTAACATAGTGGCGACCATACTGGGGAGAAACTCAAAACGTTTGCTTGTTATAGACGGAGTCTGAAGTCACGCCAGGTAGCTTTCGAAACGCTGTTGCTATGCATCAGCGAAGTAGATAAACGCTGCTTCAGTCGATCTCCGGTTTAACTTGTAATCGTAGCACTTAACTTATAAATTGCCCCAGTACGTGTATCAAGTTCAGATCTGATCGTTGATGGTGAACAACGGTCGGACATCGCAAGGCTGAAATCATTCACCTGGTGACTTCATTCACTGAACAAATCCAGAAATCGATGCTTCATGGTGACTTCACTGCAGGGAGATCAGTAGCTGTGAGATTTTCAAGATGGACCGAATCACGAGAAGATATGCTCCTATGAGCCGAGATCACATTCCAGGTTTTCCGAATAAGATGCCCAAGGTAGATTGGTCCAGGAATCTGCCTACATTTAACGATGATGGTAAGAAAGATGCTGCGTTACATTTGGTTATATTTCACATGCATATTCACAAGTTGAAAGTGGATTTTCCTGAAGATTGCTTGATGAAGATATTCCTAGCCACTCTGGAAGGTGAAGCTCAGTCATGGTATGAAAATTTTCCGCTGGCCTGTATTTATTGTTTAAAGGATTTTCATGCCCTGTTCATTGAAAGATATCAAGTATCTTATCCATCATTAAATTTAGTTCATGATTGTTGCAAACATGCTTCTACTTTTATTGAAAGCCTTGAGAAATATTATGAAGATGATAATTTCATGGATGATGAAATCATGGAGGCCCTGTACGAGAATCCATTTCAGCAGAATGAAGAGAACCTAAAGGATACCCATCAAGATGCTCAGGAGACTTTGCAGCAGGTTGAAGAGGGCCACATGGTTGAAAATGATGAAAGAGAGAATGTCATTTCAGATCTGCCCACGGAAGACAGCAGCATGCAAGTAAGTCCAGTTCCAATTGCAGATTGTGATAATGTCCAGACAGCTACTTCAGATTCATATTCAGATCATGATGACCAAGCATATCTTGTGTTGAAGCCCATCAAGGAGAACTCTGCTGTTGAAATCATCTGGGATGCAGAAGACACAGTAATGGATCCAAATGTTCTCAGTCATACTATCAGCTCATCATTAGAACACAGCCTTCATGAAGAGGTGATTCAGTCAGTTCATGAAAATCAGAATGAGATCTTTGTGCAAGTAAGTGATAAATCTCCTTTCAATAACTCAGTAATGAATGATAGTTTGAATGCCTTGTCATATGAAGATAATTACTGTTTAAGCAGAAGAAAACAAAAGGCATTGTCTCCTTTGTCTGAAGATGAGATAGATCAGCTTTTGAAAGGTCTTGTTACAGCCCAAGCTACAACAGATTTTCAGTGCACACATAATCAGGAAAGTGTTGGTGAAACTTCTTCCTCTGTTGAAAAAGATGACTGTATTAATATCAGTTGTGTAGATCAGCAAACAGATAATTGTTTCCTTCACAAAGATGATAAGGCTGTCATGTTTGATAACCTTGAAGATTGTTTTTTGTTTAAGAATGACCTAGATCATGAAATTGAAGAGTATATGCCAGAATTTCTCATGGTCAAGGAACCTACAGCTAACACTCAGATGGCAGATTTGTGCATTTATATCCCTCAGAAATCAATTTCTATCCCTTTCAGATCAGAATCAGAAGAGAAGGACACCATGTTCTTTCAGCAGGAGGTAAATCTTCATGTTTTTCAGGATCCAATGGCAGATTTGTTACAGTCAGCTATGAAGGTGTTTATTGCAGTGTTTAGTGATGAAGGAGATCATGGTCAGCTATGTTTTTGGATGCCCAGTTATCAGTTTGTATTGTTGACCAGGAGATTTGATCGGGAGAATCAGTCAAGAAGCCATCTGCTTGACTGGTTACATTGGAAAGCCAATTATACATGATTGTACATATTTCATTAGTATGCAGGTGGTTGTCATCATGATTCCAAATCTTGATGGATTGCTGCCTTTTTTCCAAAAGCTTGGTAAAGTTTTGTTTTAAGTCAGTCATGAGTCATTTGTGTTTGGTCTGTAGAGTCAGTTTTTCAAGTTATTTCAGTTTTCCATCGAGTCGGTTTGAGTCAAGTTTCAGTCAAGTTTTAGTCAGTTTTCAGTCAAGTTTTCATTCAATAAATGTGTCAAAGGTTTTGTGTTATCCGTTCAAATAATGATTCCATCGCCCAATGGATGAGAGGCACTGTCTGACTCCCCCAGAGATCTGCTGTTCTTGGCATCTCCATGGAGCCACCATCCCCATTGGAGCCAATGTTAGAGTCAGCCCTTGCTGCCCTCCGTCAGTGATCATTTCGTCTTTCGCATTTTCATTATTAGGTGTCTCACTTGTTTCACTTCTTTGCATATCACTAGGATCATGCCATGAACTGACGAAGGGTTGTGTCATTTTGTGTTTCCTCATGTTATACCTGCAGCGCTATTTTAAAAAATATTTTCTAAAAAAAAAAATTATTTATAGTCATTGTCATTATGTATGAGGTCATTAAAATGTCAATAAGTGTCCTAGGTCTTGGTGTCTAGGGTTTTTTGAGTCATTTATACACTAGTCATAAAGCCTGCAAGGTGAGGAGAGTCTAGTACTTGGATTTCTATTTTTATTATCATCAGCATTTTCTTTAAAAAAAAAATAGATTTCTAGTCCAAAACTCTGTTTTGGAACTAGAAATTTGTCATTATCATTTTGTAATAAATTTTAATTATTCCGCCATGAAGACATTGTAAAAGCAGACCCCTGGTCTTTTCTCTAGCCAAGACAGCCATATCCCTGCAAAAAGACAATAAAATCATCAGTATCGACCTCAGAGAAGCCAAAGCAAAGTTTGTATTTAAAAGCCAAAGTGAAAATTACAAAAACATTTGTAATGTGGGTTTAAAGTTAGATTTGAAATGAAATCTGATTGGGAAGATATTTGTGAAGAGTATAAAGGCCAAACAAGTTCATTTGAACCGATTTCATCGCTCCCAAAACGTATTTGCAAGATTGAAGGCCGATTTTGGATTTTTGGAAGGCGTGGACAGTGTTTTAGGGCTGCGCGACCCAACTTGGGCCTGCGCGACCCACCTGGGCTGCGCGACCCAAACAGAACGGGTTTAGCACAGTGGGTTTGCACCTGCGCGACCCACCTGGGCTGCGCGACCCAAACTGAGCCTGCGCGACCCACGCAGAGACAGCATTCCGGAATTGTGTTAGAGCGCTCAGATCGACTCCAGTTGCCTTCAAAGCAGGTTTTCTTCAATCATTTGGGGTTTGCAAACATTTTTGTGTCATCATACATGGTTCTAATATGCTAATGAAGGTTTTATAACCCCGCTGTTATGAGATTATTGTTTTCAGGGTTAAAATGAAAATCAATGGTGTAAAAATGGGTTTGATGTCTGAAACAGTGATATGGTCAGCCTTTCATAAAACATGAAAATCAAATCTGCTCTCATACCCATAATATCTCTGTCACCATTGTTATTGTATGCCTTATCAAACCTTTGAGTCACATATCTCATGTTTGTAATGAATCGCTTTGCCCAAGGTTAGCATTTGCTCATGTCTTTGTTTGCCCAATGTTAGCATTGTTTCAAATGGCTCATTGAAAACATTTTTGGTCATAACTCGCAAACAAACATATCACTGTCAATACCATGCTCTCCTTTGAATGGATGTGTCCAAACTTTTGAAAGGTTGTCTATTCCTATTTTGTCAAGACTTCATTTGCATTCAAAACAGAGATGCTGCTTGTCAGTCCATTTGAAACAGAGATTTTATCCATAACTTGATTCCTTGATGGTGTTTTGGCGGTGGGATATTGGTTGAGTGGTAAACATACATCCTAATCTTGCTTTCACTGCATTCATATCAGTGTACACATTGCCAAAAACTTGATCAGAGATATGTCAGAGACAGAGTCAGAATATGAGCCAGGGTCAGGCAGTGATTCGGTGGCTGAAGGTAATGTGCCACGGGGTTCCCGCAGAGAAAATAGAAGTGGTGATCATCGCAGAGAGGAGCCTACTTCTTTGGCTCGGTTGCAAGCATGTCCATTAGCTATGGATTGTTTTCGATTCTTGTCATGTTTCAGATTTTGTGAGATGGTTGTACAAACCCGACCTCATCGTGAGTTGGCACGTTTGTTTGTTCTTCATTTGCGGGTGATCGGGTAAACCTTGCTGGGGTTGATTTCATTGTGTCGCCTTTGACTATTGCTCAAGCCACTGGCATACCGAACATAGGCGAGGAATGGAGCAAGGGTAAGCAGTTAGAGAAATTTCACTATGAGCCATATGTTAAAACTGGATATGTGGCTTACTTGGGCAGAGTCTTTCCATTCCGGTTCTTGAGAGATGAGTATGCACCACTCATGAGGCTCATCATTCAGTATTTTAGTTGTGAGGGCAGGTATGCCCGTCTTTTCTCATATCATGTTCGTTTGCTGATGCACTTCACAAGGGTGCGTATGATGAATATTCCTTATTTCATATACCGCAACATAGAGAAGATGGTTAAATTTGTGCAGAAGAAGACGAGCCCAGTGCAGCAGTACAGGAGTATATATCATTTCGCTTTGATCAAAATCTTGGTGTCACATCAGTTGGCAGAGCAGGGCATCACTTGGGAGGATTTCATTTCTAGAGACTTTTTCAGAGTGCCACAGCAGCCTCCCGAGGCAGTTTATGATGCGGGAGAGCCTTCACACCAGCCGGACATGCTTGAGGTTGGGCATATCATTACCCCTTTGGTTCAGACATATCAGCGAGGCCACAGGGCCTTATTTGCAGCGACACGGCGGGTATTATCTCCACGTGAGGTGGAAGGGGTCCTGCCGACTTCATCGACACGGCGAGTATTATCTCCACGTGATGTGGAAAGGGTCTCGCTTTCTTCTCCAGTGCAGGTACAGGTACAAGACAGGGGAAAGAGGCCCATGCATGATGAGGGCCCATCAGGAGGCCGGGACACTGATATGACAGTCATTGATGTTGATACGGGCTCTCCTAGCTCGAAGTTGAGGGAAGTCATCCAGGAGCAAAGGGCCGAGAATGACCAGCTGAAAGACCAATTGCAGAAGGCTCAGTGGGTGATTAACTATTTGGAGCAGCGCAACAAACAGCTCGAGGATGTGCTCACATTTTATGAGGTGCGCCAAATCCGTGAGGACAGGCAGTGGAATCGAAAGAGGCCCGGTGACATGACACCAGCTGACCGAGATACTGTACTCACTCGGGTAAATATACATCTAGAGAAGCTATTGGCGAAGGCCAATCACGACAAAGACATGCTTCGCCACATGAAAGGCCATTACTGGGCTCGCATGCATGTTTGCAAAGCGAGGATGAGGATCATGAAGAGGAGGTTGCGCAAGGCACTTCGACGGCGGAAAAGGCCTAATCCACTTTGGATTTTGGCCGAGGCTTCATTGAATGAGCAAGACACATGATGGAGGACCTCCGCTCCGAATTTGGGCAAATTCGGAGAAAATTTTGTCATTTCCAAATTTTTGGTTTAAAAAACAGGTTTTGTGGCTAGGTGGGTCGCGCGCTCATGCGCTCGCATTTTTTTGAGACACTTGCTAAGGAGATCTTTACATTTTTGGATTTGTCATGGTCAAATATGCATCCTCTGAAGTCAACTTAGCATTTTGACAAAATCTGGATGGTCAAACAGCTCAAAAACACCATAAAAAACACCTTGCTGCCACCTTTTGCACCAGCAGGAAGTACCTCTGGGAGAATGAAGTTTTGAGGGGTCAAATCAACTCCACATTCAGAAATTCCACTTGGGTTGGAAAGTAGACATCCAGGGCTTTCCAACGAGCTATCATGAGCTCAATTTGGATGTCGGGAGCTACCTCAAAATCAGCCTGGAACATGAGCGACCCACGCAGTTCAGGAGCGACCCACCTTGAGAATTTTTTTGAGTTTTCAGCTGCCAGCTCAGTATTTCGTCTATTTTGGACCAGTTTTGCCTATGGATAGAATTCTTGGGTTTTTATGATGTAAATTCATGTTTGGCATGTAACTTTGGCTTGTTTTTATCTCTTCTAGAAGATTCACTCTCAAATGTGTAAGAAATCATGTAATGGATCAGTTTCCACTCTTTTAGAGGCAAGTTGTTAGCTGCCTAGATTGTAGTTCCATGATTAGAATTGGTTGAAACTGATCCCTGAAGAGGGAATTCGACCCCTAGAGGTGGGGAAAGGGGTTAGAGTGATCTACATATTGTAATTTCTGAGGCATTCTACAGGTTGGACTCTTGGGATACTTTTGATACTATTGTACATACTTTTCATATTTGGCTAAGGAAAGATCAGGGGTTTTGCGGCACTTGTTGGGATCCTTGTGGTGTTCTGTTCTTGATGATGTTTCTCCTTTGTTTACTGTAAGTTTCTTCATGTTTAATGTTTCCATCCTTTCATTATGCTTCTGAACTAAATTGAATGAGTGATTAAGGTTGCATCCATTGTTTACAGTGCTTAGCCTTTGAATTCAGTTAGTTCTATATGTTTTCAGCTGTTTGGAGAGGATCCAAGTTCTTCTTTGCCCTCTTCAGCTCCTCGTCGGTCTAATATATCCATAAATCCAATTTAAAGCATCAAGATCATCACCTACCTCGCCCCAGCTTGAACTCTGCAAAGGTCTGACCTTATCCCCGGACCCAAAACTTGTTTTCCCATTACTCCAGCGAAAACCCCAAAAACCAAAAATCAAACATACATATCTCTTTACTAGCCTAAAATCAGTCCTTATTGTAAGTCATCTCGAATCCTATTGCTTATTTTCTCGAGATTGACGGAGAGAGCCCTCTCCTGTCCTCGTAGGGCTAGCTACGAGGCTGAGCGTGGTTTGATGTAGCCTTGAGTTTTACTTCATTTCAGCCTGAGGTAGATTTGAGTGCTAACAAGGGCCATTGATCTGCAGAGATCAACGACTATGATTGGCCGAAACAACATTATGAAGCGGGGTGTATGTTTATAACCAAAGTCGGGAGATGCGATCTAGACCGTCCGATCTAGACACGTGGATGACCCAGATGCAATCGGAGGCATGCGATCGGTGGGGGAAAAAATTCAAATGGCGCCGATGCGATTGTTTGTGGCCCATCGATCTGTAGATCAGATCGATGACGGAGAACTCATCGGGGGTTGACCAATCGGGGGTGGCATTATATTAACGCGCCCAATGAAAAATCCTGATGTGATTTCATGCGGCCCGTTGATTGGTCTGGGATCAACAGTGGAAACTTTTTCAAATAATGAACTGGCGGAAAACCCTTTATAACACATGAAAACCAAAAATTAAATGAAAAACAAAGGTTTTTGTATCGGGCGGGTTATTTATATATGGAAGGCTTGGCACCCATCTGCGGGGCCTTTGGTCTATATGGAAGATAATAGGCTTGGGGCTTTATATGTAAAAAGGGCCAATCGGGATCAGGTCTTTGGGCTTTTCAACCTACCCATTTGAAATTCCTCTGATGCGATTAGCGCTTCAGGACTTTAACTCTTGGTCCTGGGCATATATTTATATTGAGAGAGGTAGAGGCTTATACAGCAGGGCTTAATCGCATCGGAACATTGGCGCGAGGCTTTTCAATCTACCCATTTACATTAAAAAACATTGCCCTGGCGGGTTTAGACCAAAACTTAGGAAAAGTGGGTTTTATGTTTTACAAAGGAAAATGAGCATCAGGAATGCTTTATTCACAAGGTTTAAGCACCGGATGCGGGCTCTGTGGTTATATGAAATAATTATAAAATTTGGGGTTTATAGACAAAGGGCTTAATCGCATTGGAGGTTTTAACATGGCAAATAGACTTGCACACTCTAATTTCTCTGATGCGATAAGCGCCAAAGAGTCTAGCGCTCGGTCATAGTGCTGAGCCACATGTGGGGAAGTGGTTTAGGTTTAGCCTAAAGGGGCTTAAGTCTGCAGTTCAAAAACTTATTTTTTATGAGATTTTTCACAGTTTTTGATGGATTTGGGGGTTTCGGCAAAGTTTAAAAGTGAGTTTTAAACTTTGTGAAGAAGATCTTATGAAGGTGAAATGGAGAAAAATGGAAAAATAGAGGAATTCCATGGTGAATAAAAGGGTAAAAATGAAGGTTATTCTGAAGTAAAAAGGAAGGGAAAAAATGGTGTTTGCAGCAGTCTTTTCTCTATGAAATCAACGGAATTTCAGAGTTTGAAATGGAAACAACAGTGAAGGTTAAACAGAGGTGATGATGTCTTCATGAGTCTTCAAGAGATAACATTTTTTATCAATAAAACTTGTTCCTTGAAGGCTCCAAAAATGTTTTAGCCACCTTTTCATATAACAAATTTTATAGGTGGCTAACAATGGCTCCACTTGGGGATGGTGCCTTCTTGAAGGCATCAAGAACTTCAGACTTGCATTCTCTAGGAGGTTGATCAGTGCCTTATCCATTGGGCTACAAATTTCTTGTCTCGGATGATCTTCTTCTATTCTGAAACATGTTAGCAGTCATGAAACACAATGGATCTTCCTCAACAAGATTTCTACCTACCCAATCCTACTAATCTAACATTTTTTCTTCTTTAGAGTGCACTTGGATTGGAAAACTCTCTTTACAACATTTTATTCTTTTGAAAGCATAAAACTAATCTAATTCTACTTCTTATTTATTCATGAAATCAGATTAAACAGTTGAGTCCATATGCTTCTCGACCTAATCTATTAATCTGTTAGGATTAAATAGTCTAACATATTTTATTCTCTAATTCCTAAAACAAAAATTTAAAAGCACACAAGTCAGGATTGAATAGTCTAACTTGATGCTGATCTATGGCATAAAAAACAAGTTGCACATAGATATTATTTTACAGAAATTTAGATCAAAATGGAAGGCTTAAGATCTGAAAGTTTCTCAGCACGGCCTTCTCTTTTTTACAACTCTGTTTCTGCTTCTGTTTGAGCTGTTCTTTGGCTTGTTCCTTGGTTCAGATTTTGAGCTAATTAGAACTAGTTTTACCTCTGTTTTTGACTCAAGATATTTATACAGATTTGAGTCATTCTTATTTGGAAACTTAGGTTCAGATTTTGAGCATGTTTGAAACTTTAATTTCTAGCTTAATCTACCTATTGATAAGCCAAGATTAAACTGTTTGGCAATCAAATTCACTAACCTATCAGCAGTAAATTTAAAACTAATTAGCCATGATTAGGCTTTATGGCTAACTAGGAGTGTGTTTTACAGGAGTGGAATTTGAGCTTGCACACTGTTGGCCACCTATAAAATTTGTTCCATCAAAAGGTGGCCAAAACATTGTTGGAGCCTTCAAGAAACGGTTTTATTGAAAAAATGTATCTCTTGAAGCCTCTGGAAGACATCATGCCCTTGTTTCAATCTTCATTGTTGTTCCCATTTCAAAGTTCAGGAAATTCTGCTGATTCCATGAGAAAGACTACTGCATAATCCCCTTTTCTTCCCTTCCTTCACTCAGAAACTAACCTTCATTTTTACTCTTTTTTCCCATCATTTTCCTTTGTTTTCCATTTTCCTCATCTCCCCTTCATAAAATCGCCTTTGCAGAGTTTAAAAATCTTTTTTGAACTCTGCCGAAAACCCCCAAAACCCTTTGAAAACCATTGAAAATCTATGAAAAAACCCATTTTTTATTAAGGGTTTAAACCCCTTTGGGCCAGGTCTTAACCACTTCACCACCATGCACCTTGGTGCTGGAACCAAGTGCTAAACCTTTCGGCGCTTATCGCATCAGAGAAAATCCAAAGCACGCAAGTCTGTTTCATTGTGTTAACAAAAGCCCCGATGTGATTAACTCTCTGTTCATAACCCCCGATTATGTTGTTATTTCATATAACCCTTTGGGCCCGCAATCGGGCGCTAAACCATTTTGAAAATCCATCTCCGATCCATTATTTATTTTGTATATCAAAAAACCCATTTACCCAAAGTTTTGGTCTAAATGCGCCGAGTTATGTTTTTTAAATGAAAATGGGTTGATTGAAAGACCGCATCAAACTTCCGATGCGATTAAGTCCCATATATATAAACTCCGCCCCCTCCACTTTCATTCCATATAACTTTCACCCGGGACCAAGTGTTAAGAGTCTGGATGCGCTAATCGCATCGCAAGTTTTAAATGGTTAGATTGAAAGTCGAAGCCTGAAAGCTTCGATTGCGATTGGCCCTTTGTTGTATATGCCCTAGGCCTATTATCATTCCATATAGACCAAGGCCGGAAATCGGGCGCCAAACATTTCATAAATATATTTTCCGCCCCCGAAGCTATAAAACTTGGTATTATATTGAAATTTTGGGTTTTCATAAAGTATAAAGGGTTTTCGCCTGTGTATGAGCTGAAACGATATTGACCGTTGATCTAAGGCTGATCCAATGGCCTGCGCTACATCGCATCGCAATTTTCATTCGGTACATTTGATTGTCCCCCCTGATCGGCCATCCCTCCGATTCGTTCCCCACCGTTGATCTAATCCTCAGATCAACGGTTAACGCGCAATCGCATCGCCCTCCCCGATCGCGCAAATCGCATCGGTGATTTCCATCGCACCCTTATTCTCTCCCCGCCGATTGCGATCCTCCAATTAAATTTGCACTGCCCACATGTCCAGATCGGACAACCCAGATCTCCACGTGTCCAGATCGGACAACCCAGATCTCTCCCACATTATTCCATTGCATTTCCACCTTATGCTTTTTTTGACTAATCCCCACTGTTGATCTTCGCGCGATTGACGGGTCTGATTTATTATTTTCCTCCACTCTCCTTTGATCGCTTATAATGAATCCCAACCATTGGATGATGCCATCCAATGGCCCTTCTCTTTTCCCATGCCCTCTGAAGCAGTTCAACCCAAAACGCAGGATTTCTTATTTGGTTCTGTGTTTTGCAAGTTTGAATGGTTTGTGCATTATAATAAAGAAAGGCTGAAGCCCGGGAATGGCAATTCCCACGCCTTTGATTCATCAAAGGGAACCATTTTCTGGGCTAAAACTCCATGACATCAATGTTTCATGAGGCATTGATGCCATATGAGCCCTGCGCGGCCTGCACATCAAAAAGGCACTGCAATGCATAAAAAAAACAAAGAGTATCAGTGTTTGAAGATTTCCCAGCGTAGTTTGAAGGATTAAGGCATACATTCAACAAATCAAAAGCCTAAATCCATGGATAAAAATGTCATAAAGACTGGAAGACACAGGATAAGCCTGATCAGACCTAAAACACAGATCTCAAGTAACTTAAAGGTGTTTTAGGAAGAGACGAGGACATTTTTCGATCCGAGAAAGCCTCCACTACCACAAGCAGAGGCCAATCGAACCCTCTCCTGCTCCTAAAGGCACCTGCATCCTTGCAGAAATCAAATAAGGCTTAGTCATTATCTAAAACAAGAGGTGTTTTCCCGAAGACAGCTGAACAATTAAATACAAATCAAAGATCTTATCTTTAATTGTCGGAAAAACTATTTTAAAGATTAAGAACAGCCCAGAAGCAAATCTCTTCGATCATTAAACCTCGGGGAGCAGCAACAAAGTTACTTCAACATGAAACAGAGCCTCAAAAGTCAACAAAGGCTCCCACCGAGCTTAATTCATAAATGTACATCAATTTAATACAGACAGATCATCTGCAAATTACTTCATCGAGCCCCTCAAAGGCCGAGGAGTTATTAGTCTGTATTAATTGATTCAGGAGATCTTCTATCCGATCTCACCTCCTCATTTTTCTATAAATACTTCTGTAGAAGATGAGCAAATGTTGGTCTCTGGACATCTGAATGCATGTAATAGTTTCTGAAGCTACTGATGCCTTGTTTGCGACTTGAAGATACATAAGCTAATATGAGAAGTTTGAAGTTGTAGAGACCCACCGGGCTTGCTGATTGTAACTGGTTTGAACATCAAATACAAGCTGTTGATTTATGGGATCCTGATTTGTGTCAATGGTGATGTGTTCCTCACTGTCAATTTTTATTTTCTTTAATGTTTTTCACTTTGTCCACTTTCTCTGATAAAGAGCATCAAACGTAGAGCTAGGATTTACTCTCAACAGTACCCTACTCTTACTGAAAGCTTTATTTCTATGTTTTATTCATTCAAACGTTCTCTTTGAAGAGTATATTAAAGCAGGTTGGTTTAAAAGCACTTGGCTGATCTAGATTTCTCTTTGAAATGGGTATTTTCTATGTTTTCCTTTAGAGTATATTAAAGCAGGTTGGTTTAAAAGAACTTTCTTGATCTAGATTTCTCTTTGTGATTATCATATGTGTTTTCCTCTAGAATATGATGAAAACATGATAGTTTAGAAGCACTTACCTGATCTTAAGCTGTTCGAACTATTTTTAAATGTTTTCTAACTGAAAGTACTTCAATGCAGGCTAGTTTAAAAGCACTTACCTGATCTCATAATACTTTTATGTTTTTCATTAAGTACATGCCGGAGCAAGATAGTTTGAAAGCACTTACTTGATCTTAGGCTGTTCACTGTTCTTCATTTTTTTTGCTCTCCATTTCCTACCTATTTCATTCCATAAAATCAACTTAAGAGATCCCGTTGACATAAGAGACTTGCCCCATAGATCCTTCTTAAACCTTGTTGTCCAATTAAAATCCTCCTATGACTCCATAGCCCAATGGGTTAAAAATGTCTTTGCCTTTTCTATCAGCCGAATCATTCCTTCACTTGCAGACATCTTCACCCTTTATTTGAACTGCCTTCACCTTCATCATGTCTTTGCCCAACCAAAAAACAAACAAGCAAAACCCATGCTCTTCATAACTAGCCCAATATCATAACCCAAAAACCTTAAAGATATATCCAATCCTTGCACTTATCGGAGAGATCCCTCTCTGAATTCAGGAGGGCTAGATCCTTGAATCCCAAAGCGATTTGATGTTCTCCCTACAGTTGGAATTTTGTCAATCTTGCTAATTATAGCGTGCTAACACAATGATGACTCCATTGGGTAAATTTTTGAGTTCATAGTTGCTTGGCCAGCTTTTATAAACTCTTTTAGTTTTCCATACAACCACATAAACTCAGAAAACCCAAAAATATCTCAGATTGGTAATCAATAAACATGGTAGTGGACCAAAAACCTTTTACCTCCAAAGGAGCTAAAAACTTCCACTTGGCGACTCCACAATCCTACAGACATTAAGACTCCACTGGGAGGGCCCGTAATCATTATAAAATCATTAAAACTCAGTAAGAGGGCTTTGGATTAAAGTATTCTTAGCAAAATATCAGTTAAAACTCTCAAAGATTGTCATATATGGTTAACATATTTCTTGTTTAGTCGGGTCTGAAAAACAAAACCATAGTGGCTCTTAGAAAGATTCATACTAGAGCCTATCCTGACCCTAACCCACTTGAGACAGTTGACGACCCTGAAAGATTACTTAGGAAGCCTCCTAAATTCTCAACTGTTTTCAAACCACCCTTGAGAGCTAACTCAGTTCCTGAAAACCTTGCAGCTCTACAGTGATCACAAGTAGATCTATGGAATCCATTTAGAACACGATCACTCGACGATTTAGATCAGCTAGATTCAGAGTCTTCACTTTCATCCCCGGAACAAAGTGAACATCCTGGTAGTAGAGCAACTACACCACCGGATTTACATTTCCTTCTTAATTTAGGTGTCTCTCATCCAAGATCAGCTCAGAAATCTATCCCTGTTCCATCCACATTTGTCCAAACCACTCCACTCCAGCCCACTGTCCCTTTTGTTAATCCATCTCTTGTGAATCCACCTCCACCTCCAATCATGGCAGCATGGTATGCTCCCTTATTGCTGCCCCAGCCTTTAGCCCCTATACCCAATGAATATCAGACTAAGATTCCTCATTTCACTGGTAAAGAATCCACCACTTCTCAACACCATATAGATAGAATGGGAGATGCCTTTGACTACATGGAAATAGAGGATGAAAAAATTAAGATGAGGATCTCTGCTCAAAGTTTAGGAGAAGAAGTGAAGAAGTGGTTTAAAGCTCTGCCTCCTAATAGTATTAATGATCTTCCCGCCTTACATCAAACTTTCATAAACAAATGGGAAGTTAGAAGCAACCCTCTCCAAATCCTAGCTGAATATAAGAATCTTAAAAGAAATCCAGGAGAGGGTGTCCAAGACTATTCTACAAGATCTAACAGTATCTATAATGCTCTTCCACCACACATGAAACCTCCCCAAGGAATGGCCCTAGTAAAATACCCTGAAGGCTTTGATGCTGATATGGCCTACCAGCTGAGGGAGAGAGATTATAATACATTGGAAGACATACAAAAAGGAGTAGTGAGTGTTGAGGAAAACTTGATTGAGAAAAAAGCCAGGATGAGGGTTGAGAAAAAGGTAACCTATAGGGATGACAGCACAACTTCTGCATCTGATCCAAAATATGATAGTCTAGCTAAAACCATGGAGAGACTAGGAAAAATGGTAGAAAACTTGACTATCCAAGTCAGCAATCAAAACATGAGCCAAAATCAAAACCATAACTTTAGGAGAAATAACCCCCCAAATAGACAAAGAGACTCTGATCAAAAGGTCATCCCTCCATTTCAAGAGAACTTCCTTGATGAGGATGAAGGAATAATAGAAGATTTAGAGGAAACCGACATGAATATGATGGATGTGGATGAACTAGACCATATCTTCCCCACAGAAGAAAACCAAGCCTCGTACTCATGTTGGAACGAGGAAGGGTTGGAAATTGAGGACTACACATTAGGATTTGAAAATGCCATCATGCAAATCCGAGAACAATATGACCTCAGAAGAAAAAATAATACAAATGATCCCAAACCAAAGGCTTCTGAAATCACCATTAAGAAAAATCCTGGAAAGACTCCTAAAGTGACTGTTGAAATCAGTAAACCGGCACTTGAGAGTTCTGTTAAAAACAAATATAAGGACATCCTAACCAGTGACAAATCAAGTCAAGAACCTAGTAGCACTAGCATTATAGCTAATGCTCCTGATAAAATAGCTTAAAACATTATACAGACTGAAAATCAACAACCCGATATTGCTAATAAAATGGTGCCCAACAAGACAAAATTGAATCTTTCAAAGAGTCAGTCTGCTTTTAATTTGGAAAGTGAGATTTCCAAAATTAAAATTTCGATCCCTCTCATTGAGTTGGCCACCCAGGATGTATATAAGAGTCAAATTTTAAAAGCTTTAAACTTAGGAGAAAACGATGACACCGTCAATTTGAATGATGAGCAACTAGCTCTCTTGTTCGGTCCAAAAATTGAAGGGAAATTTCAAGAAGGGGTAGTACCTCCTTTTTATGTCAGCCTAAATATCCATGAAAAAATCTTGCATAATGCTATGCATGACTCGGGAGCTTCACACAACCTTATGCCAAAGGTGATAATGGAAAGGCTAGGACTAGAAATAAACAGACCTTACAAGGATTTATATTCTTTTGACTCTAGAAAAGTGAAGTGCCTTGGCCTAATTAAAGACCTTTGTGTCAATTTGACTCAAATCCTAGCCAAGTGCATGGTTATGGATGTTTTAGTGGCTGATGTGCCTCCTAAGTATGGCATGTTGTTGTCAAGATCATGGGGTGCCAAGCTGCAAGGTACAATGCAGATGGATGGTACATATGCCACTATCCCTATCTTTAGCCAACTTAGAAGACTATATAGAGAGGCACACATGAAATTCATGGTCAGTAGCCCAGAAAAGCCTAAAAATTCCCCCATTTACTCTATCCATACTGACATGGATTTGTTTATCCTTTACAATGATGAATCCTCAAATAAGCCAAAGCTAGAAGACAACGACTCAGATAACCAGTTGGAGGCCCCAAATCTAGAAATAATGGCAGTTCTAGGTATGGAAGAAAACGAGAGAGAAACTTCTGAACAATGCGTTGAAACAACAAACCAGAGTGAACAAAGCCAAGGTGGCAAACAACATACTACCCGTCACACTGAACTCTATGAAAATCTTGAGAAACGAGACCCATCACCACATGTTGTGGATCTCAGAATAGAACATAATGATGAACAAGTAATAGGGATCAAAACGATGTTAACAATCCTTTATGGTGCATGAAATTCGACGGGTCTTGCACTAAAAAGAGTGCGGGAGCTGGGGTGTGGTTGGTTGACACTGTAAACAATTACTCTGAGAGCCATGCTTTTAGGCTAGATTTCAAATGCACTAACAACATCGCAGAGTATGAGGCTCTCATCCTAGGATTGCGTCTATTGAAAGAACTAGGAGCTAAGAAGACAATTGTTCAGGGAGACTCAGAATTAGTCATCAAACAGCTAAATGGAGAGTATGCCGTTAAGCATCCTAGACTAAGGGTATACCGAAATAATGCCATATATTTCCTGAACACGTTTACAAAATATGAGCTCGTGTTTGGCCCAAGGAGTCAAAACATAATTGCAAATGGGTTAGCCTGCACTGCTAGTTCATGTCAGGAATCACCTAGTGACAAACAGATCATTATTTGAACAAAATATAGACCTGCAGTTCCAGATAATGAGAAATACTGGCAGGTCTTTGAGGGCAACAAGCAGATAGAGGATTTCCTGCTTGGTAGGAACGAGTTTGAATTATCTGATTCAGATTCTAAATCTGATGAGAATTTCCTGAACGAAGAGTCCCTTGAGGAAGAAGAACCGCCTGGTTCTGTAAAATTTAACATGCTAACTAAAAAACTTGGAACTCATACTGAAGAGTACGAGGACGCAGAAAACAAAGACATTGAGGTACTGCCATCAAAATACAAGAACATACCTAGGGGGATAGCACCTTTAGAAGACCTGTTTGATTTTAACGACGTAGCAAAGAAACCCACTGTAGAATACACATAGTCTGAGGTCGAGGAATGAAACATAGGCACCGAGGATCAGCCTAAATGATTAAATTAGCTAGGTCCTTGCCAATAGACATGAAAAAGAAATACATTGAATTATTTAAAGAGTTTGTTGATGTGTTTGCCTGGAGCTATGAAGACTCAAAAGCCTACGATACATAAATCATCCAACACAAGATCCCATTGAAAGAAAACCAAAAACCATTTAGGCAAAAACTGCGTCGAATTAATCCAGTACAACTGCCTCTAGTGGAAAAGGAAATCAAGAAAATGTACGAGGTAGGAATCATTGTGCCTGTAAGGTTTTCAGATTAGGTTTCTAACCTTGTAGCTGTGAGGAAAAATCTAGGAGAAATCAGACTGTGCATTGATTTCAGAAACCTTAACAGAGCCTCTCTTAAAGACAATTACCCTCTACGCAAAATGGAACACATCCTGCAAAGGGTAGTTGGTTAAAAAAGGATTTCTCTGTTAGATGGTTTTTCAGGATACAACCAAGTTTTAGTACTCGTAGAAGACCAACTCAAAACATCTTTCACCACTCCTTGGGGCACTTTCATGTATGTGAAAATGCCTTTTGGATTAATGAATGCTCGGGCCACTTTTCAAAGAGTCACGGACATTTATTTTTCAAAGGAGATAGGGAACTTCATTGTAATTTACCTTGATGACATAACAGTTTATTCCAAAACTGATGAAGAGCACCTTAAACATCTAAGAAAGGTCCTGGAAAAGTGCAGAAGGTTTGGACTATCTTTAAATCTCAAAAAGACAGTGTTTGGCCTTCAATAAGGTAAACTCCTTGGCCATATTATATCAGAAAAGGGGATTAAAATAGATCCAAAAAGAATTGAGGGAATACTATAGATTAGCCAACCAAGGAACATAAAAGAATTGCAGTCCTTTATTGGAAATATTAACTTCTTAAGAAGGTTTATTCCCAACTTAGCAGAGCTCCTTAGGAACATGAATAATATGCTCAAGAAAGAAGTGGGAGTGAAGTGGACTGTAGAAGCCATAAGATCCTTTGAATTGGTAAAACATGCACTCGCCCGGGCACGAGTCCTAATCAACCTTGAATTTTCGAAAGATTTCCTTATTTTCTCCTTTGCCTCAGAGCATACCGTGGCTGCAGTCCTATTGCAGAAAAACCTAGAGGGACAGGAACAACCTATTGCTTTTTTCAGAAAGGCTTTAAGGGATGCACCTTTAAAATATAACATAATGGAAAAACAAGCCTATGCTTTGGTAAAGGCCTTAAAGGATTTCAGGGTGTATATTTTTCATTCTCACATCATTGCTTATGTGCCCAACATAGTGGTAAAAGGCTTCTTGTCACAAGACCCAGATGGAAAGAGGGGAAAATGGATTGCTGTAATATTAGAGTATGACTTGGAAATCAAACCAACAAAGCTCATTAAAGGTCAGGGCTTAGCTCAATTGATGGCTGAATCTAATCTACAAGCCCTTGACATTAACATGGTAGATGCCTTGGATGAATAGGAAGAATTACTTGCTCCCACTGTCGAAGAGCAGTTCCAAAACTCACCTTGGTATGCTGAAATTTTGTATGTACTTAAAAATCTTAATGCTCCTCCTTATTTATCAAAAACAAAGGCAATATTTTTAAAGTTAAAAACTAGGAATTATTGCATTTTGAATGAATGTTTATATTGGAAAAATGCTAATGGTTTATTGCTTAAATGTGTGCCTGAAGTTGATGCAGAGAGGATCAAGCATGAATTCCATGAAGGAGAGTGTGGAGGTCATCTCTACTGGAAAACCACAACCAATAAAATCCTTAGAGCTGGCTATTAATGGCCCACCCTCTTCCAAGATGTCCATAAAATGATAGTTTCCTGTCACAAATGCCAAATTTTCGAGGGCAAAAGAAAACTCCTTCCTTTACCATTACAACCTATCATTGTTGAAGATCCTTTTCAACAGTGGGGCCTAGATTTCATAGGAGAAATCCATCCTGCTTTGTCTGCCCAACACAAAAGGATTCTCACAGCCACTGACTACTTCAAAAAGTGGATAGAGGCCATCCCTTCTAGGAATGCCACAGATTCCGTCATTATAAAATTTCTTGAAGACCATATCCTGTCTAGATTCGGCTACCCTAGGAATATTATTACTGATAATGATGTTGCTTTTGGTTCCAAAAAGATGATTGATTTTTGTCACAGGTATCAGATTACACTTGGTCATTCTACTGCTTATTACCCTCAAGGTAATGGGTTAGCAGAATCATCAAATAAAAGTTTGGTAACCATCATAAAGAATCTGCTTGAAGAGAATAAAATATCATGGCATAACAAGTTGGTGCATGCTCTGTGGGCAGGCAGATTGACCACAAAGAAGTCCATTGGAATGTTCCCTTACCAGCTTGTTTATGGAGCAGATGCAGTGTTTCCTACCAACCTAAGTGTACCAGTGATAAAATTAGTCCAAGAAATACAGTCAGAAGAGGACAACATGATAAGGAGGATTAATCAGACAATACATCTCCAGCAGACAAGGGAAGAAGTTTATAATATAGCTTAGAAGGTGAAAGAGAACATAAAGAAGTTGTTTGACAAGAGAACAAAGGCTTGTGACTTCGACATTGGAGACAAGGTACTTAGGTGGGACTCCAGAAGAGAAGATAAGGGTAAACATGGAAAATTTGACAGTTTGTGGCAAGGTCCTTACATTATTCAGTCCACCATTGGTCCAAATGCCTTTTTCCTACAAGAGTTAGATGGCATGGATCTGTTTGGGGGTCCTGTCAATGGTAGGGTGCTTAAGCATTACCACTGTTGAGTTCGATTTTAAAGCTTTCATTTCCATTGTAAATATCATTGCTTTGTTCAGTTTCAAAAAAGAAAAAATACAAAAAACAATGAAAGAAAGAAAAGAGGGCAGATTGTAAAAAACAATAAAGGTATAGCCCCATACCAAAAAAGAGAAACAAATTCTGAAAGTGTGCAAGCCTAAATGCCACTCCTGAAAAATACATTTTTAGTTATTCAAATAGCTTAATCTTGACTAATTATTTTTAAATTTACTACTGATAGGATGGTGAATTCGATTTGCCAAACTGTTTAAACTTGGCTTATCAGTAGATAGATTAGGATATAAATTAAAGGTTCAAACATGCTCAAAATCTGAACCTAAGTTTCCGAAGAGAATGACTCCAATCTGTTTCAAAGTCTGAGTCAAGAAGATGGAAAATTGGTTCTAATTATCTCAAAATTTGAACCAGTCAACAAAGAAAGAACAACTCAAAAAAGAGAGTAAAAAAACAGAGCTGTAAAAGGTGAAGGAAGTGCTTGAACTTTCAGATCTTAAGCCTTCCATTTTGATTTAAATTTTCTGCAAAATAAATATCTATGTGCAGCTTGTTTTTTATGCCATAGATTACAGCAAGTCAAATAGCTTAATCTTGACTTGACTGTTTTTAAATTTCTGTTGTAGAATTTAGAGAATAAAATCTGTTGGATAGTTTAATCCCAACAGATGGTAGATTAGGTAGAGAATTATATGGACTCAACTGTTTAATCTGAGTCCATGGAGAAATAAGGGGTAGAAATAGACTAGATTTCCTGTTTTCAAAAGAATAAAATGTTGTAAAAGATTTTTCCAATCCAAGTGCACTCTAATGAAGAAAAAATGTTAGATCATGTGTAAAAAGATTTTTCGGTGAAAATCACATAGGAGAAATTTGTGTCGACGGTTTTCGAACCAGCTAGTGTGGTTCATCATCAGGACCTGATGATGAACCACACTAGCTGGTTCGAAACACGTCGACACAAATTTCTCCTATGTGATTTTCACCGAAAAATATTTTTACACATATTTTATGGATCACAGAAGCCAAATTCCTAATAAAAATGTTAGATCAGTAGGATTGGGTAGGTAGAAAATTGTGTTGATGAAAGATCCATTGTTTTTTATGGCTGCTAATATGTTTTCAGAAAAAAGAAGAGCATCCAAGCAAAGAAGGCAGCCCAATGGATGAGGCACTGATTAGCCTTCCAAAGAAATGCAGGTCTGAAGTTCTTGATTCCTTCAAGAAGGCACCATCCCCAAGTGGAGCCACTGTTGGCCACCTATAAAATTTGTTCCATCAAAAGGTGGCCAAAACATTGTTGGAACCTTCAAGAAACAATGTTATTGCAAAAATGTATCTCTTGAAGCCTCTGGAAGACATCATACCCTTGTTTAAATCTTCATTGTTGTTCCCATTTCAAAGCTCAGGAAATTCTGCTGATTCCATGAGAAAGACTGCTGCAAAATCCCCTTTTCTCCCCTTCCTTCACTCAGAAACTAACCTTCATTTTTACTCTTTTTTCCCATCATTTTCCTCTGTTTTCCATTTTCCTCATCTCCCCTTCATAAAATTTCCTTTGCAAAGTTTAAAACTCTTTTTTGAACTCTGCCAAAAACCCCCAAAACCCTTTGAAAACCATTGAAAATCTATGAAAAAACCCATTTTTTATTAATGGTTTAAACCCCTTTGGGCCAGGTCTTAACCACTTCACCACCATGCGCCTTGGTGCTGGAACCAAGCGCTAAACCTTTCGGCGCTTATCGCATCGGAGAAAATCCAAAGCACGCAAGTCTGTTTCATTGTGTTAACAAAAGCCCCGACGCGATTAAATCTCTGTTCATAACCCCTGATTATGTTGTTATTTTATATAACCCTTTGGGCCTACAATCAGGCACTAAACCATCTTGAAAATCCATCTCCAATCCGTTATTTCTTTTGTATATCAAAAAACCCATTTACCCAAATTTTTGGTCTAAATGTGCCGAGTTATGATTTTTAAATGAAAATGGGTTGATTGAAAAAATGCATCAAAATTCCGATGCGATTAAGTCCCATATATATAAACTCCGCCTCCTCCGCTTTCATTCCATATAACTTTCACCCAGGACCAAGTTTTAAGAGTCCAGATGCGCTAATCGCATCGCAAGTTTTAAATGGTTAGATTGAAAAGCCCAAGCCCGAAAGCTCCGATTGCGATTGGCCCTTTGTTGTATACGCCCTGGGCCTATTATCATTCCATACAAACCAAGGCCCGCAATCGGGCTCCAAAAATTTCATAAATATATTTTCCGCCCCTGAAGCTATAAAACTTGGTATTATATTGGAATTTTGGGTTTTCATAAAGTATAAAGGGTTTCCGCCTATGTATGAGCTAAAACGATATTGACCGTTAATATAAGGCTGATCCAACGGCCTGCGCTACATCGCATCGCAATTTTCATTCGGTACATTTGATTGTCCCCCCCACGATCAGCCATCCCTCCGATTCGTTCCCCACCGTTGATCTGATCCTCAGATCAACGGTTAACGCGCAATCGCATTATCCTCCCCGATCACGCAAATCGCATCGGCGATTTCCATCGCACCCTTATTCTCTCCCCGCCGATTGCGATCCTCCAATTAAATCTGGACTGCCCATGTGTCTAGATCGGATGGCCCAGATCTCTCCCACATTATTCCATTGCCTTTCCACCTTATGCTTTTTTTAACTAATCCCCACCATTGATCTCCGCGCGATCGACGAGTCTGATTTATTCTTTTCCTCTACTCTCCTTTGATCGCTTATAATGAATCCCAACCATTGGATGATGCCATCCGATGGCCCTTCTCTTTTCCCATGCCGTATGAAGCAGTTCAACCCAAAACGTAGGATTTCTTAATTGGTTCTGTGTTTTGCAAGTTTGAATGGTTTGTCCATTATAATAAAGAAAGGCTAAAGGTCGGGAATGGCAATTCCCGTGCCTTTGATTCATCAAAGGGAACCATTTTCTGGGCTCAAACTCCACGACGTCAATGTTTCATGAGGCATTAATGCCATATGAGCCCTGCATGACTTGCACATCAACAAGACACTGCAATGCATAAAAGAAACAAAGAGTATCAGTGTTTGAAGATTTCCCAGCGTAGTTTGAAGGATTAAGGCATACATTCAGCAAATCAAAAGCCTAAATCCACGGATAAAAATTTCATAAAGACTGGAAGACACAGGATAAGCCTGATCAAACCTAAAATGCAGATCTCAAGTAACTTAAAGGTGTTTTAGGAAGAGACGAGGACATCTGTCGATCCGAGAAAGCCTCCACCGCCACAAGCAGAGGCCAATCGAACCCTCTTCTGCTCCTAAAGGCACCTGCAGCCTCGCAGAAATCAAAGAAGGCTTAGTCATTATCTAAAACAAGAGGTGTTTGCCCGAAGATAGCTGAACAATTAAATACAAATCAAAGATCTTATCTTTAATTGTCGGCAAAACTATTTTAAAGATTAAGAACAGCCCAGAAGAAAATCTCTTCGATCATTAGACCTTGGGGAGCAGCAACAAAGTTACTTCAACATGAAACAGAGCCTCAAAAGTCAACAAATGCTCCCATCGAGCTTAATTCATAAATGTAAATCAATTTGATATAGACAGATCATCTGTAAATTACTTCATCGAGCCCCTCAAAGGCCGAGGAGTCATTAGTCTGTATTAATTGACTCAGGAGATATTCTATCTGATCTCACCTCCTCATTTTTCTATAAATACTTCTGTAGAAGATGAGCAAATGTTGGTCTCTGGACATCTGAATGCATGTAATAGTTTCTGAAGTTACTGATGCCCTGTTCGCGACTTGAAGATACATAAGCTGATATGAGAAGTTTGAAGTTGTAGAGACCCACCGGGCTTGCTGATTGTAACTGGTTTGAACATCAAATACAAGCTCTTGATTTATGGGATCTTGATTTGTGTCAATGGTGATGTGTTCCTCACTGTCAATTTTTATTTTCTTTACTGTTTTTTACTCTGTCCACTTTCTCTGATAAAGAGCATCAAACGTAGAGCTAGGATTTACTCTCAACAGTACCCTACTCTTACTGAAAGCTTTATTTCTATGTTTTCTTCATTCGAACGTTCTCTTTGAAGAGTATATTAAAGCAGGTTGGTCTAAAAGCACTTGCCTGATCTAGATTTCTCTTTGAAATGAGTATTTTATATGTTTTCCTTTAGAGTATATTAAAGCAGGTTGGTTTAAAAGCACTTGCCTGATCTAGATTGCTCTTTGTGATTATCATATGTGTTTTCCTCTAGAATATGCTGAAAGCAAGATAGTTTAGAAGCACTTACCTGATCTTAAGCTGTTCAAATTGTTTTTAAATGTTTTCTAACTAAAAGTACTTCAATGCAGGCTAGTTTAAAAGCACTTACCTAATCTCAGAATACTTTTATGTGTTTCCTTAAGTACATGCCGAAGCAAGATAGTTTGAAAGCACTTACTTGATCTTAGGCTGTTCACTGTTGTTCATTTGTTTTTCTCTCCATTTCCTATCTGTTTCATTCCATAAAATCAACTTAAGAGATCCTGTTGACATAAGTGACTTGCCCCATAGATCCTTCTTGAACCTTGCTGTTCAATTAAAATCCTCCTATGACTCCATAGCCCAATGGGTTAACACTGTCTTTGCCTTTTCTATCAGCCGAATCATTCCTTCACTTGCAGACATCTTCACCCTTTATTGTGAACTGCCTTCACCTTCATCATGTCTTTTCCCAACCAAAAAACAAACAAAAAAAACCCACACTCTTCATAACTAGCCTAATATCATAACCCAAAAACCTTAAAGATAAATCCAATCCTTGCACTTATCGGAGAGATCCCTCTTCGGATTCAGGAGGGCTAGATCCTTTTTGGTATGGGGCTGTACCTTTATTGTTTTTACAATTTGCCCTCTTTTCTTTATTCTATTGTTTTTGTATTTTTGTTTTTTCTAAGTTTGAATGCAATGGTGGATGAAATATTTATAATGGAAAAAAGGTAAAAAGGCTTCAAAACATAACATGGATCAAGAGAAGTAATGTTTAAGCATCCTGCCATTAACAGGACCTCCAAACAGTTCAGCTCCATTCAACTCCTGTAAGAAATAGGCATTGTACCAGTAGCAGAATGAATGAGATAAGGGCTATGCCATAAGTTGTCAAATTTCCCATACTTGCCCTTTTCTTATCTCCTTGAATCCCACTTTAATACTTTGTCCCCAACATTGAAATTGTTGGCCTTTATTCTTCTATCAAAAAGTTTCTTGATGTTGTCTTGCTTTTGTAATGCTTTGTTATAAACCTCCTCTCTGGTTTGCTGAAGGTGAATGGTCTGATTTATTCTTCTGATCATGTCATTATCTTCAGTTTGCAACTCTTGAATCAACTTCATAATTGGTACACCAAGGCTGGTTGGGAAAATTGCATCAGTACCATACACGAGTTGGAAAGGTGACATTCCAATAGATTTCTTCAAAGTCAATCTGTTAGCCCAAAGTGCATGAACTAGCTTTGTGTGCCAAGACTTCTTGTTGTCCTCCAACAACTTCTTGATTATGTTCACCAAACTCTTGTTTGAGGATTCTGCAAGTCCATTACCTTGAGGGTAATAGGCCATGGAATGACCCAATGTGATATGATATTTGTGACAGAATTCAACCATCTTCTTGGATTCAAATGTTGCTACATTATCAGTGATGATCTTGGTAGGGCAGCAAAATCTAGAGAGGATATTAGTCTCTATGAATTTTATAATGACAGAATCATTGGCCTGCCTACAAGAGATCGCTTCTATCAATTTGGTGAAGTAGTCTATGGCAGTGAGAATCCATCTATGCAGAGCAGATGATGGTGGATGGATTTCTCCTATGAAGTCAAGACCCCACTGTTGAAAAGGAGTTTCAACAGTGATTGGATGCAGAGGTAAGGGTAGCAAATTCCTTTTTCCTTCAAAAAGTTGGCATTTATGACAGGAAATTATCGTCTTGTGTACATCAAGAAAGAGAGTGGGCCAATAGTAACCAGCCCTTAGGATTTTGTTGGCTGTTGTTTTCCAGTAGAGGTGGCCTCCATATTCTCCTTCATAGAACTCGTGCTTAACCTTCTCTGCATCAAAATCAGACAAACATTTAAGCAATACCCCACTTGCATTTTTTCAATAAAGACATTTATCTATAATGCAATAGTTTACAACTTTTAACTTTAAAAACCTTGCCTTTGTTTTTGATAAACCGGGAGGTGTATTTAAATTAAGCAAAAAAAATAAAATATCAGCATACCAAGAAGAATTCATAAAATGGTCTTCAACAATGGGTGTTGAGAATTCTTCTTGGTCATCTAAAGCATTTATCATATTAATATCAAGAACTTCAAAATTGGATTTAGCCATCAATCTAGCTAGACTTGGACTTTGATGAGTTTAGTGGGCTTTATCTGTAAATCATATTCAAGAATAATAGCTATCCACTTACCTCTCTTACCATCTGGGTCCTGTGTTAGAATGTCTTTCACAACTAAATTTGGGACAAAGGCAATGATGTGTGAGTGAAGGATGTATACTCTGAAGTCTTTCAAAGCTTTAACCAAAGCAAAAGCTTGCTTTTCCATGATGTTATACTTCAAAGGAGCTTCTCTCAATGCCTTGCAAAAGAATGCAATAGGATGCTCTTATCCTTGTGGGTTTTTATGTAAAAGGAAAGCGGCTATTGTATGTTCTGATGCAAATGAAAAAATATAAAAATATTTTGAAAAATCAGGACTTATTAGAACCAGTGTTTTGGTTAACACTTGTTTCACCAGTTCGAAGGACTTCTTTGCTTCCAAGGTCCATTTTACCCCTTGCTCCTTCTTCAACATGTTTGTTATGTTCCTAAGGAGCTCAGCTAAGTTGGGTATGAACCTTCTCAAGAAATTAATCTTTCCAATGAAAGATTGCAGTTCCTTGATGTTTCGACGATGAGAGATTTGCAATATGGCCTCAATCCTCTTTGGATCTATCTTTATACCCTCCTCTAAAATAATGTGCCCAAGAAGTTTACCTTCTTGGAGCCCAAATAGTGTTTTCTTAGGGTTTAAAGATAAACCAAAATTCCTGCATTTCTCGAATACTTTTCTCAAATGTTCTAAGTGCTCTTCTTCTGTCTTTGAAAAAACAGTAACATCATCGAGGTAAATAATGATGAAGTAGCCTAATTCTTCTGAGAATGCTATGTCCATGGCTCTCTAAAATGTTGCTCCAGCATTCATTAGACCGAAAGGCATTTTCACATACATGAAAGTGCCCCAAGGCGTAGTAAACACTGTCTTTAATTGATCATCAGGGTGGACTAAAACCTGATTGTACCCTGAATAGCCATCAAGCAAAGAAATTTTTTTTGAACTAACTACCCTTTGTAAAATATGGTCCATCTTGGGCAAAGGGTATTTGTCCTTGAGTGAAGCTTTTTTTAAATCTCTAAAATCTATACAAAGCCTAATCTCTCCTGTTTTCTTCCTAACTGACACCAGATTAGACACCCACTCAGAATATCTAATAGGGACAATAATACCAGCTTCATACATTTTCTTAATCTCCTTCTCAACCAAGGGTAACTGAATAGGGTTTATTCTGTGAAGTTTCTGTTTGAATGGCTTTTGGTTTTCCTTGAGAGGGATTTTGTGCTGAATTATTTCAGTGTCATAGGATTTCAGATCTTCGTAGCTCCATGCAAAAACATCAGAAAATTCTCTAAACAGATCTATGTATTTGAATTTAATGTGAGCTGGTAAAGTCTTAGATAGTTTAATCATTTTCGGTTTAAGTTCACTACCTATATTACACTCTTCCACTTTAGTCTCTACCGGTTCCAGTTTTGGCTTCTTGGCCACATCATTAAAATCAAATAACTCTTCTAAAGGGGCCAGACCCTTTGGAAAACTCTGGTCTTTAGACTGCAGGGTTTCTAACTACTCTGTTTCTAATTTTGCAGTCAATTCTGTTTTATTTTCAAGTTTGCTTGACAACAGATTCACATCAGCAAGCTCAGGAGACGGTTCTTCTTCACGAAGAAAATTTTCTTCACTAGGGCAGTCTGTTTCATAATATGAATCTGAATTGTGAAGTTCAAATTCATTTATGTACTACATGAAGTCTTCTATTTGTTTGTCTTCGTCGAAAACTTGCCAATATTTATCGTTATCAGGAACGGTTGGTCTGAACTTAATCTGAGTTGTGCATTCTTTAGTTTCATATGGCGTTAAACATGTTCTAGCAATAAAAGCTAAGCTGTGGGCCACGTTGTTCTTTCTTCTTGGGAAAAAAATCAATTGGGATTCCTCAAAATTTTTTAACAGATCCACGACATTGTTTCAGTAGGCCCTAAGTCTGGGATGATTAGCATTGTATTCCCCATTGACTTTCCTAATGATTAATTCTGAATCCCCATAAACTTTAATTCTCTTGGCTCCTAATTTTTTCAACAAATGCAAGCCTAATAGAAGGGATTCATACTCCGCTATGTTATTCAAACACTGAAAGTTTAATTTACAGGAAAGAATTTCTGTGTAGTTATTTTCGGTATTGCATATCCAGACCCCTGCACCAACATTGCTCCTAGTGCAGGACCCGTCAAAGTACATACTCCACAGAGGACTAGTTTTGGGTTCTTTCGTTTGATTACTGACCTCTTCAACAAGTGTGCTTTCAGATTGTTCTTGAAAATCAACACTCTATTGTATTTGATTTAATTCATCTAATTTTTCACTATGTTAAGGAATGATTTCTTGACTCTCAAAGTTAAAAAGAAATGGACTAATGATTTGTAGCTCAAGACCTGTATCTGGTTTGCTGTAGCTTACGGGTTCAACAAACTGTTTAGACATTTCTGTAGTGTTTACCTCCTCCTCTCTATCGGCCATTAACTCTATTAAAGTGACTTGTTCATTGAACGATTCATCGTTAAACAGAATAAAATAATCAAGGCCTGTATTTACAGAATACAGAGGAGAATTTTGAGGTTTGTCTTGACTAGTGACCATGTATTGCATATGGGACTCCCTGTAAAGTTTTCTTTTCTGATTGAAAATAGGGATGGTCGCATAGGTCATGTCCATTTGCATAGTCCCTTGTAACTTAGCCCCCCAAGAGCTTGATAACAACATTCCATACTTTGGGGGGACATCAGCCACAACAATATCCATGACCAAACATTTGGCTGGAATCTGGGCTAAGTTAACGCAGAGGTCTTTAATTAAACCCAAACATTTTACTCTGCTGGAGTCAAAGGAGTAAAGGTCCTTATATGGTCCGGTGATTTCTAGACCCAGGCTCTCCATTACATCTTTTGGCATTAAATTGTGAGAAGCCCCTGATTCGTGCATAGCGTTATGCAAAATTTTGTCATGAATGTTTAAACTCACATAAAAGGGAGGAATTGGTCCCTCTTGATACCTGCCTTCAATCTTTGGACCAAAAATAAGCTCAGGTTGGTCATCGTTAAGATTGAATGTGTCATTATTATCCTCTATGTTTAGAGCCTTCAAAATTTGGGTCCTATATACATTTTTGGCAGCTAGTTCAGAGAGAGGAACAGAGATTTTAATTTTGGAAATTTCCTGCTCCAGGCTGAAAGGAATTTGATTCTTTGAAGTGCTTGTATCAACCTTATTAACTGCCACTCTATCAGCAAAATTTGTTTGCTGATTTGTTCTATTTACATTTGACAGGATTTTTTTAACAGGAGTATTAGCTGAGGTGCTAACACTACTATGGTCTACACTTTGTTTTGCATTGTTTTGAGTGCCTTTCTCTTTACCTTTATCAGAATTTCCAGCAACTATCTTGTCCTTTTGTTTTACAATTTTGGGTTTGTTTATAGGGTTGTTTTGTGAAGATTTGTCAGAGGTTTTATTGTTGGGAGTCTGTTGATTGGTTTTACTTCTAAGTTCATATTCCCTTTGAGATTCAATGATGACATTCTCCATGTCTTGATAATAACTTTCATCATTATCTCTTTTGTCATCATAAGGTGTATATAGACCTTGTTTTCTATCATAATGAACCTCAAAGTCATCATTATCTACTCTGAGCATGTTGATATCATCATCCTCTGTTTTCTCATCTGTTTCTTCAGCCTCACTCACATAGTTTTGATGAAAGGGAGGAGTGATCTATTGATCATCTTCCCTAGGTCTATTTTGAGGTTGATTCCTTCTAAAATTCTGATTTTGGTTCTGGTTCCTATTTTGCGGAGCATTTTGGTTTTGACTTGCTTGTGCTCTCTAAAGAATGCTCATTCTCTTCATCATCTCCTCCATCATTATTTCCATCTTTGAGCTGGAAGTGGAAGGTGTGGATTCCTCTCTAAAGGAGACTCTCTTCTCATTCGTCATTCTTTCTCTTTTCTCCATTAAGTTAACTTCCACAACAAGAGCCCCCTTTTGCATATCTTTAAGGGTTAAAGGATCTATTTCCCTCAGCTGATAGGCCATTTCAGGTTCAAACCCTTCAGGAAACTTGTTTAACGCTGAGCCTTGTGGAGGTTTTAGATCTGGGGGAAGTGCATTATACACACTGTTAAATCTAGTGCAGTAAGCTTGTACACTTTCCCCAGTGTTCCTGTGGAGATTCTTGTAATCGAAAAGTATTTGAAGAGGGTTCTTTCTGACTTCCCATTTGTTTAGAAATGTCTGATGGAAGGCTTGGAGATCATTTATACTGTGGGGGGTTAAGCCTTTAAACCATTTTATTACTTCTCTCCCCAAACTCTGTGCAAATAGTCTAAGTTTGACAGAATCATCATCAATTTCATTTTTCTCAAAGTAGTCATTCATCTTATCCACATGTTATGATGCAGTTGTAGCGTTACTGGCATCATACATTGGTATTCTGTACTGATAGTCCTGTGGAAGATTGACTAAGGGTACAGGAAGGACTAAGGGAGCATACCGTGCAACCATGATATGTGGTGGGGGTGGATTTACAAGAGGTAGATTAACAAGAGGGAAAGTGGGCTAGAGTGGAGTGGTTTGGACAGTGGATGTATGAGGAACATATGTGGATGGACCAGCAAGAGTTTGCTGAGCAGATCTAGGATGAGAGAAACCAAAATTATGTAGGAAATGTAAATCTGGTGGTGTAGTTTCTCTGCTACTAGGATACTCAGTTCTGTCTTGGGATGAAAGTGGAGATTCAGTTTCTATCTGAATTATATCATCAAGAGACTTGGTTCTAAATGGATTTCTTAGATCTTCTTTTGATTGTTGTAGAGCTGCAAGATTTTTAGGAACTGAATTAGCTCTCAAGGGTGATCTGAAAACAGTTGAAACTTTTATCTTAGGAAACTTCCTAAGGATACCTTTCAGGGTTATCAACTATCTTAGGTGGGTTTGGGTCAGGATAGGCTCTAGTATGAATCTTTCTAGGAGCCACTATGCTGTGTTTTGCAGACCCAACTAAACAAGAAAAATTTAACCAGATATGACAGTCTTTAAGCGGTTAACTGATCTGTTTCACACAAATTTTAATCCTTCAGTCCTCTAATTGAGTTTAGATGATGATATAATGATAATGGTTCTTCCCAGTGGAGTCTTAAGGTCTGTTTAGGATTGTGGAGTCACCAAGTGGAAGTTTTTAGCTCCTAAGGAGGTAAAAGGTTTATGGTCCACCACCATGTTTATTAAATACCAATATGAAATATTTGTGGGTTTTCTGAGTTATTTTTCAGTCCTATTGGTTGTTAAGAGTTTCCTAAATTTGTTTCAAAACTTAGCTACGGTTATGAGGCAAAGACAGTCTACTCTTATGGCTAATCCAACTGATCCTTCAAGGTTTGATAAGGTCTTATGAGAATCCTAGGGTTTGCCTAGTTTGTCACTGATTCAAACAAGTTTTATCATGATTACCATTTCTTGGTAGTGCTTGAAAAGGGCTGATTTTACTCACTAAGCTTTATGAAGTATTTAAGGGAGCCTAAGATGAAATTTTCGTCAGGTTCCCCAGCGAAGTCGCCAGAAGATGTTAGCTGTTGGTGGCTCAGCTGGAAAACAGAACAATTGTCATTAAATCAAGGGTTATCTAGAGTTTTAAAGTGTATTTGAACTTTTATTAACTCAGAAATCTCCCCAGTGGAGTCGCCAAAAGATGTTAGGCTGTTGGTGGCTCAAATGGTTAATATGCCAAATGTTTAGTGAGTAAAGGGGTTTCTGAGATATCTAAACTATTCAACAAGAAAATAACTCAAGATCCCCAGCGGAGTCACCAGAAGATGTTAGCTCCCTGTAATTAGCAAGATTGGCAAAGTCCAACTGCAGGGAGAACACTTATTTCAACCACTTTGGGATTCTAGGATCTAGCCCTCCTGAATCTAGAGAGGGATCTCTCCAATAAGTGCAAAGATGGATTTATCTTTAAAAGCTTTTGGGTAATGATATTAGGTTAGTTATGAAGTCCGAGGATTTTTGTTTGTTTTGGATGGTTGAGCATGATTATTATTTGAGGGAAAGTCCTAAACGGAAATAGTTTCAAAGGTGTAAATTTGCAAGCAATCAGAACAAGATTTGGCTAAAAAGATAGATATAACACTGGTTTTTAGTCCATTGGGCTATGGATTCATAATATGGTTTAATTGAAACAACAAGGTTCAAGAGTGGTCCATTGGGCAAGTCATCTATGTCTAAGGATCTCTTTAAAGTTGATTTTATGGAATGAAATGATACAACAAGAAGGGGAAATAAACAAATGAAGAACAAAGAGTAGCTTAAGATCAGGTAATTACTTTGAAACTATCCTGCTTTTGGCATACGCTTAAGAGAGACATAAAATTAATCTAAGATCTGGTAAGTACTTCGAAACTCGCTAGCTTTTGATGCACTTTCAATAGAAAAACATTTTAAAACAAAGGGAAACTTTAAAAGCAACTATTGGAGAAGAAACTAGAGGACAGGGCTCACCATAAACTTCCCTAGCTCTGCTTTACTTAGTAAAATTTCAAGACAGACACATAAGAAAACAAAGGATGGTCTAAGATCAGGTAAGGAATTTTAACCTAGCCTGCTTTCAACACACTCTTAGAGAAACTTTCAACCGGTTTTTTAGGATGAGACTAAAGGACAGGGCTCACCATAATTTCCTCAGTTCATCTCTACTTGACATAAACTGAAAATAACATTCAAGAATAAAAATTAGCCTAGACAGTAGGATGAGGGAACGCTAGCATTCCTAACTGCTTGAAACTGAATTAAATCATTCCTAAACAACACAAATTGGAAGAAAACATGTAGATAAAGCTTATCAGTCAGAGAAGGGTACTGATATACAATAATTCCTAACTCTATGCTTGCTGTTCTTTATCAGAGAAGATGTACAAAGCAAAAACAGAAGTAAAATAACAATTTACAATAAGAAATAACATCACCGTCGACATAGACCAGGATCCCATAAATCAGCTTGTATTGATGCTTCAAACCAGTTACAACTTCAAGTCCAGTGTTTCAGTTCAACAATCATCTTCACTTCTCAGCCTAACTTATTCACTCACAAGTAGAGCTTCAAGAGCCCGTGAACACTATTTACAAGTAGAAGTTTCAAGCTCAAGTATATTTCAAAGTTCTGCAACCAACACTTACAATGAACTCCTCAATGAGATTTTATAGAGGGATGAGGAGGTCGAGAGAAAAATATCTAAGGGTTCAATTAATACAGATTTAGTACTTCTCGGCCTTTGAGGGGCTCAATGGAGAAGTTTACAGATATTTGTCTGTATTAATTGTTTTACATTCAAGAGTTAAGCTCGATGGGAGCTTTTGTTGACTTTAAGGATCTGTTTCATGTTGTAATAAATCTGCTGATATTTTTTGTATTAAGTTCCTTTGGCAGAATTAAATATTCGGTTGTGCTAAGGCAAATATCTTCTTTTTTGATCATAACTCAGCCTCTGTTGAATGCTTTGAGGCTACAGGTGGCTTCGGGTAGCTGAGAGGAATCAATTTTCTCCTTATGTGGTAGTGGAGGCATCTGTCCGATAAATCCTTTTGATTTATCTTTAATTGTGTTTAAATTTGGAGGATTAGGCTTTTGATTTTCAATCTTAGCCGTAATCCTCAAAAACTGTGAAAACAGTCTTCAATCCTCTGTTCTGTTGTGTTTTGTTCTTCAACACTGATACTCTTCGTTTAATTTATTTGTCTGTGTCTTGTTGATGTGCAGGTTTTGCAAAGGGCCCATATGGAATCAATGCCTATGAAGCATTGGCGAAATGTGAAGTTTTAACCCCGTGGAATTATCTTTCTGTATGCACAAAGGCAAGGGGGATAGTCATCCCTAGCCTTTGGTTTTTCTTTAATATAATAGAAAAACCATCATAACCTGCAAAATACAAAAAATAATTAAGAAATCCTGCATTATTGGATAAAACTGCTTTGGAGATCGTGGTTAGGAGCATGGCTGTTGGATGGCAACATCCAACGGTGGAGATTGCATGCGAAGATCAAAAGGGGAGCGGTTGATGAAATGGTGCAAAGGATTAAGTCTGGGTCGTTGATATATGATTGACCAAGAAGATCAATGGTTGAGATTAGCAGTGAATTAATAATGCGAAGGGGTCACATTATTGTGAAAATAGAAGAAAATGTGAAGAAAAAAGGTTAAAACCCTTTGGCGGAGGAAAAAATGAATTAAACATCAAATGGTTTTCGGGAGGAATATGAGCCGTTGGATGAGATTGGCTCATAAGGATCAACGGCTGAGGAGGCACACGATGAAACACAATGGAAGAGAGGGAAAGTGGTTTCGGGTGGAGAAACCGACAGTATCACGTAGGGAAAGAGCAGATAGGCAGTTTTTACTTTTGGAACGCGATATGTGCTAGAGGATGGCACGTGTCTTTTGAAAACAACCTATATCACGTAATTTTTGAGGATTAAATTTCGCACTTAAAGTTACGTGAAAACGCGTGTCGACCGTTGGATTTGGGGTCTCAGATCCGACGATGGAGGACGAGCGCGATATCGGATAGATGCACGGGTAGATAGTGGGTAGGTTGGTTTCAATATGGGCTGTCGGATCAAAGATTGGACGACAGAGATTTAAAAACCGAGGAAGGCAGGACCCACAGGAGACAGGCCTGTCGGAGTTAATAAGAGCCGTTGGATGTAGAGGATCAATGGCTGAGATGTGATCTGGGGTATGAACGAAATAACACAAAGGCGGAGAATGGGTTAATGAGTGTCGTTGATCTACAGAGATCAATGGCTGTGATTGGCCAAAACAACATTATGAATTGGGGTGTATTTTTATAACCAAAGTCGGGAGATGCGATCTGGACCGTCCGATCTAGGCACGTGGACGACCCAAATGCAATCGGAGGCATGCGATCGGTGGGGGAAAAACTTCGAATAGCACTAATGCGATTGTTTGTGGGCCATCGATATGCAGATCAGATCGACAGCGGAGAATTCATCGGGGGTTGACCAATTGGAGGTGGCATTATATTAACGCGCCCAATGAAAAATCCCGATGCGATTTCGGACGGCCCGTTGATTGGTTTGGGATCAACGGTGGAGATTTCTTCAAATAGTGAACCGGTGGAAAACCCTTTATAACACATGAAAACCAAAAATTAAATGAAAAACAAATGTTTTTGTATTGGGTGGGTTATTTATATATGGAAGGCTTGGCGCCCATCTGTGGGGCCTTTGTTTTATATGGAAGATAATAGGCCCTGGGCTTTATATGTAAAAAGGGCCAATCGGGATTGGGCCTTCGGGCTTTTCAATCTACCCATTTGAAATTCCTTTGATGCGATTAGCGCTTCAGGACTTTAACTCTTGGTCCCAGGCGTAGATTTATATTGAGAGAGGCAGAGGCTTATACAACAGGGTTTAATCACATCGGAACATTGGCACGGGGCTTTTCAATCTACCCATTTACATTAAAAAACATTGCTCTGGCGGGTTTAGACCAAAACTTAGGAAAAGTGGGTTTTATGTTTTACAAAGGAAAATGAGCATCGGGAATGGTTTATTCACATGGTTTAAGCACCAGATGCAGGCTCTATGGTTATATGAAATAATAATAAAATCAGGGGTTTATAGACAAAGGGCTTAATCGCATCGGAGGTTTTAACATGGCAAATAGACTTGCGCACTCTGATTTCTCTGATGCGATAAGCGCAAAAGGGTCTAGTGCTTGGTCATAGCACCAGGGCACATGTGGGGAAGTGGTTTAGGTTTAGCCCAAAGGGGCTTAAGGCTGCAGTTCAAAAACTTATTTTTTATGAGATTTTTCACAGTTTTTGATGGATTTGGGGGTTTTGGAAAAGTTTAAAAGTGAGTTTTAAACTTTGTGAAGAGGATCTTATGAAGGGGAAATGGAGAAAAATGGAAAAATAGAGGAATTCCATGGTGAATAAAAGGGTAAAAATGAAGGTTAGTCTGAAGTAAAAAGGAAGGGAAAAAATGGTGTTTGCAGCAGTCTTTTCTCTATGAAATCAGCAAAATTTCAGAGTTTGAAATGGAAACAACAGTGAAGGTTAAACAAAGGTGATGATGTCTTCATGAGTCTTCAAGAGATAACATTTTTTTAGCAAAAAAACTTGTTCCTTGAAGGCTCCAAAAATGTTTTAGCCACCTTTTGATATAGAAAATTTTATAGGTGGCTAACAATGCTCTGAGACTGATATTTTCTTAAGGACATCCTCTGCTAGTGCATAGGCCCCATCTCTATGGTAGATGTAAACTTTGGAGTTTCCTCCATTATAATGAAATATTCACCTTATGGGAGTCTCAAGGTTTCTTCTTTTTCATCTTTTTCCTCTTTGTCTACTTCTAATGTGAGTGGAATAGGCCACTCTTACATTGCATTGATGGATAGAGTCATTTACTTTTTATTTTACTATTTTTATTGCATAGTTTCTTTCCTTACTTATTAGGATTTTAGGAGTTTCTTTTGCTCTCCCACTGCTTATCACTACTTTTGTACTTCTAGTTCTCATTGACCTACTTTTTGGTCATTTGCGGATATTAATAGAATTATCGTTTGTGATAGTCCTCTGTGTACCATTCTTTGAACCTCCAAATTTGCTTGTCTGCTTCTTGCTAAAAGCCAAAGTATTCCTAGAGAAGACAAATTTCCTTACATTTAGCCTTCAAAGCCTTGCATACATACCTAGAACAAACTCTTAACAGACTCATAAACCAATTAATGTCATTACAGTGAGACATTGGTTATGATGATATGACATTATATGCAATTTACCTCCTTTGAGGTGAATCTATATTGCCACTTGATCCTTTCCTTCCATGGACTATAGTTGGACAACCCCTCCAACCCGTCCTCATACCGGAGACCTACTTGCAACTTTGACATTGTCACCTACAATTGTGACCAACTCCCTCTCACGTTGTACTTCACTGCACACAAATTTGATTCATTGACTTCCAAAGTAGCTCAGACACGCTTTGATACCATGTTGAATTTCCACAATCTTGGGTCTAGGTTAGAGTTTTAAAATCAATGATGCTACCAAACCAAGAATCTCAACCAAAACTACTTTGCACAGCAGAAAATATAAAGCAGTAAATCACACATGCACAAGTATACACAATTTTTAACAAAATTGTACAATAATGTACAACCCCAATATTTTTTATATTAAAGCAACTCTGAATAATACAACATTCTATGGTATACAATATACAATGATAAAATTTGTTTCAGCTTTGATGTTGTATCTTTTCCTGTCTGTCCTTTGCTTCCATACTGCTCACTAGCTGCTCCTTAGTCCTTCAAAGGACAACACATCGAGACTCCAGGAGGGCTACCACCTAACACTGTTGCACGCCACTTTTGTACCATGTACACAGGTTGATCCAATCTTCTCTCTGGGTAGGCCTAATCCCGAGCTACAATCTGCAAGGCTAGCAGTCACCTTTGTCCATCAAGGTGCTGCACTTCGGCACCAATCTTCACCCAACCTTCAGCTCCTCTTTGTCACTTCAAGATAGCTTGTATAGGGCCACTTTGGGTAGCCAACACACTGCCCTCCACCAGGTCAGTGGCACCCAATAATACACTGCAAGATCTGCACTGATGAAGGCTTTCGATCACCCAATCAGGCCTCCAAATTGGCTCCCATAGGCTGCAAACAAAACCGATCCAAAATTGATCCAATACTTAGATCCAACACCTACAAGAATGTCTTCAAAAACATACCTTAGCCCACCTTTTTAAGGGCTGATTTGGTTGCAACAACCTAGGCCTAGTTATGGTTAGGGCACACTACAGTCCCTTAACAAGCCTTCCTTTGCGCCCAAAACTCCTCCTAAACAATGTGGTTACCCTTCCTTGAGGGGTCTAAGATGGCTGCTGCAATTCTAGGTTGTTCTAGTCCTCGTCTTGGCTCTAATTTTCTGCGGCACCCTACAACAAGTATGTGCAAGGCTGAATTAGCCTTGCAAGGGGTCTGCCCACCTTTTTTTAGCCCTCAAATAGTCCTGAAATGGTAGCAGCTCCTCCAGCAAGGCACTCAGCCTTCCCGCCAGTAGTCCAGACCCTGAACTAGGCCTCAACGACCCTCTCCTCCTTTGCTGGTTTACTTCTTTGTGTTGCAGCCCTAGAACATAGATTTCTCTCTCCTCTAATGAGTTAGTTTTCTTGTGTGTGTTGCACAAATGAATGCTTAAATGCCTCCTCTCTCCCTTCTTTTTATACCATAAATGAAGGGCTTCTTCAATGTCACAATAGGGGTTGTCCAACTGTCATAAGCCTAAAACAACCTTAGGCTGACCTTGACACTTATGGTGTCAACCCCACAATTAATCTTTAAAAATCCATATCTCCACTTCTGCAACTCGGAATCAGATGATTCTCATTGCGTTAGATTCATCTCGCTGAGATCTATCATCCTCATCCATCACATGTAGAAATGTGCTCATGGAAATTCCCCAAAACATGATTGGTACAAAACCCCCTGCTTGGGTTCCAAGCCCACAAGTGACTCTTGTGGTGCTTTTCCCTCCAAACCCTGAACCATAGAGCTTGGAGTACCTCCCAATATACTCAAAAATCAACATTATGATGGATTTTACTACTTTTTCATTCATAATGCAGCATCACATATGGTGAAAATTGCCATTTCCAAAATAATCCCATTCATAATTCAAAATTCAAGATAAATCACCATCTCGAATTCACTTTCCATTTTAAATTAGTATCATATTTAAAGCAAAATGAAAAAACCATTGTCCTACATTTCTTGATGAAATTACTGCAAAATATAGCTGGTGAGATCCAGCAGGTAAATTGACAAGTCTTGCACACCATATGCTAATCCACCTCTTGGTCAAAAACATGCCACCCTGCAGAGGAAGCGGCCACAGGTAACTCGGGAGGAATTCACTATAACTCCAGCAGCTGAAAGGAAAAATGAGAGTGTTAAGGAGAGAGTTGAAGAAATGCACACTAAAGAAAACCTTAGACCAAGCCACAAGACACTATCACAGAAACAAGGAGACCGGATGTTGTTGCCATAGATTTGGTTAGATGGTCCCAAAGAAGAATTGTTCAAGAAATACAGAAGTCAGGAGAAAGGAAAATAGCAAATGGGGGGGAAGAAAATAAGACCAAGACAACGACTGTTATAGAATCCCAAGGGCATGCCCCAAAATCTGCTACGGAATTTGGGGCAATGATTTTTAAAGAAATCCAAACAAATGTTACAAAATTATTGACATCTACTATATAAAAAATAGAATTATTGAATAAATCGAGATGAATGGAGCAATGTGTTGTGGAATCCCTAATAAGGGAAATTCCTATTTACGAGCAGTGGAAAATTCAGATGCTAAATTTCAAGTGTCATTACCTTCTCCAGCACAGATTCCTGAAAACTTTGGCAGAATTCGAGAAACTCCTAAAATAGTTGCATTGTAGCTACAGAGGTTGGCTTATAGAAGGAAAAATCATAATCATATGAATAGGGATATAAAACCCTTGAAAGGCATCAGCAGACTATTGCATTCTTTAAAGAAAATTATATTATCTCACACGTAGCCTAGCAAAACACAATTATGTAACTCAAAGAAGATAATAATAAGTGGGAGAAATAAGATGAAGAAATTAAAGAGCAAGTCCCAAAAATCTCAAAAATTTAAGGAAATAAATGAAAATGCAAGTGATTATGCTTCGTTAATGTTCGCCTGTAGGCCACCTGCCAAAGTGTACGCCTTATATTTTAAGGAGCAATGATTCAAATTTCACTGGAGAGGAATGCTTCAAATCTACCAATTTTTAATGTGGATGAACCAAGTATTTTATTGATATTTCATAGGCATTCTTGAGAGGCAGAACTTAGAATGCGAGTTATATTTACACAATTATGTCCTGCCTAAGCTCACAAGATGGATTCCTCATCCTTTTATGGAGGATGGTATTTTAAGGAATTTATCTCTACTATGTAGAATCAAATTCAAAGATTTGAAGAATTGTGGGTCTGTAACAATTACAAATCCAAGGTTGAGTTTCTTGTCTGAGCAGAGATCATGCCCCATTAGAGGCTATCTATGAGAATTACTGAAACACTTCACATTCTCATATCTAATGGGTAATGGAATAACAACAATTATTAGATAATTTCAAAGCCTTTGTTGATACTTGAAGTGACCATGCTATGAATTCCCAAATGAGAAGGAATGAACTTACATAAGAATTGAAGAGAAGGGAACCCAAATCAATTCCAAATCTCAAACCAGCTATATGCAGGGCTCACCTTTACACTAGCTTTGTAATGCATCTTGAAATACATTGGATAATACTTGGATTCAAATTTCCCTTTCTATGTTATCAAATTTTGAACTAGAAGAGCAATCTTCCAATAAATGTAGAAAGTGAATGTGATCAATTGGAGTAAATTGACTCGGTCATGGGCTATCAATAAAAAAAGTGCACAAATCCATTTGAAATTTATGATTTCAGGGAAATTAGATAAGAATGACATGGACAACTTTATTTCACAAGGGTGTACAATAACTTCATCTTGTAGGTGATGGTGAACCTCATAAATGTCTTGTTTTCCTCATCTTCCACTCACATTTTCATGATTGTAAAAAACCTAACACATCCAATTTTCTAGATTTTTCAACCACCTTATTATAGAAAATTGACTTAAAATTAGTAATTCATTCCAAATTAATGTGTTTGACAGTCTCTATGAATATTTTGAATGAAATGTATTATTTCTTACCAATTATGATATGTTGAAGGTTACCAATGTTCATCAACATTTAGTGTAGAATTAACACCTACCACAAAATTCCTTACACAGAATGATTAAAGACAGTTGCAGAATCTCCATAATCACTTCCTTAGGCCAGTTGCAAAAATTTTCTTAATTCTACAACACGCCAATTCTAGGGTGGAATTCCCAAACAACAACCAGGTTGACACATCAAACTTGAATTATAGGGTAACATAGTCCCCAGAATATCAACTCACCAACTAAAAGTATAATTTTTTAATTCCAGCAATTGTTAGTTTGCATTTCCAAGAAGTTGTTAGGTTATTCTTCAGAATTTCGTTTTAGGAAGTTGCTAGGTTATACTTGGGATTTCCATTCATGAAGTTATTAGGTTATATTTGGGAATTTAGTTTAGGAATTTGTCATGGTATTTTGGGATTCTGTTGGAATTTCAAAGAACCCAACAACCTTACCTCATAAGTAGTTTCGGTTTTAACACATTTAGGGTTCAAGATAGAGATAAGAGAGATATAGACAATTAAAGTGTACTCTATAATTTCTAGATGATGCATTCAAAGCCTAGATACATTATTCCATTATGGTTCCATGAGTAGCATTTTCTTGTGATGGATTCAACACCTTTACCTTCAGAACAATGGCCCACTCAGGATGTGCAACTAGGAGTAGTATTTTCCCCTTGCATGGTTTTAGTTATCTCTTGTATGGTTTCATTTATTTTCGTAGTTGTAGTTGGTATGTGTATTTCCATTTTTTGTAGCAACAATCATTCGATTAAGATTATGTGACATTGTTTCTTGAATGATTCACTTTATTTGAATTTCTACATTCAGAGTGCAACTCCCAGTTGTTCTAAAATTTCAATTCATCAGTTTATAGTTAGTTGAGTTATTTTATGTTCAAGTTAAATAAGATTTTCATAAACCAATGTCGTCCATTTATAGAATAAGATTAGTGTTCTCCCAAAGCCACAAGCCTTGTAGCTACATATACAATGGATGGCATCTCAAAGCTTACATGCCATGGTTGAATAAGAATGTCCTGATGATCTGCATTAATGTTTTCACTTCTTCACATAAGATCCATACGCATTTTCATGGATTGAAACTGACAATAGGATAAAACACACTACTGGTAACATCACCCAAATTCATTCCTCACATCTTACTAAAAACACCAAATCATAAAATGGAACTAAATTCAAAGGATTCTTACTTTAGATAGCATTCACACTATTAAGTTGCATTAAACAAATGAACATTTATATACATGTCCAAAATCAACATTTTCAATTTTCTTTTGTGAATTCAGGTCAACCGTAAAGCTACAATATCTATGCTATTTAAAGATCAACAATGGTAAAAATCACCCGCCCCAATCACCCAAGACTAGTCTTGCACCAACAAATCTAGCTTCTCTTCCATCTTCTATAAAGCCATACATTATTGTTCCAGTCCCAACAATCAACACACAACCATGAAGTTTCATTGTCATTCAACTTGCCAGGGCTGCTATAGCAACATTGTGAACAAAATGCTTCACATTTCTTGGAAAAATATTTCTGAAATGATGACAAAAGTTAGACTAATGTCCAAACTCAAAAGTTAACCAAAATGAGAATACCTCAAATCTTCCAAGACTATGAGGGAGACTGCAATGAAAAGAAAAGCAAGAAGTAAATGGCGTTGTAATTCCATTCCTAGATTATGGTTTCCTGGCTAACAACGCATTGAGGCTAAACTTGTATGTGTAGGTTTTTGAGATTGGCTCTTTGTAACAACTCAAGTGCAGACTGAACAAGAGATCTTATCACCAGAAACTCAAGTGAAGACTGCACAAGAGGATTTTTGACGAACTCCAATTTGTGCACTAATCAACATAGAACCAACTATGTAACAAGGCACCACACGATTCGTGAAGCCTAATGTGCCTCACGTGCTAGGCCCACTCTACCTCTTGGTCCTTCCCTCCAGGCTCCCTCTCTATATAATATTTTTCTAAAGCTGGAGAAACTAAAACTAGCTAAGATGTTGTTGAGGTTCAATCTTGACCCCAAACTAGAGAATTAAACTTCATATTTCACTACTCCAACATGGAAGGGAGAAATACCAAGTGGTTGACCTTAGCTAAATAGAAATACCGCCACCGGATTTGACCTGGAACTGCTGCCTATGAAATAAATAAGAGAGAAAGAAATAGGTGTCCTGGAAATATGGAACACGGTGACTACCTCACCTACCGCTACAGAACACAGGGTTGGTTCCTACAGACAGAATGTATCGCTACGGAACACAACTTGTTCCTCCTACCTCCTGGAGAAATAGTTGAGAAAATTTGACTTAATTCCAGCTGTGAATGGTGCCTAGTGAGGATGTGGGATCTGTTCCTATCACCCTTTTTTTTTCCGCACATACCTCCTAGGAGGTTATTCTTATGGTTCTCCAATTGGATCAACTGAATATGATAAATAACTGAAACTTTAACTAGATCTTGCCTCATGACTAGCCAAGTAATAAGGTCCATCCCTCTGAAACTACAGGTGTTGGTGCTCGTGGTATTGCTTCCTTTACCTTTACTATGGGGTGAGTGCAAGCATTTGTATAGCGTAAAGACATAAGATAAGTTAAGACTTGGTTGGTTGACCCACCTATAGATACGTTAGTCTTGGTTGGTTGAACCACCCATGGAGACGTTAGTCTTGGTTGGTTGACCCACCCATAGAGACATAAGATAAGGTAAGACTTGGTTGGTTGACCCACCTATAGAGACGTTAGACTTGGTTGGTTGACCCACCCATAGAGACCTTGACAACGAGTTTGATGCATATTCGTTTTGATTGAAAAAGCTTGATTTATTGAGAAGCTTACTCGTTTATTGATGGATTCTTAGGATACCATTAGGTCAGAATTGCAGGGAATAAATAGAACCAGAGAAATGATGCCCCAACTGGATAAATCCACTTATTCCACATAATTCTTCCATTTATGCCCGATATTCCTCACTTTTCATATTTCCTCATGTCGTGATGGAGTACCTAGGATCAACATAATTCCCAAACCATAGAACCACACCAAAAACATAATATGATGAATAAGAAATGGATTTAGACATTAACCTGGAAGTTATTTCTCTAAAACGCTTCTTGGCAGCACCATTTTTCTTATCGGCCAATCCTGGGGAAGCCTTGCAGGATTTTCATTCGATTTCTTTTGTTGGGGCACTTCACTGGACTCCATATTGATTATAAGAGGGTATATTCAACATAAAATTCCCTACACAAGTCCTCAAATCACCCTAAATCCCCATAGTTGGAATTTTGTCAATACCCAAATCCTTCTATCAACAAAACTCACTCACAAAAAAATTATTCTTACCCTCCTAAAAAAGAAGCAGTAAGAAGCAGAACAACGACATATGAATTCTTAGCATGCCTAGTGAATCATTTCTCTGCAGTACACACCGCATTATAGGATATAAGAATGAAATAAATTCTATCGATTCTATATCTGGCCATGCAGAAATCGCTTCCCTTCCATCCCACAATGAAAAAATACACCCCTAAGCAGAATAAGGGCGTATGAATTCTTAGCATACCCAATGAATCATTTCTTTGCAGTTCAATACCCCTAAGTAGAAAAATATAATAATGAAATAAAGTCTATCGATTCTATATCTAGCCACCACAAAAATCCCTTTCGAATATACCCTTAATGCACCCAATTTTCTAACAATAGAGAACTCAGCTTGATACAAAATCCCATAAACATGCATTAAAAGCAGCAATCCAAACATATATTGAAAATTTGGATGTTGAATCTCCCACCAAATTAATAACTAGCATTCTCACAAGGGTGCAAAGGGAATTCCAATGGCATGGACAGCGGAGGGCGACGGAGTTAAAACAGAAAGAGAGAGCGGGAGTTTTAAAAATGTCACGTAGATGAGATCTCTACAGTTTATACCTACGAATCTCTACATTGTAGGATTTTTTGATAAAAATACTTATCTGTGGATCATTATCAAACCTTATCTGTGGATCATTAGCAAACCATCATAATTTATCAATATTTCATCGACAAATGGTATTTTTTGATCTTATTGCTCGTAGCAAATGCCATTTTATTTCTTTATGTTGCAAGTAATTATTTGTTGTGAAAAAGTTACAACACATAATGATTACTTTAGAGAAAATAAAAATGTGTGTCACCTGCTTTTGTCTTGTCTCCAGGGCTCACCATCAGTTTCAATTTTTTGAGCATAATATATACTTTGCTTGGAAGCTCAACTATTCCTGTGAAAAGTTGGGTTCCATTTGTTCATACCAATTATAGTGACATTGATTTCAAAAATTCATTATTATGATTGACACCTTGTGGCATTTGGTTCAATGCTTGTGCCTCTATTTTCATACTCTGGCCTTGTGTAGCTGATTCCCAAATTAATTTCATATATTTCTGCCAAAATAAAGATTTCATATTTAAAGTTTCAGTGTATACTAAACCAGGTTTCAATATATACTAAACCAAGTTTCAGACTGCATTAAACTATTGTAAAAATTGAGTGAGACTTAATTAATATAGCTTTTCACTTCTAGTAAAGATTCCTTTATGAACTGAAAGCATGGTCAAAAGGCTCAAGGAGTGTTATAATTTTCTTCCACACTTAAAGAGGATTAATGAAGCAGCTTCGTTGGGAATATAATTGTCTATCTTCTTAAGTTGATTCCTATGATCCAGGGCTTTCAGTAATAAAATCTCTTGTAATAGAAATTCTGAAAGCGAAATGTACGTGCAATAAAAAACAGCTGCATATATCCTCATGTAATTTAACCTAAATTATGAAACCACGGTGGAAAATCTCCACAATTATCACATAATTTCACTCAATGAAAACACAAAGAAAAGGACATCAATCTCAAGGATTTTCACACAGTCAATGTTGCTTTGTGTTTCTCATACATTTCCATTAACAGGTTTGATTCCATCAGACGCTCCAAAGATGCTATCAATTTCTTCTTTTTCCAGGCTTCGTACACTTCACATCAATACAAATGAACAATGAGACTAAATCTAATGCGTCAAACATTTTCACAACTTTTCAGTGACAATCTTAATAAGAGATGGACTACATGAATTCTTAAAATTGCGTCTTCCCAACATTTCAACTTCATAAATCTGTTCTAATTTAGCTCATTAAGTGGCAATGTGGAAGAACAGTCAGTTATTTTCATTCATTTTCATACAATAGTTACTAGTTGAAGCATTGGAAAAGCTTCATTTAACAAAGATATTACCAAGTTTCCATTAACTCATCTTCCAGACACTGCTATTGCTATGAGAGTCTAAATACCAGAGAAATTCCTCTTTAAACAAAATTTCTAGAATTTCGTAAAATTATTATAATATCATTTGGGAAAGGAACAAAACTCACTGCAAATTTTACTTACCAGAATCGTTTGACATGCACTATCCTCACCATGTTCTGAGCCATTTCCTCATCCAACCCCGTGAGGAGATCTGAGTGCTCCCGAAGACCTGGAAATCCCCCTCATAGCTCCATAAAACAAGCTAGAAAAATGCGTTACCACACACTGATATTTGAAGCTTCCGAGCGAAAGCGTTAAATGCAGTTATGGCTAAATAAAAATACTATGGGCATGGGATTCTGTTGAATGAAGTTAGGGCTAGAAGATAAATGCAAGGGCTTGGGATTCGATGATCAGATCTAAGAAATTTTCATAGTAGTAAGTGGGTACAGGAGGAGTAACCGTAACACAAGTTAAAACAGAGAGCAGGAGCGAGAGTTTTAAAAATGCCACAAGAGGATATCTACAGTGCAACCTATGAAGGCTCATAGAGCCTTCACAATAAAAACCCATATCTTCGACTTAGTTAATAAGTGTGTGGGAAATTTAACATGAAAAATAAATGTAAATGTGTTTAAAAACAAAATAAATTTGTGAATATTAAAAAATGGAGGGAAAAAAATAAAAAAGGATTTGTTTTCCTTTTACCAACACCTTTTGTTAATAGTAAAAAATGATTAATTTTCTATGTTCAAGTGACACATTTTCTCATTCTATATATATTTATATATTGAATTGTTAAAAACTAAATTATAGTAAAAATGTGGTGATCATGATAGTCATTGAGAAGAACTATATATATATATTGACTATGTTAATGTGTGTTGTGATTAATCATTTTAATAGAAAATTTTATGTTGGTTTAGCAATGATTGTATAAAAGTGTTATAATTTTAGCATTATAGATGGATTCATGGACACCTTTAAGGGGGTCGTTGAATCCATCTACCTAAATTTTAACATTGCAGATAGGGGTCTCTAAAATTTAACACTGCGGATGGACTCAAAGATCCATTTTTCTTTAAATTTAAAATTGTGGATGGATTCAAAGAAGGGGGTCTCTAAATCCATCTGAAGTGTTAAAATTTAGAGACAAAATAGGATTCCAAATTTAAACACTATAGATGGATTCAAAGACCCATGTAGTGAAATGTAACACTTTGATATCAAAATTCCAATTTTCCATTTTTGGAGTGACCCAATTAAAAATTACTAACATAAATGACTAATTCATATACTTTTTGTACTTTTTATTTGGTCATATTTTTATTCTTGGACTATAATAGTCATTTACATTTAACCATTATTAATTTTGTCACTTATTATCTAGTCATATATTTTAATCCTAGACTAAATTAGTCATTTAAGTTAGTCGTTTTTAGTTTAGTCACTTATTATCTAGTCGTATATTTTATCCCTAGACTAAATTAGTCGTTTAAGTTAGTCATTTTTATTTCGGTCACTTAAAATTGCTCAAATTTAGCAGTAATTCAATGAAATAATTGTAGTGACTAACGTTTTTAGTCACCTAGTCACTAATTTCATCATTTTCTACTAGTGGATTGTCCCAACCCCTAGAAAGAAATGAACCGCGCTACTAAAAAGGGGTTAATTACTACTATATCTTACACATCATGTTCTTATCCTTTGAGCCCCAAGAAGTTAATAACATAAAAATTATAAAAGGTAAAAGGAATTTAAATAAGGGTTGAAACATCAAGGTCAAGGCACCTCATGGACCATGATTTCTCCCTTCTACACATTACATACCCAGGTGTTGGCATCCCTTTCTCTATCTACCCTTATTCCCTGATATGTGGCCCAAGATTACCGCTATAATTCCTTATTCCATTTCACCTCTTTATCATTTTCCACCACCATTTGAGGGATGTACCTTAGACATACTATGCCCTATAAAATTAGAAACCACCTAATAAGGTACTTGGCTAACCCACTTTATAGCTTGGAGACATTAGCACATGCTAAATCCCACTGTGGCAGGGCATGGAATTATGAAGTACTGACTATTGTACTGGAAGGCTAGGGGATACATTGGATCTTATGCAAGACTTCAGATGGTGTCCATTTTGGTTTTGTCTCCCTGTACGAGTCATAACCCTCTAGAGGGCTACATTGGCATATATAAGGTGTGCGTAGAGAGCCATGGGCCTCCAAAGTAGTATGAAACACTCCATGTATCCCCAGAGATGTTCAGATATTTCCAGAGATCCACCTTTTAGACGAGGAAGATGCATTTGGTACATTATGCCCAGCTGGCCCCACAAGTGCACCACACACTTACCATGGGTCCCAAGACTTTTACGATGACATGGAAGCATTCATTCCACCATATAAGCCCTTATAGAGGGTCTACAGGAATCTTTGACTCATATGGAGAACCATGAGGTCATTAGTTGTGCTCCCACACCAACTGGGAGAACCATAGGTTTATTGTTTGGAGAACAAGGGGCCATCCCCTTATACATCACTTTTGAGGATCCTATTCACCATTATGGCACTTATGGACCTCATCAGGACTCTTGGATGGCCCTACGAAATGCATATATTATTATTTGACCTACTGATAGGCTTATTATTTTATTTGTGAGCTAGTTTGGTGGGCTTGTCACCAAAAGTTAGTTAATTTGCACATTATTTTTGTTTTAGGGGCTAATGTAGGCCCATTAGGTAATTCAAACTCCTAATTATTGTATAAATAAGAGTAACTTGATTTCATTTGTATCATCACTTGGATTTGGATCATTCACTCATTAGGGAACTTCACATTTTTTCCTTGGTGGATATTTTTGGATAATGGATGAATTTTGATGTATGGATTGGTTTCTTCTTATCTTGGATATTTTTATATTGCCAATATGATGTTTTTTGGATATATTATCTTACATGTAAGTGGAATTTTAACTCTATTTTCTTTCATTTTACTTCATACATTAGTTATGAGATGTTCGTTATTTTAGGGCTAATTGTTGCATGCATTTACAACATCAATGTGGAATTACGTTTCTATTTATCTTATCTCTTGTTGAGATTCAACAAGAAGATCCTAGTGAAAATTAAGCACCTACACTAGGATGGAGCCTCAGGCTATTTTTAGGTGGAGGTCTATTTATAGATGCATGAGAAAATTCTATCTATAGATGCACGAGAAAATTCTATTTATAGATGATGGTGTTAGGTCCCTATATTACTAGTATAGTCCCTTATTGTTGTTAGTGTAACAACCTTATTGTTATTTTTGTACCCCTGTAATCCCCATATTGTTATTATTATGCCCTTACATTATTATTGTTATGTCGACTAGGATTACATTGTGGCTCCATGGGCTCCTATATATAGAAAGGAGGTTTTGTCATTTGTATCATCCAAGAATTGTTCATTTATGTAATGTATTTGATGTAGAAAAGAAATTTTCCACTTTATATTTAGTATAGAAAAATTATTAAATTTTACTAAGTCCTAGTTTCACTCTCCAAACTGATTCATTTTCTCATCACTCTATGTGCAACTCTAATTTGCATATTAGTTAAAACATATAACAAATGGAATCAAAATTTTTTGCCTTATCAAATGTGGAATCCATTCTTAAGAACAAAACGTTGCCTTTTTATTTGAACCCACGGTCCACACAACAATTATATTACACTTAAAACATGAAACAATGATAAACCAATGATATCTATAGCTCAATTCTACAATTCGTAATTGCTTTGTGACTATACTAATCTCAAAGAAAATAAAAAATAGAACACTAATATCTATAGTTCAGATCCACAAGTTGTATTTGCTTGACTGCACTGATCTCAACGAAAAGAAAACATAAACACCGATATCTATAGCTCAAATCCATAAGCCGTATTTGCTTGACTACACTGATCTCAAAGAAAATAACAGGCCATTGCAATGCCAACAATGAAAGACGTCAGGACAGAGAAGAAACAACGTTGTACGTATTTCTCTACAGTGCTGAAATGCTGCCATATGAGCTGTATTACCAAATGCTGGATTGTGCTTCTGTGTTGCGGCCAGGATAATTAATCTCTTACAGCCACTACTCATATTCCCAACACAGCTTTGTAAGAGTATTGACGCTAGATTTACATCATCGATTCCCATACGCCTATGTCCAACACTTGATACGACCTTCTCATAATGCATCAAAGCTTCCACCCAGACTCCATGAACTCACAATCGCACACTAATCACAAATCTGTGATCTATATATTTTTTTTGTTGTTCTTGCTTGAACACACCCTCGGTCCTACAATCACACACTTAAATATACAACGTATATATATATATATATATATATATATATATATATATATTTGCAGACTCAATAAAAACCATACAATGCCAACCACAAATTGTATTTCTAACGCAGGGACTGAATATTTCATCAATTGCCCTTTGCATTTGAAATCTACACACTGGCAATCTTCTCTCCAATGTTTTCCTCCCTATTTCCCCATTATTTATACTTGAAATATGAAACTGTTCCTCTTAGAATAGGTTTCTTCTCGAATTTTCTCAGCAAATCAATACCTCCCTATTTTCAAGTGCTTATCCCTATGTTGGCTCTATATCCACGTAGGGAAAGAAACCAACTCCTAATTGATTAAAAATACAAACAAACTAATTATTCTCATAAATAAATAACAATAATAATAAAATAAAATAAAATACTACTACTAATGTTTATTTCTTTGGATTAGCCACAACATGTGAACAAAACATCACATTGCTGGCTAAGTCCTGATGCTCCTGCATGAGACTTTCGGGGAAGAAAAGTGATCTTGTAATGCTTCAGAATCTACTCACAACTTTTGTAGCTCTGCTGCAGTCATCCAACTGGCGTATTCCACTAACTGTCCTTTCCACTTGACTAAATAATGATAATAGGTTTGGCTCTTGTTTTTCTTTGACACTCTCTTCTCTAAAATGGCTTCGACTTCCCTCTTCCCTGCTTTGGGCATCTGCTCTTCTCAATTTACTGTTGGGTTTTCTTTTGCTGTGGCGTCCTCTTGTGGTTCTTCTTCTGGTTTCCGGTATAGGTACAAATCTGCAACATTGAAGATTGGTGATATTCCAATTCCTGTTGGACATTTAACTTCATATGCATTTGAAGAAAATTTCCTTACAATTTTTCATGGCCTTATCTTCTTCAGCTTTAACTTTTTATAAGTTTTAACAGAAAATATTTCTTTTCTTAAATATACCATAACCAAATCAACCACTTGGAATTATTTTTCTCGCCTCCTCATATGTGTTCTTTGCTTGCATTTTCTACTGCTTTCCTACAATCTGCTTTTGACATCTTCCTCTAGTTCCTGCATATGTTCTGCAAATTCTTCAACCTTTGCGATTCTTACCTCCTATTTTACTAGATCTTTGAGTTCATACACACCTCTTGGATGCATTCCAAAAACAATCTGGAATGGAATCATACCAGTACTTCGATTTGGAGTATCATTGTAAGAAAAATCAGCCTGAGCAAGGGCTAAATCCCATTATTTAGGATTTTTATATACCAAGCTTCTCAATATGTTTCCTAGACTTCTATTCACGACCTCGGTATGTCCATCCAATTGAGGATGATATGCTAAACTGAAACTAAGGTTGGTACCTAGTTTCTTCCACAGAGTCCTCCAAAAATGTCCCACAAACTTGGTATCCCTGTCAGACAAAATTCTTACAGGTAATCCATGTAATCTTACAACTTCTGAAAAAAACATATTAGCAATATGTGTTGCATCACTTGTTTTATTGCATACAATAAAATAAGCCATTTTAGAAAATCTATCCACAAAAACATAAATGGAATCATTTCCCCTTTGATTTTTTGGCAAACCCAAAACAAAATCCATACTAACTGCATCCCACGGTCGGTCGGGTATTGGTAATGGCTTATACAATCCTGTATTCTATCTTTTCCCCTTAGCATGCTGAAAAATCCTGCATTTTTCCACAAACCGTTTAACATCATTTTGCATCTTCGGCCAGTAATAAAAATTATTTACCCGAGGAAAGGTTTTGTCCTGTCCAAAGTGTCCGGATAGACCTCCACTATGCTTCTCCTTGATTATGTTTTCCCTCACAAAACATTTAGGAATACATAACTTATTACTTTTGAATAGTAATCCCCCTTGGATAAGATAATCCAACCACTGGCTTCTGTTATGGACTGCTGGGTTTTCTACAGCTGCATAAATTTATTTAAACTCTGCATCATGTTTATACATGTCAACCATCTCCTCGAGCCCTACAACACCAACTTGTAACTCCTGCATAATTAAGTTCACCCTGCTCAAAGCATCGTCAACTTTGTTCAATTTACCATTTGTATGTTTGATTACAAAAGTGAAAATCTGCAAATATTCTACCCATTTGGCATGTTTCTGATTTAACTTTGGTTGGTTTATAAACTGTAATGCATGATTATCAGAATATAACAAAAACTCTTTTGGCAACAAATAATGTCTCCATTTTTTTAAGGCTTGTACAACAGCATAAAATTCCTTGTCATAAGATGAATATTTCTTCCTTGCTTCATTTAGTTTTCACTGAAGTATGATATTGGTTTCTGAACTTGGCTCAAAACTGCTCCAATCGCAATTCCACTAGCATCAGTTTAAACCTGGAAAACTTTCTCAAAATTTGGTAAAGCCAAGACTTGTTTTTCTGTAATCTTTTTCTTTAGCAATTTAAATTTTCGATCTGCTGCTTCTATCCATTTGAATGGATGATTAGTTTCTTTGATTGTTTCTATAATGGGTGCACAAATCTGACTAAAATTTTGAATAAATTTTCGGTAGAAATTTGCAAGACCATGGAAGCTTCTTACGTCAAATATGCTTCTAGGAGTTGGCCAATTCACAACTTCTTGGATTTTCTCTGGATCCATTTTCAACCCTTCCTTAGAGACTAAAAATCCTAAATAAATTAGTTTGTCCTTCATAAAGCTGCACTTATTCAAATTTATTAGTAGTTTTTCTTTTTGCAAAGTCTTTAGAACTAATTTAAGGTGTTTCAGATGCTCCTCTTTACTTCAACTGAAAATGAGAATATCATCAAGATAAACAATTACAAAATTTCCCGCATATTCCTTCAAAACTTCATTCATTAATCTCATGAAATTACTAGGTGCATTAGTAAGTCTGAAAGACATTACTAACCTTTCATACAAACCACTGTTTGTTTTGAATGCGGTTTTCCATTCATCCCCTTCTTGAATCCTTATATGATGATACCCACTCTTCAAATCTATCTTAGAAAAATAATTCGACCCACTCAAACAATCCATTAAATCATCCATTCGTGGTAAAGGAAAATGATACCTGATGGTGATTTTATTTATGGCTCTAGAATCTGTGCACATGCGCCATTCACCTCCTTTCTTTGGACTGAGTACTGTTGGTACCACACACAGACTGAGGCTTTCTCTGATAAATCCTTTATCTATTAACTCTTGCACTTGTCTTCCAACTTTAGCATTTTCCTGCGGAATTAACTTGTAGGCTGCTTTATTCAGAAAACTGGCTCCAGGGATTAGATCAATGTGGTGACTAATACTCCTGATGGGCGGTAACTCATTCAGAAACTCATCCACAATAATATCAGCAAAATCATTCAACAAATTTGAAATTTATTCAGGTAAATCTTCTAAATTTGTAGAATTTAAAATTACATTGGGTCTCCCAACAATAGCAAAATGCATCTCCTCGCCCTTCTCTACTTCTTACAACAGGGTTTTTCCACTCATCAACATAACGCTGTTTCCAGGTGCTTCCTCATTAGTTTCATATTTCAATGGAAGCAATGTATGCTTGTTCCCATCTTTCTCAAGAGTATAAGTGTTTCTTCTGCCATCATGTATGGTTTTTCGGTCAAACTGCTAGGGCCTTCCTAGCAATATGTGACATACATCCACCGGCATTACATCACATAAAATAACATCCTTATAAGTACCAATCTAGATTTCAACTTTACATTTTTCAATAACAATAATTTGATGGCCTTTTTGGAGCCACGATACTTTATAAGGAGTGGGGTGTACTGTTTTTTCCAACTTCAATTTGTCCACCATCTCTGTAGAAAAAAGGTAATCAATACTACCGCTATCAATTACCAATTTGCAACACTTACCCTTTGACTTACATACAGTTCTGAACAGATTCTTTCTATGAGCTAGTTCTATGGCTTCCTTAGCTTCTTTAAGCAATATCCTTTTCAACAACAAGGATTCTTCGACTTCAGGTGGTTCCTCTTTGGCTGTAGTCTGAGGAATTTCTTCCTTTGTTTCAGCAACGTTCACATTCCGCTGGGTTGCTAGTCTGTTGTGAGGACAATCCCATTGCACATGTCCCCACTCACCACTTGCAAAGCACCGAACATCTCTTCCTTGGCCTCTACCTCTGGGCACAAACCTTCCGCGACCAGAACCTCCTCTTTGTGGTGATCTATTATTCGAACTCCCTGCGTCATTCTAGGAGTGTTGAAATCTGGATTTAAATGTTCCCCTTCCTTTTGCCAGAATCTTCCCTCTATTTCTCTGATTTTGTTTGCACAACATCTTTTCTTCTGCCCTCAAAGCTGCTTGATAGGCATCTTCAATCGTCTTCAGATTTAATAAGCTAATCTCGTCCTTTATTTCATATTTCAAAACATTTATATATCTATCTACCTTTCCTATGTCATCTTCAATATGACCCGCTCTAATACTCAGCTTATAAAATTCTTCAGTATATTCTTTGATAGTCATCCCTTTTTGCTTTAAGTTTTTCAATTGTCTAAAAATATTTAATTGATAATATTTCGGCATGAACTTACCTTTCAATTTACTCACCATCTTATCCCATTGCTTGATTTTGGGTTTCCTTTTTCGTTCCCTGGACAATTGCAATTCATCCCACCACAGGGCTGCATGACCTTTCAATCTCGTGGCTACAAACTTCACTTTCTTCTTGTCATCGACTTCTTCATAGTCAAAATATTTGTCTAAGGAACTGATCCAGTCCATTAGTACCTCTACACTAAGATTACCATCGTATAAATGTACTTCTACCTTTGGTCTGCTACTGGCCTTTGCTATCATCTTCATAACTTTAGCTGCCTCGCTTTCTTCCTCTATTTTTCTTCGATGGTCTCTTCTTCATCGGCACTAGCAACGCCATCATATGTCGCCCTCCTCTAAGTAGTTTCCATTGTGGCCATCCTTGTACGCAAGTGTCGGATTTCTTCTAGAAAAACTACGTTTGCTATAGGTCTCCCCCCGACCTATCCCAGCTCCTCTTCTAGGCGGCATTTTCTGCAATGCTCAAGAACAACTCAACGGCTCTGATACCAAAAATTGATGTAGAAAAGCAAATTTCCACTTTATATTTAGTATAGTAAAATTATTCAATTTTACTAAGTCCTAGATTCACTCTCCAAACTGATTCATTTTCTCATCACTCTATGTGCAACTCTAATTTCCATATTAGTTAAAACATATAACAAATAGAATCAAAATTTTTTTCCTTATCAAATGTGGAATCCTTTCTTAAGAACAAAACACTGCCTTTTTATTTGAGCCCACGGTCCACACAACAGTTATATTACACTTAAAACATGAAACAATGATAAACCAATGATATCGATAGCTCAATTCTACAATTCGTAATTTCTTTGTGACTGTACTGAGTTCAAAGAAAATAAAACATAGAATACCGATATCTATAGCTCAGATCCACAAGTCATATTTGCTTGAATGCACTGATCTCAATGCAAATAAAACATAAACATCGATATCTATAGTTCATATCCACAAGTCGTATTTGCTTGACTGCACTGATCTCAATGCAAATAACAGGTCATTGCAATGCCAGCAATGAAAGACGTTAGGACAGAGAAGAACCAACGCCATACGTATTTCTCTGTAGTGCTGAAACATTTCCATATGAGTCGTCTTACCAAATGCTGGATTGTGCTTCTGTGTTGTTGCCAGGATAATTAATCTCTTACATTCACTACTCATATGCCCAACGCAGCTTCGTAACAGTATTAACGATGGATTTACATCATCGATTCCCATACGCCTGCATCCAACACCTACTATGGCCTTCTCATAATGCATCAAAGGTTCCATGCAGACTGCATGAACTCACAGTCGCACACCAATCACAAATTTGTGATCTATATATTTTTTTTCATGCTTGAGCACACCCTCAGTCCTGCAATCACACACTTATATATATATATATATATATATATATATATATATATATATATATATATATATATATATATATATATATATTTGCAGACTCAATAAAAACCATACAATGCCAACCACAAACTATATTACTAATGCAGGGACTGAATATTTCATTAATTTTCCTTTGCGTTTGCAATCTACACACTGGAAATCTTCTCTCCGATGTTTTCCTCCCTATTTCCCCATTATTTATACTTGAAATATGAAACTTTTCCTCTTAGAATAGGTTTCTTCTCCAATTTTCTCAACAAATCAATACCTCCCTATTTTTAAGTACTTATCCCTATGTTGGCTCTATATCCACGCAGGTAAAGAAACCAATTCCTAATTTTATTCCTAATTTATTAAAAATACAAAACAAACTAACTATTCTCATAAATAAATAACAATAATAATAAAATAAAATAAAATAATACTACTAATGTTTATTTCTTTGGATTAGCCACAACATGTGAACAAAACATCACATTGATGGCTAAGTCTCGATGCTCTTGCATTAGTATTGGAGGTCTCCCTCTCGAAGTGGCTTATTGGTAAGGCATTGATCTCTCTTTTCTTCTATTTTTGGAGCTGGTTTCATAACATTTGGTATCAGAGCTTTAGATTCTAGGGTTTCGCTGCTCCAAATAGGTCATCATGGAATTTTCTCTATAACTTGTTTTCTACGAAGGTTCAAAAGCTAAAATGTTTACAGAGCGAAGCCAAAATCCTGAGGAACATCGTGTAAAAATTTTAGATCTTGGTTCGTAATATTTTCATAGATATGATATGTGGAAGTTAGGGCATTTTTAGGCTCCCAAATTTCACCTAAAACAGGTCATCATGGCATTTGTGCTATAACTTGTTTTCTACGATGGTTCAAAAGTGGAAAATTTTACAAAGTGAAGCCAAACTCCTATGGAACTTCCTCTATAAATTTCAGATCTTGTTTCATAATATTTTAGGAGATATTATGTGTGGAAGTTAAAGTCTTTTTAGGCTCCCAAATTTCATCTCAAAGAGGTGACCGTGGGAAAATCATCATAACCCTCTCTCTGAGCATCAGATTGGAATTCTGCAAAAAGCGGTTGCAAGAACACAGAATGTAGTTTCCTTTACATCAATTTCATAGCCGAGGGAGAAAAAAGTGACACGTGACATGTCGTACAACTTTTCTCTACTGAACCAATCCATAATTAGGTCATTATGGGAGATTGGATATAGCTTTGCCTTGAAAAATCCAAATCAGGTGAGACTTGTGGCATTCGAAAAATGATCTAGAGTGCTACTATAGGGATGAATTTTAGATATTGAAGATTATAAATTGCAGAGATAATTCAATTTCAATACCGAGCTCCTCAAAAGAAAGAAAAATGTGTGTATTGTTTTTTCCCGAATTGTATAAGTCTTGTTTGAAGAATCAATTTGAATTGATTCCAAAGGCATGCTGTAGAATAGATATCAGTATTGGGTTCAAAAATTCCCCCTAAAAATAATTAAACACCCATTAAGCCTTCAGAAGGCTCTACTATGTCTCATGAAGATGAAGAAATACAACATGACATATCCAAATTACAAGAGAAAGTGCACCAAATTTTGCTCTCGCAAAGAGAAACAAAAAATGAAATGGATGTTTTGAAGAAAAGCATGGAAGCTAAGATGTATGGTTTGAAGAAAGGTGTGGAAGATATAATGGATGGTTTGAAGAATGGTATGGAAGAAAAAATGGAAGATTTGGAGGAAGACGTGGAAGGTTTGAAGGAACGTTTGTCAAAGTTGATACAAGAAATGACTCCTAATGGCGAAAAGATAGTAGAGGAAACTCATGATGAGAAAACAATAAATGTTAATTGTGATTTCATAAACTCTAATGTTGGATTGAAGAACCACCATATTCCAAAGATGGATATGAGGAAGTTTTATGGCAAGGATCTCGTAACATGGATACTACAGATGGAGCAATATTTTGATCTCAATAATGTGCAAAACACACAAAAGGTATGCATTGCAACTTTACATTCAAAACAACATACATTTGTATGGTATCGATGGTTTTTCTCCCATAAAAAAATTGTCACTTGGTCAATTTTTACAGAGGAAATGATAGCACGTTATGAGGACAAAGAGCAACACTTTATTTAGCCAATTGATAAATCTCAAACAAAAGGTTTCAGTGGTGGAGCACATTGAGGAATTCCAAAAATTAAATATAAGGGTAACTGATATTCTAGAGGAACACAAGATTGATGTCTCCATAGGTACTTTAAAGGATAACTTCCAACATGAATTTCGCATTTGGGAACCTGATTCATTGGAGAAGGCATTCAGGTTGGCAAGAAAAATTGAATGTAAAATTATGGCGACAAGGAAGCCTACCACTCACATCTATAAAGATGGAAGTGTTGCTACTCCTAGACTTCAAAACCTACAAGGTTGACACCACAATAATTGGAAGAAAAAAGAGAAAAAGGGCTTTGCTACAGTTGTGATATAAAATACACTAAAGGTCATAAGTGTGCTGAGAAGAAATTATTTTACATAGATTGTGAAGAGGAGGAGTAAAATGAACAAGAAACTTCAAAAGAAGAGGATATACACGAGAATTCAACCCTAGAAGAAGAAGAAATGAGTCTGACTAGATCATGTAATGCATTGGTAGGAATTACCACTCCTCAACCTCTCAAGAGAGAAGGACATATCAAGAAGAAAAAGGTAACAATGTTGATTGATTCGGCTAGTACCCATAATTTTATTCATTGTAAGGTAGCCAAGGAATTGAATTGTTTCCTATACCCAGCACTACAATGTCAAGTGATGGTTTCAAATGGAGGAACTATAAATTGCTCTGGAAAATGCCATAATAACAAGCTAGCCATGGGGGAATATGTATTGAATAGTGCAATGATTTCCATCCCAATGGGAGGTGTTGATGTTGTACTAGGAGTACAATGGTTACAATATTTGGGGACGGTAGCTTTTAATTTTCAAGAACTTTTCTTGAAATTTTTTTCAGAAGAAAAGGAAATCGAATTACGTGGTATCCAGGGAAGCCAGGAACGATAATAATCTCTAATGTCATTACAAAGCTTCTGAAGAAAGAACAATGAGGCATAATTGAACAATTATGCTCACTAGAAGTTCCAACATCAAAATCATCTATTTCTCCATATCTCCAACGAGTCTTGGACAATCATTCCAAGGTGTTTGAAACTCCCAAAGGACTCCGACATATTCATGATCATGATTATGCTATTCATTTGATTCCAGGAAGTGTTCCTCCAAACATTAGGCCTTACAGATTTCCTTATTTCCAAAAGAGCGAAATTGAACGTATGATTGCAGAAATGTTAGAGGTTGGTATAATTTAACCTAGTCAAAGTTCTTTCTCTACTACAGTAGTATTGGTACACAAGAAGGATGGATAATGGAATATGTGTTCGGATTATAGGGAGCTCAATAAGCTCACTATTAAAGATAAATTTCCCATTCATGTGATTGATGAATTATTGGATGAATTACATGGAGCAATTTATTTTACCAAGTTGGATCTTCATTCATGATATCATCAAATTAGAATGAAGATTGAAGATATTCTGAAAACAACATTTCGAACTCATGAGGGTCATTATGAATTTTGGTCATGCCTTTTGGCCTTACTAATGCACCTTCTACATTTCAAGGGTTGATGAATTTTATTTTCAAACCCTTCCTTAGAAAATTTGTGCTCGTATTTTTTGATGATATACTAATATACAACAGGTCTTGGAAGGAGCATGTTCAACATGTTGATAGGGTTATCAACCTATTGGAGGAGAAACAATGATATGAAAAAAAATCCAAATGTTTCTTTGGAGTACAAGAGGTGGAATATCTGGGTCATATTGTATCTCAAGATGGTGTTAAGGTAGACCATAACAAAATTAAATCCATTAAGTAATGGAAAGTCCCCACAACCATAAAGCAGTTGCACGGATTTCTTGGGTTAACATGGTATTATCGCAAGTTTTTTAAGAATTATAGGAGAATAGAAGTACCTATAACAACATTCTTGAAGAAAATTGCATTTTCATGGAATCCTGAAGAAACTAAGGCGTTTGAACATATTAAAGAGGCAATGTGCCTAACACCAGTGTTAGCTATGCCAGACTTCACAAAAACCTTTATTATGGAATGTGAAGCCTCAGGAAATGGAATTTGTGTTATTTTAATGCAAGAAGGAAGACCCATTTCTTTTGAAAGTCATCCAATCAAAGGAAAGTATTTACAAAAGGCTATTTATGATAAGGAAATGTTGGCAATACTACATGCACTAAAGAAATGGTGACCTTACCTAATGGGAAGACACTTCAAGGTAAAAGCTGATCATGATAGTCTTAAACACTTTTTGGAACAAATAATATCTTCAGAAGAGCAGCAAAAATGGGTCACAAATATGTTGGGTTATGAATTTGAAATCATATACAAAAAAGGGAAGCTAAATGTTGTTGCAGATGCACTCTCAAAAAAGGATGAAGAGGTGGAAGCATTGCTTTGTGCCATTTCTATTATCCAACCAGATTGGATAACCGAAGTAAGGAATGAATGGAAGAAGGACCAAGAAGTGTGGACACTCATTCAAAAGTTGCAGCAAGATCCTAGTACATCTGATACATTTATTTGGAAAAATTATTCCTTATGGTACAAAGATCGCTTATATATTTGCAAGAATTCCCAACTAAAACAAAACATTCTTTTGGAATTGCACACTTCTCCTTTAGGAGGACACACGAGATTTTTTAAAACTTACCACAGGGTGAAGAAAGATTTTTTTTGGGATGGCCTTAAATCTGATATTCAAGAGTTTGTGGCGAAATGTTTTGTTTTCCAAAAAAATAAAGTTGATACAATTAATACCTCGGGTCTTCTACAACCTTTATCCATTCCATGTCAATGTTGGGAGGATATTTCAATGTATTTTATCATAGGTTTACCTAAGTCCAAAGAAAAGAGTGTCATGATGGTGGTAGTTGATAGAATTACCAAGTATGCACACTTTGGTGCATTATCTCATCCATTTAAATCAAGTATAATCGACACTGCATTTATGGAAACAATTCAAAAGCTACATGGAAACTCGAATATTATTGTAAGTGACAAAGATCCCATTTTTACAGGAAATTTTTAGATGAAATTATTTTCTTGTTTGGGTACTCAAATAGCTCATAGCTCATCTTATCATCCTCAATCCGATGGTCAAACTGAGATAGTGAATAAATGTTTGGAATTATACCTTCGTTGTTCTTTATCTGATAAGCATGCAGAATGGGTCAAGTGGTTACCTCTCATTGAATGGTGGCATAACACTTCCTTCCATACTGCAGCAAAAATGACCCCATTTATGGCATTTTATGGATATCATCCACAGTCCATCACATCTTCTTTAAGGGAAAATTCTAGGGTTCAAGCAGTGGAAGATCACATCGAGTATCAACAAGAAGTTCTCCAACTCTTAAAGGATAACCTAAATTTGGCACAAAATCAAATGAAACAAAAGGAAAATCAATGTTGCAGTGAGAGAAGTTTTGATGTAGGAGACTGGGTATTTTTACGGATACAACCATAGAAATAAATGTCCCTCAAGCAAGCTAAGAAGGATAATAAATAATCAACAAAGTACTATGGTAATTACAAGGTGTTGCAAAAGATTGGTACTATGGCATACAAATTGGAGCTTCCTGCTTCTTCACGAGTGCATTTAGTTTTCCATGTTTCATGCTTAAATAAGGTTATAGTGGACAAACTTCCAGTTCAAACAATATTTCTAGAACTTTATGAGGAAGGAAAAACCATATTGGAAGCTGAAGCAGTCATGGAAACAAGAACTCAACAGCTACGAAATCGATCAATTTCAGAGTATCTCATCAAATGGAAGAACTTACCCACTGAAGATTCTACATGGGAGGATGAGAATTTTATACAGAGGCACCCAGAGCTACTCAAGCATTGAGGACAACACTTTTTTGATGGAGAGGAGCATGGTAGGCCCCTATATTACTAGTATATTCCCTTATTGTTGTTAGTGTAACCCCCTTATTGTTATTGTTGTACCCGTGTAACCCTCATATTGTTATTATTATGCCCTTACATTAAGATTGTTAGGTCATCTATGATTACATTGTCACCCCATAGACTTCTATATATAAAAAGGAGGTTTTGTCATTTGTATCATCCAAGAATTGTTCATTTATGTAATGTATTGGAGGTTTCCCCCTCGTATTGGCTTATTTCTAAGGTGTTGATCTCTCTTTTCTTCTATTTTTGGAGCTGGTTTCATTATAGATGGTCTATTTATAGATGTATGTGCGAGCTCTATTTATAGATCACATGTCTATTTATAGATGCATGTAGGCTATTATTATCCCTTAATAATAGTTTGAAAATAAACAATAATCTATTCTCAATGAGCACTTGGAAATAGTTAATTGAAGTGGAAAATCAGTTAGCTATAGGAAATTCAAGTTCAAAGGTTGGTTGGTGGGACATGCAAGTGGAATTAGTTGTGACTGAGTGATTAGAAGTTGTAACAGAGTTGGAAGTGTAGTTATGTGAGTTGTAAAGTAGTTTAACTCAATTAAGTGAGTTAAACTGAATTGTGCTAGTTGTAACTGAAGATACAATAATGAGAGATCAGTGAATTAATTATTAATTAATTCACAATCAGTGGTCTCACATGCAATTGAAGATTTACTACTGTTAACTACATGCATGTCAGATCCAGTGCAGACCCAATTGAGATGTAGGTGAAAGGGAAAGTTTGACTATCAGTTGTGATATTAGTGGGTGTAGTCATGAAACCACACACACATTGGATGTGCCCATGAGGATTGTGTATTAAAGGAAACCAGGATTCCATTCATTCAGGGATTGCTATCAGCTGGGATTTCGCAGTGGAGGCAGGCTATTTGAAGGCAGTAAATTGGCTAAGGAATTTGCCAATTTTTGCATGACAGTGTGAAACAATTTTATATTTTACTAAGAGCTCTTAGATTAGAGTTTGTATGATATTTTTTCATGATCCATGATATATACATAATATATGATAGTGGGATTTTTAGCTTTATGCTTTCTCGGTAAAAACATCCGTGTTATGTGTGATTGATCATTTTTCTTGATATTGCAATTGGCGATCATGTTTTAAATTCCACAATATTTTTGTAGATGCGATTTTGTATTTAATAATGGCATACAATTGTTAGATTAGGAGAATCCAGGAAATACATAATTTGTATTAAAATTTTTACATGGTATCAGAGCACATGAGATTGGAATTTTGAAGCAGGAGTTGAGTTTGTTGGTGGAAAGAATTCGAATTTGTAGAAAGATTTTCTTGGTGCTACAGTTGAGTAAACATAAAAATGGCTTTCAATAGCTTGCGGCTAGAGTATGCACTCGAGGGTAGCTCGAACTGCATTTCTTGAAAGGATAAGATGGAGGCAGTGCTCGAAGATAATGGCTTGAAGGAATTCATTGACAATGATGTTCCTAAGCCCACTTCAACAGATGATGCATTAATTGATGCATGGCAAAAGAAAGTGGCAAAGGTGAGGAGGATTTTGTTGGAAGGTGTATAAGACCACATTGTCTCAAGCCTTCATGGGAAAGCCACACCATATTCTATGTGGAAGGCTTTGATGGATCTTTTCCAAAGCAGCAATGACCATAGGAAATTGGCGCTCAAAGATAAACACAGGAAGATCTAGATGGAAAAGGTTGACAACATTCCAAAGTATTTCATGAAGTTTGTCCAATGTTGGGATGAATTGGGGAGTGTGTGAATAACTATTGCTAATAATAATTTGCTGAGCTTAGCTCTCTTGGGACTTCCTAAAAGTTGGCACAGTTATGAAGACTCTGTCAATAGACAGGAAAAACTGCTGGATTGGGAACGACTGTGGTCGGATCTAGTGCAGGAGGAGTTCAATCAGAACACCAGAGATATATATTCATCAAAGCATGATGATGAAGATGATTGTGCTTTGGCTGCCAAGAAAAAGAAGTGGAAGGGTAAGAATTTCCATTCCAAATCCAAGTCTAAAGGCAAGAAGTTGGATTTTTCCAAGGTGAACTGTTTTCACTATCACGAACATTGGCATCTCGCTACTAACTGTTCGTGGAATAATAAGAATAGGAAGGCTACTGGAGCTGCAGCTAGTGAGGCCCTTGCCTCGCAATTTGAACTTGGCTTATCCTTGATCACATGCATGGTGTCAAGTGCATTAGGATCGGTGTGGTATCTGGATAGTCACACTTCCTTCCACATTACGGGAGATAAGGAGATTTTCAGTGACTAGGAGGAGAAAGATCTCCAAATGCATATAGAGATGGGTGACAATGGACAATACAGTGCAACTGGCATTGGTACCATTACCTTTCAGAGGGATTCAGGTAAACCATTTCAATTGAAATATGTTATGCATGTTCCAGGTCTGAAGAAAAACTTGGTCTTAGTCACAATGTTGGAGGACAGAGGCTATGAAGTTGTTTTCAGCGATGAAAAAGCTTTCCTGCGACACAAAACAATGGGTCAATCCAAATGGATAGGGATTCGAGTTAATACTCTCTACAAGCTATAGGTAGATGGTTGCGCTGCCATGATGGGAAAGGCGGAAAAAGTGGTGAGCCAGGATGAGGGTGAATTATGGCATAGGCGATTGGGCCATCTTCATCATGGAGCCTTGAAATTCATGTAGAAAATATCTACTGGAATTCCAATGTGAACATTTGCTTAGTTAGATTAGTGCAAGGGTTGCACCATGTGGAAGTATGTAAAGTCCACCTTTCATGAAAAGGAGAATCTTGCTTTAGTGATCCTGGAGAGAGTTCACATAGACGTGTGTGGATCGTTCTTGGTTGCTTAAACAACAAAACATAAGTATTATGTTGTTTTTTTTTATGACTTTTCTCGTAAATGTTGGATCTTCTTCATGCAGAAGAAGGATCAAACATTCTCAAAGTTTTGTGAGTTTAAGGCATTGGTGGAAAAAGAGTTGGGGAAGAAAGTGAAGGCTCTGAGGAGGAATAATGGTGGAGAATAATTCTCTAATGAATTCAAATACTTCTACAACAAAGAAGGAATTCGAAGAGAACTCATGGCACCTCATAACCAACATAAAAATGGGGTTGTGGAGAGGAAGAGCAAAATGATCGTGGGTGAAGCACGAGCGATGTTGCATGATCAGGGCATACCAATGAATTTGTGGGTGGAACCATTCAAAACTGCGGTTTATGTTTAAAATTGTTGTCCTCATAGAGTATTTGGCATGATTACACCTGAAGAAGCTTTCACTAGTAAGAAACCGGATGTTTCACACTTTAATATTTTTGGCTCATCTGTTTATGTGCATGTGACCAAGAATGCCAGGAAGAAGCTGGAGCCAACTCCTGAAGTTGGGATATTTGTGGGGTACACAGAGACACCCCATAATTATCATGTGTATTTTCCTAATAGTAAGATGATTGTTATGCGACGGGATATAAAATTTGATGAGGGGAAATCCATGTGGTTGTCACTTGAGAGGGAGATGGAATTGCATGCGGAGAAGGAACCATTGGTTCCCAAAGATGAGTCTCTAGATGTGGATCAGCCATAGGAGGAGGTTCATGGAGTGGAGGAGTTCACTCACGCAGAGCCAAACATCAGAATTGGCAGAAGTCATACCACAAAAGCTGAGAGGCTGAGACTTGATGTTGTGCAGAATGTAGGATCCCCTACTTCACAGTGCAGACAAAGACAGTCTCCTAACCGATTTACTAGATACATGGCTCTCATGAGAAAATGTATTGTGACTAATCCATCTTCCTTTCAAGAAGAAGTGTAGGATCCCACATGGGTGGATGCAATGGTGGAGGAGTATGACTCCATTGTCAAAAATAGTTCTTGGGAAATTGTTCCAAGGCCGGTTGATAAATCAGTGGTAGGTTCGAGATGGATCTACAAGGTAAAGCAAGCTACCGATGGGAGTGTTAAGAAATACAAGGCCATATTTGTGGCCCGGGGCTTCTCACAGATTGAGGGGATTGATTATGAAGAAACCTTTGCACCTATCACAAGGTATTCTTCCATAAGGACCATCCTTGCTCTCTCAGCGCAGATGGGCTGGTGCATTCATGATATGTATGTGAAGACTGTGTTTCTCAATGGGATGATTGAGGAAGAGGTGTACATAGAGCAGCCTGAAGGATTTGAGATCTTCAGCAGCAAGTCGCATGTGTTTCGACTCAAAAGAGCATTGTATGGGCTGAAACAAGCACCCTAGGATGGGTACACTCGGATAGACAGCTATTTCACCGGACTGGGCTTCACCAAAAGTGAGGCAGATGCAAACTATACCAAATTGTGGTGGAGGGTAAGCTTTTAATCATTTTTATTTATGTTTATGATTTAATATTGACTCTTGATGAGCAGCTAATACACTCATGCAGTGAGGACCTTGCAAAGGAGTTCGAGATGAAGGATATGGGCCTCCTTCATTATTTCCTTGGATTGGGAATATGGCAGTGAGATGGTGAAATTTTCATGTCTCAAGGCAAGTATGTAAGGGAGATACTGGTTAAGTTTCACATGGAGGGCTGCAAACCCATGGATACTCCTCTTTTAGGAAACCAGAGGAAAGAGGATGCTACATCTGGAGAGGTAGTGGATGCTACTGTCTATCGACAATTAGTGGGTTAGCTAATGTATCTAGTGAACATGAGACTGGAAATTTTCTATGCCGTTAACCAGCTAAGTCAAGTGATGGTTAAGCCTACCAAGCTCTTTTGGAAGGCGGGCAAGCATGTCCTGAGATACTTGAGGGGCACATCTGAGTATGGCTTATGGTACAGACAGATGGATGAGGTGAAGTAACATGGCTTCATGGATGCAGATTGGGTGGGTGACCCAATGGATAGAAAGAGCACATGAGGGGGGATCTTTAGTATCAGATCTACAAATGTTTCTTGGTATAGAAGGAAGCAGAGATCCGTGGCACTCAGTTCAATGGAAGCAGAATACATGGCAGCGAGTCAAACTGCATGTGAGGTTATCTGGATGAGAAAGATCTTGGTTGGTTTGTTTGGTTCTCATTTAGATCCGACAGTGATTCATTTTGATAATAAAACTTGCATTAAACTCTCGATTACTCCTGTTTTTCATGATAGATCTAAGCATACAGATATCTGGTATCATCATATCAGATATTGTGTGTAGTGGAAGATCATGTTGCTTCAGTACATTCCTACGGAAGATCAAGATGCAGACATTCTGACGAAGGCGCTCACCAGGAGAAAATTTGAATACCATAGAGACAGGATCAGGGTGAATGATAATCCCTTTCTTGTTGAGAGGGAGTGTTAAGATTCAACAAGAAGATCCTAGTGAAAATTAGGCACCTACACTAGGATGGAGCCTCAGGCTATTTTTAGGTGGAGGTGTATTTATAGATGCATGAGAAAATTCTATTTATATATGATGTCTATTTATATATGCATGAGAAAATTCTATTTATAGATGATGGTATATTTATAGATGTATGTGCAAGTTCTATTTATAGATCGCATGTCTATTTATGGATGCATGTCAGCTATTATTATCCCTTAATAATAGTTTGACAATAAACAATAATCTATTCTCAATGAGCACTTGGAAATATTTAACTGAAGTGGAAAATCGGTTAGCTATAGGAAATTCGAGTTCAAAGGTTGGTTGGTGGGACATGCAAGTGGACTTAGTTGTGACTGAGTGATTCGAAGTTGTAACAGAGTTGGAAGTGTAGCTATGTGAGTTGTAAAGTATTTTAACTCAGTTAAGTGAGTTAAAATCAGTTGTGCTAGTTGTAACTGAAGATACACTAGTGAGAGATCAGTGAATTAATTATTAATTAATTCATAATCAGTGGTCTCACATGCAACTGAATATTTACTATTCTTAACTACATGCATGTGAGATCCAGTGGAGACCCAGTTGATATCTAGGTGAAAGGGACAGTTTGAATATCAATTATGACATTAGTGGGTGCACTCATGCAACCACACACACATTGGATGTACCCATGAGGATTGCGCAGTCAAGGCAAGTAGGATTCCATTCATTCAGGGATTGCTATCATATGGGATTGCGTAGTGGAGGCAGGCTGTGTGGAGGTAGTAAATTGGCTAAGGAATTCTCCAATTTTTGTATGATAGCGTGAGATGATTGTATGTTATATTGAGAACTCTTGGATTAGAGTTTTGTATGAGATTTTTTCATAATCCATGATATATACATGATATATGATAGTGGGCTTTTTAGCTTTATGATTTCCTAGTAAAAACATATGTGTTATGTGTGGTTGATCTTTCTTCTTGATATTGCAATTGGCGACTGTGTTTTAAATTCCACAAGATTTTTGTAGAAGTGATTTTGTATTTAACAGTGGCATATAATTGTTAGATCAAGAGAATCCAGGAAACACATAATTTGTATTAAAATTTCTACATCTCTATGTATGGGCCATGTTTGATGAATGAATTTTCCTAGAGATCAAGTTATCTCAATAAACCTCTTTCATTTGCAATGAAGAATAAATTCTTTTAAGATCACTTTTATTCTCTTTCCCTTTGTTGTCCTCTGAGATAATTGGGGTTAATAAATTATTCCAGAGCATCTATAATATTTTTTTTTGTTTTAAGTTTGGAATATTTGGATGAACAGTGGCATAAAACAATTTGCAACAATTGTGTCTAAACTCTAGATAATATTAATTAATAAGGAAAAGGGCTATTGCTTTAGTTCACACAGTGATTGAATATTTGCATGTGTTTAAGCAGAGAATGTAAGAAGATATGATTATTTAAGTATTCAAATTTAATGTTTTAAATAACCATAAGTGTGAAAACCTTTAAACGATGTTCAAAAGCTTAACAAAACATATTTAATATTATGAAGATGCTGATAGTTTATTGATGTAGATGGACTTACTTTAATGTAATTACACCAAGAGAATAGGGTGATAAATATCTTTTTGTATATTTTCATATATGTCTTTGCTATTAAAACAACATAATTTATGACCTAGATATATTAAAATCTTGGATGGTTTTAATCCTTTATGTTTAGATTTATAGTTTAGGACAAATATATAAAATAGAAAAATATCAAACACATAATTGAATATTCTTATCTAGTGTTAAATTTAAATACATCTATTTGTTCTACCAAGACTGAAGAAACCAAAATTGTTTTGGATTTTGGAAGATACTCCTTTAACATCACTTATTCTAGCTATTTCATTCATTTTCATTATGAGACTTTTTACCCACAACTTCATGGGTGACATCCCTAGGAGAATATTTTCTCCATGATGGACCTCAGCCAATATCCAATAGCCCCTTTCATCCCTTAAATAGCTTGTTGTGCCATCTCTTTGCCACCTGAGCCAACCATGTGGTCCCTCACCCATCTGTCTTGATCGTATGTTTGAAGGTGGGCCTCATGAACCTAAAGATATCTCTTGTCATTTGGTAATTCAGTAATTGGTTTACTTATCACGGTCATTTCTGGGCATGGATTTATGGGGGGATTCAATAGAAAGAGTGGGCTTATTTTGTGCTCCTGTCCCCTTAACCTATTTTGGATGTTACCCTTGGATTTTAGTCTTGTGGGATCTACTTTAATGACCATTTCGTTTTGGGGTAGTACTACTTTGGAAAACCTAACTTTGGCTATGTGGTCCCACTCCCTTATCCACATATACCACTCCCCTTCCATTCACTATACCCCCATTCATCATCTCTCCCACATGGGTCCACATTTCCTCACTGGGTGCACATATGGTTAGCCTCCCCATTCCCTTGCCCCCACCTTGGTTCAGGCTTGGAAAGATGCCCTGGAAGTTGAAGCAGTTGAAAACAAAAGTAAAATAATAAATGGATACATTCAAAAAGAAAATGAACCACAAGATGCAAAAGATGGTCGGGACAAACATAATTAGCACATGGGAAAAATACAATGCATGAGCTCTACCCCATATCCATGGCTATCACCCTGGTTCCATTGGCCCTAGATGAGCCTCCTTTATCATTCAGGAGCCCATGATTGTCCCAACCCCCTGGAGAGAAATGAACCACCCTACTAATAAGGGGGAATTACTACTATATCTTACACATCATGCTCTTATCCTTTGAGCCCCAAACAGTTATAAAATAAAAACTATAAAAGGTAAAATTAATATAAAGAAGGTTCGAAACATCAAGGTCAGGGCACCTCATGTACCACAATTTATCCCTTCTACACATTACATACCCAGGTGTTGGCTTCCCTTTCTCTAACTACCCTTATTCCCTAATATGTGGCCCAAGATTACCACTATAATTCCTTATTCCATTTCACCTCTTTATCATGTTCCACCACCATTTGAGGGATGTACCTTAGACATACTATGCCCTATAAAATTAGAAACCACCTAATAAGGTACTTGGCTAAACCCCTTTATAGCTTGGAGACATTAGCACATGCCAAATCCCACTATGGAAGGGCATGCCATTATGAAGTATTAAAATGTTTCACATGGTTTTTAAGATATTTTACCCAATTATTTTACTGACTTGTTGTACTGGAAGGCCAGGGGATGCATTGGATCTTATGTAGGATTTCAGATGGTGTCCATTTGGGTCTGGTCTCCCTATACGCGTCATAACCCTCCAAAGGGCTGCATTGGCATATATAGGGTGTGTGTAGAGATCCATGGGCCTCCAAAGTAGTATAAAACACTCCATGGATCCGCAGATATGTTCAAATATTTCCAGAGATCCACCTTTTAGACGAGGAAGATGCATTTGGTACATTATACCCAACTGGCCCCACAGGTGCACCACACACTTACTAGGGGTTCTAGGACTTTTACGATGACATGGAAGCATTCATTCCACCATCTAAGAACTTATAGAGGGTCTACAGGAATCTTCAACTCATATGGAGAACCATGAGGTCATTAGTTGTGCCCCCACAACAACTAGGAGCACCACAGGTTTATTGTTTGGAGAACAAGGGGCCATCCCCTTGTACATCACTTTTGAGGATCTTATTGATTATTATGGCACTTATGGACCTCATTAGGACTCTTGGATGGCCCTACGAAATGCATAGATTATTATTTGACCTACTGATAGGCTTATTATTTTATTTGTGAGCTAGTTTGGTTGGCTTCTCACCAAAAGTTAGTTAATTTTCACATTATTTTAGTTTTAGGGGATAATTTAGGCCCATTAGGTAATTTAAACTCCTGATTATTGTATAAATAGGAGTAACTTGATTTCATTTATATCATCACTTGGATTTGGATCATTCACTCATTAGGGAACTTCACACTTTTTCCTTGGTGGATATTTTTGGATAATGGAAGAATTTTGATGTATGGATTGGTTTCTTCTTATCTTGGAGATTATTATATTGAAAATATGATGTTAGTTGGATATATTCTCTTACATTTAAGTGGAATTTTAACTCTATTTTATTTCATTTTACTTCATACATTAGTTATGAGATGTTCGTTATTTTAGGGCTAATTGTTGTATGCATTTACAACATCAATGTGGAATTATGTTTCTATTTAGCTTATCTCTTGTTGAGATTCAACAAGAAGATCCTAGTGAAAATTAAGCACCTACACTAGGATGGAGCCTTAGGCTATTTTTAGGTGGAATTCTATTTATAGATGCATGAGAAAATTCTATTTATAGATGATGTCTATTTATAGATGCCTAAGAAAATTCTATTTATAGATGATGGTGTTAGGTCCCTATATTACTAGTATAGTCCCTTATTGTTGTTAGTGTAACCCACTTATTGTTATTGTTGTACCCCTGTAACCCCCATATTGTTATTATTGTGCCGTTACATTATTATTGTTAGGTCAACTAGGATTACATTGTGGCCCCAGGGACTCCTATATATAGAAAGGAGGTTTTGTCATTTACATCATCCAAGAATTGTTCATTTATGTAATATATAGGAGGTTTCCCCCTCGAAGTGGCTTATTTGTAAGGTGTTAATCTCTCTTTTCTTCTATTTTTGGAGCTAGTTTCATAACATTTGGTATTAGAGCTTTGGATTCTAGGGTTTCATTGCTCCAAATAGGTCATCATGGAATTTTCTCTATAACTTGTTTTCTACGAAGGTTCAAAAGCTGAAATGTTACAGAGCGAAGCAGAAATCTTGAGGAGCATCGTGTAAAAATTTTAGATTTTGGTTCGCAATATTTTCGGAGATATGATCTGTGGAAGTTAGGGCTTTTTTAGGCTCCCAAATTTCACCTAAAATAGGTCATCGTGGAATTTTCACTAAAAAAAAATTTTCTACGAAGATTCAGAATCTGAAATTTTTATGAAGAGATACCGAAATCCTGTGGAACTTCGTGTATAAATTTCAGATCTTGGTTCGTAATATTTTAGGAGATATGATCTTTGGCAGTTAAAGTTGTTTCAGGCTCCCAAATTTCATCTCAAAGAGGTGACCGTGGGAAAATCATCATAACTCTGTCCCTGAGTGTTCGATTGGAATTCTCTAAAAAGTGGCCGCAATTACACGGACTTTAGTTTCCTGTGTATCAATTTTAGAGTTGAAGGAGGAAACAATGACACGTGGAACATCGTACAACTTTTCTCTACTGAACCAGTCCATAATTAGGGAATTGAATTGTTTCCTATACCCAACACTAGAATTTCAAGTGATGGTTGAAAATGGAGGAACTATAAATTGCTCTAGAAAATGCCATAATATCAAGCTAGCCATGGGGGAATATGTATTGAATAGTCCAATGCTTTCCATCCCAATGGGAGGTGCTGATGTTGTACTAGGAGTATAATGGTTACAATCTTTGGGGACAGTAGCTTTGAATTTTCAAGAACTTTTCTTGAAATTTTGTTTGGAAGGAAAGGAAATCGAATTATGGGGTATCACAGGGAAGCCAGGAAATATAGTAAGCTCTAATGTCATGAAAATATTCTGAAGAAATAACAACGAGGCGTAATTGCAAAATTATGCTCACTAGAAGTTCCAACATCAAAATCATCTATTTCTCCAGATCTCCAAAAAGTATTGGACAATCATTCCAAGGTGTTTGAAACTCCCAAAGGACTCCCACCTATTCGTGATCATGATTATGTTATTCATTTGATTCCAGGAAGTGTTCCTCCAAACATCAGGCCTTACAGACATCCTTATGTCCAAAAGAGCAAAATTGAATGTATAATTGCAGAAATGTTAGAGGCTGGTATAATTCAACCTAGTCAAAGTTCTTTCTCTGCTCCAATAGTATTGGTACATAAGAAGGATGGATCATGGTGCATGTTTCTAGATTATAGGGAGCTCAATAAGCTCACTATTAAAGATAATTTCCCATTCCTGTGATTGATGAATTATTGGATGAATTACATGGAGAAACTTATTTTACCAATTTGGATCTTCATTCAAGATATCATCAAATTAGAATGAAGACTGAAGATATTCCAAAAACAACATTTCGAAATCATGAGGGTCATTATAAATTTTTGGTCATGCCTTTTGGCCTTACCAATGCACCTTCTACATTTCAAGGGTTGATGAATTCCATTTTCAAACCCTTCCTTAGAAAATTTGTGCTAGTATTTTTTGATGATATACTAATCTACAGCAGGTCTTGGAAGGATCATGTTAACATGTCGATAGGGTGCTCAAACTATTGGAGGAGAAAAAATTATATGCAAAAACATCTAAATGTTTCTTTGGAGTACAGGAGGTGGAATATCTGGGTCATATTGTATTTCACGAGGGTGTTAAGGTAGACCCTAATAAAATTAAATCCATTAAGTAATGGAAAGTCCCCACAACCATAAAGTAGTTGCGCAGATTTCTCGGGTTAACAGGTTATTATCACAAGTTTGTTAAGAATTATGGGAGAATAGCAGCACCTCTAACAAAATTATTGAAGAAAGATGCATTTTCATGGACTCCTGAAGCAACTAAGTTCTTTGAACATCTTAAAGAGGCAATGTGCCTAGCACCAGCCTTATCTATGCCAAACTTCACAAAAACCTTTATTGTGAAATGTGAAGCCTCGGGAAATGGAATTGGTGTTGTTTTAATGCAAGAAGGAAGACCTATTGATTTTGAAATTCATCCAATCAAAGGAAAGTATTTACAAAAGGCTATTTATGAGAAGGAAATGGTTGAAATACTACATGCACTAAATAAATGGCGACCTTACCTAATGGGAAGACACTTCAAGGTAAAAAATGTCCATGATAGTCTTAAACACTTTTTGGAACAAAGACTATCTTTAGAAGAGCAGTGAAAATGGGTCACAAAGATGTTAGGTTATGAATTTGAAATCATATACAAAAAATGGAAGCTAAATGTTGTTGCAGATGCACTTTCAAGAAAGGATTAAGAGGTGGAAGCATTGCTTTGTGCCATTTCTATTATCCAACAAAATTGGATAACCGAAGAAAGGAATGAATGGAAGAAGGACCAAGAAGTGTGGACACTCATTCAAAAGTTGTAGCAAGATCCTAGTACATATGATACATTTATTTGGAAAAATGATTCCTTATGGTACAAAGATCACTTATATATTTGCAAGAATTCCCAACTAAAACAAAATATTCTTTTGGAATTGCACACTTCTCCTTTAGGAGGACACTCAGGGTTTTTTAAAACTTACCACAGGGTGAAGAAAGATTTTTTTTGGGATGGCCTTAAATCTGATATTCAAAAGTTTGTGGTGGAATGTTTGGTTTTCCAGCAAAATAAAGTTGAGACAATTAAGACCCCGAGTCTTCTACAACCTTTATCCATTCTAAGTCAAAGTGGGAGGATATTTCAATGGATTTTATGACAGGTTTACCTAAGTCCGAAGGAAAGAGTGTCATGATGGTGGTAGTTGATAGAATTACCAAGTATGCACACTTTGGTACATTATCTCATCCATTTAAATAAAGTACAGTTACTACTACATTTATGGAAACAATTTAAAAGCTACATGGAAACTCGAAGATTATTTTAAGTGACAAAGATCTCATTTTTACAGGAAATTTTTGGACGAAATATTTTCTTGTTTGGGTACTCAACTAGCTCATAGCTCATCTTATCATCCTGAATCTGATGGTCAAACTGAGATAGTGAATAAATGTTTGGAATGATATCTTCGTTGTTTTGTATCTGATAAGCAAGCAGAATGGGTCAAGTTGTTACCTCTCACTAAATGGTGGTATAACACTTCCTTCCATACTACAGCAAAAATGACCCTATTTATGGCACTTTATGGATATCATCCACCATCCATCACATCTTATTTAAGGGAAAATTCTAGGGTTCAAGCAGTGGAATATCACATCGAGCATCAACAAGAAGTTCTCCAACTCTTAAAGGATAACCTAAATTTGGCACAAAATCGAATGAAACAACAGGTAGATCAACATAACAGTGAGAGGAGTTTTGATGTAGGACACTGGGTATATCTACTACTACAACCATACAAACAAATTTCCCTCAAGCAAGCTAAGAAGGATAATAAATTATCGCCAAAGTACTATGGTCCTTACAAGGTGTTGCAAAAGATTGGTACTATGGGATACAAATTGGAGCTTCCTACGTCTTTGCGAGTGCATCTAGTTTTTGATGTTTCATGCTTAAATAAGGTTATAGGGGACAAACTTCAAATTCAAACAATATTTCCATAACTTGATGAGGAAGAGAAAACCATATTGGAACCTAAAGCAGTCACAGAAACAAGAACTCGACAGCTACGAAATTAATCAATTTCAGAGTATCTCATCAAATGGAAGAACTTACCCACTGAAGATTCTACATGGGAGGATGATAATTTTATACAGAAGCACCTGGAGCTACTCAAGCGTTGGAAAACACTTTTTTAAAGGAGAGGAGCATGTTAGGTCCCTATATTACTAGTATATTCCCTTATTGTTGTTAGTCTAACCCCCTTATTGTTATTGTTGTACCCCTATAACCTCCATATTGTTATAATTGTGCCCTTACATTATTATTGTTAGGTCATCTAAGATTAAATTGTGGCCCCATGGACTCCTATATATAGAAAGGACGTTTTGTCATTTGTATCATCCAAGAATTGTTCATTTCTGTAATGTATTGGAGGTTTCCCCCTCAAATTGGCTTATTTCTAAGGCGTTAATCTCTCTTTTCTTCTATTTTTGGAGCTGGTTTCATGATAGATGGCCTATTTATAGATTTATGTGTGGGTTCTATTTATAGATTGCATTTCTATTTATAGATGCATGTCAGCTATTATTATCCCTTAATAATAGTTGGACAATAAACAATAATCTATTCTCAATGAGCACTTGGAAATAGTTAACTGAAGTGGAAAATCAGTTAGCTATAGGAAATTCGAGTTAAAAGGTTGGTTGGTGGGACATGCAAGTGGACTTAGTTGTGACTCAGTGATTGGAAGTTGTAACAGAGTTGGAAGTGTAGTTATGTGAGTTGTAAAGTAGTTTAACTCAATTAAGTGAGTTAAACTTAGTTGTGCTAGTTGTAACTGAAGATACACTAGTGAGAGATGAGTGAATTAATTATTAATTAATTCAAAATCAGTGGTCTCACATGCAATTGAAGATTTACTACTGTTAACTACATGCATGTCAGATCCAGTGGATAGCCAGTTGAGATGTAGGCGAAAGGGAAAGTTTGACTATCAGTTGTGACATTAGTGGGTGCACTCATGCAACCACACACACATTGGATGTGCCCATGAGGATTGCATAGTCAAGGAAAGCAAGATTCCATTCATTCAGGGATTTCTATCAGCTGGGATTATGCAGTGGAGGCAGTAAATTGGCTAAGGAATTTTCCAATTTTTGTATGACAATGTCAGACAATTGTATATTGTACTGAGAGCTCTTGGATTAATGTTTTGTATGATATTGTTTCATGATCCATGATATATACATAATATATGATAGTGGGGTTTTTAGCTTTATGCTTTCCCAGTAAAAACATCTGTGTTATGTGTGATTTATCTTTCTTCTTGATATTGCAATTGGTGATTGTGTTTTAAATTCCGTAAGATTTTTATAGAAGAGATTCTGTATTTAACAATGGCATATAATTTTTAGATTAGGAGAATCCAGGTAATACATAATTTGTATTAAAATTTCTACTTGGTATCAAAGCATAGGAGATTGGAATTTTGAAGCAGGAGCTGAGTTTGTTGGTGGAAAGAATTCGAATTTGCAGAATTTTTTCTTGGTGCTACGGTTGAGAAAAAATCAAAATGGCTTTAAATGGCTTGCGGCTAGAGTATGCACTCGAGGGAAACTAGAACTACATTTCCTAGAAGGACATGATGGAGGCAGTGCTTGAAGATAATGGCTTGAAGGAATTCATTGACAAAGATGTTCCTAAGCCCACTTCAACAGATGTTGCACTAATTGTTGCATGGCAAAAGAAAGCGGAAAAGGCGAGGAGGATTTTGTTGGAAGGTGTGCAAGACCACATTGTCTCAAGCCTTCATGGGAAAGCCACACCATATTCTATGTGGAAGGTTTTGACGGATCTTTTCCAAAGCAACAACGACCATAGGAAATTGACGCTCAAAGATAAACTCAGGAAGATCAAGATGGAAAAGGGCGACAACATTCCAAAGTATCTCACGAAGTTTGTCCAATGTGGGGATGAATTGGGGAGTGTGGGAATAGCTGTTGCTGATGATGATTTTGTGAGCTTGGCTCTCTTGGGACTTCCTAATAGTTGGTAAGGTTATGAAGACTCTGTCAACGGATGAGAAATTTTTTTGGATTGGGAACGACTGTGGTCGGATCAAGTGCAGGAGGAGTCCAGGCGGAACACCGGAGATGGCTCTTCCTCAAAGCATGATAACGAAGAGGATTGTGCTTTGGCTTCCAAGGCAAAGAAGGGGAAGGGGAAGAAATTCCCTTCCAAATCTGAGTCTAAAGGAAAGAAGTTGGATTTGTCCAAGGTTAAGTGTTTTCACTGTCACGAACATTGGCATCTCGCTATTAACGGTCTGCAAAAGAAGAAGAAAATGAAGGCTGATGGAGTTGTAGCTCGTGAGGCTCTTTCCTCGCAATTTGAACTTGACTTGTCCTTGATCGAATGCATGGTGTCAAGTGCATTGGGATCAGTGAGGTATTTGGATAGTGGCGCTTCCTTCCACATGACAAGAGATAAGGATATTTTCAATGACTTGGAGGAGAAAGATCTCTAAATGCATATAGAGATGGGCGACGATGGATGATACAGTGCGAATAACATTGGTGCCATTACCTTTCAGAGGGAGTCAGGTAAAAAATTTCAATTAAAACATGTTATGCATGTTCCAGGTCTGAAGAAAAACTTAGTCTTAGTGGCAATGTTGGAGGACAGAGGGCATGACATTGTTTTCAGCGATGGAAAAGCTTTCGTGTGCTGCCATGATGGGCAAGGCGGAAAAAGTGGTGAGCCGAGATGAGGATGAATTATGGCAAAGGTCATTGGGCCATCTTCATCATGGAGCCTTGAAAGTCATGTAGCAAATATCTACTGGACTTCCTATGGGAACACTTGCTCAGTTAGATCAGTGCAAGGGTTGCACCATGTGGAAGTATGTAAATTCCACCTTTCATGAAAAGGAGAACCGTGCTTGGGTGATCCTGGAGAGAGTTCACACAGACAAGTGTGGACCATTCTCGGTTTCTTAAACATCAAAACATAAGTATTATGTTATTTTTTTATGACTTTTCTCGTAAATGATAGATCTTCTTCATGTAGAAGAAGGATCAAACATTCTCAAAGTTCTGTTAGTTTAAGGCATTGGTGGAGAAAGAGTCAAGGAAGTAAGTGAAGGATCTGAGGAGTGATAATGGTGGAGAATACATCTCTAACGAATTCAAATAATTCTGCAGCAAAGAAGGAATTTTAACAGAACTCATAGCACATCATAACCCACAGCAAAATGGGGTAACAGAGAGGAAGAACAGAATGATCGTGGGTGGAGCACGAGTGATGTTGCATGATCAGTGCCTACCAATGCATTTGTGGGTGGAAGAATTCAACACTGTGGTTTATGTGCAAAACCATTTTCCTCATAGAGTACTTAGCATGAGTACACCTGAAGAAGATTTCACTGGTAAGAAACTAGATGTTTCACACTTTAACATTTTTGGCTCATCTGTTTATGTCCATGTGACCAAGAAAAATAGGAAGAAGCTAGAGCCGACTGCTGAAGTTGGGATATTTGTGGGGTACACAGAAACACCCCATAATTATCATGTGTATTAGCCTAACAGGAAGATTATTTTTATGCGACGTGATATAAAATTCGATGAGGGAAAAGACATGCGGTTGTCACTTGAGAGGGAGATGGAATTGCATGCAGAGGAGGAATTGTTGGTTCCCAAAGATGAGTCTATAGATGTGGATCAGCCATAGGAGGAGGTTCATGGAGTGGAGGATTCCACTCATGTAGAGCCAAACATTAGAACTGGTAGAAGGCGTACCACCAGAAGCCGATACGTTGAGACTTTATCCTGCGCAGAATGTAGGAGCCCCTACTTCACAGTGCAGACAAAGACAATATCCTAACTGATTTACTGGATACATGGCTCTCATGAGAAAATCTATTGTGACTGAGCCATCTTCCTTTTAGGAAGCAGTGTAGGAGCCCACATGGGTAGATGAAATGGTGGAGGAGTATGACTCCATTGTAAAAAACAATGCTTGGGAAATTGTTCCAAGGCCGGTTGATAAATCAATGGTAGGTTTGAGATATATCTACAAGGTAAAGCAAGCTGCTGATGGGAGTGTTAAGAAATACAAGGCCAGATTTGTGGCCCGGGGCTTCTCACATATCGAGGGGATTGATTATGAAGAAACCTTTGCACCTGTCACAAGGTATTCTTCCATAAGGACCATCTTTTCTCTCTCAGCGCAGAGGGGTTGGCATATTCATCAGATGGATGTGAAGACTGTGTTTCTCAATGGGATCATTGAGGAAGAGGTGTACATAGAGAAACTTGAAGGATTTGAGATCTTCAACAGCGATTCGCATGTCTAACGACTCAAAAGAGCGTTGTATGGGCTGAAGCAAGCACCTTGTGCTTGGTACACTCATATAGACAACTATTTCACCAGACTGAGCTTTGCCAAAAGTGAGGTAGATGCAAACCTATACCAAATTGTGGTAGAGGGTAAGATTTTAATCATTGTTCTTTACGTTGATAATTTAATATTGACTGGTGATGAGTAGATAATACACTCATGCAATGAGGACCTTGCAAAGGAGTTCGAGATTAAGGATATCAACCTCCTTCATTATTTCCTTGGATTGGAAATATGGCAACGAGATGGTGAAATTTTTGTGTCTCAAGTGAAGTATGCAAGGGAGATACTGGGTAAGTTTCACATGGAGGGTGGCAAACCCATGGATACTCCTCTTCCAGGAAATTGGATGAAAGAGAATGCTAAATTTAGAGAGGTAGTGGATGCTACTGTCTATTGACAGTTAGTGGGTTCGCTAATGTACCTAGTGAACACAAGACCAGAGATTTGCTATGCGGTTAACCAGCTAAGTCAAGAAATTGTTAAGCCTACCAAGCTCTTTTGGAAGGTGGGTAATCATGTCCTGATATACCTTAGGGGTACATCAGAGTATGGCTTATGGTACAGACAGATGAATGAGGTGAACTTACATGGCTTCACAGATGTAGATTGGGCGGGCAGCCCAACGGAAAGAAAGGGCACATGAGGGGGGATTTTTAGTATCAAATCTACAGATTTTTCTTGGTACAATAGGAAGCAGAGATCCATGGAACTTAGTTCAGTGGAAACATAATACATGGTAGAGAGTCAAGCTGCATGTGAGGCTACCTAGATGAGAAAGATCTTGGTTGGTTTGTTTGGTTCTCATTTAGATCCGATAGTGATTCATTGTGATAATTAGAGTTGCATTAAACTCTCGATTAATCCCGTGTTTCATGATAGATCTAAGCATATAGATATTCAGTATCATCATATCATAGGTTGTGTGTAGCGGAAGATCATGTTGCTTAAGTACATTCCTACGGAAGAACATGATGTAGACATTCTAATGAAGGCGCTCACCAAGAGAAAATTTGAATACCATAGAGACAGGATCGGGGTGAAGGATAATCCCTTTCTTGCTGAGAGGGAGTGTTGAGATTCAACAAGAAGACCCTAGTGAAAATTAAGTGCCTACATTAGGATGGAGCCTCAGGCTATTTTTAGGTGGAGGTCTATTTATAGATGCATGAGAAAATTCTATTTATAGATGCATGAGAAATTTTTATTTATAGATGATGGTATATTTATATATGTATGTGTGAGTTATATTTATAGATCGCATGTCTATTTATAGATGCATGTTGGCTATTATTATTCCTTAATAATAGTTTGACAATAAACAGTAATCTATTATGAATGAGCACTTGGAAATAGTTAACTGAAGTGGAAAATCAGTTAGCTATAGGAAATTCGAGTTCAAATGTTGGTTGGTGGGACATGCAAGTGGAATTAGTTGTGATTGAGTGATTCAAAGTTGTAACAGAGTTGGAAGTGTAGTTATGTGAGTTTTATATTAGTTTAACTCAGTTAAGTGAGTTAAACTCAGTTGTGCTAGTTGTAACTGAAGATACATTAGTGAGAGATGAGTGAATTAATTATTAATTAATTCACAATCAGTGGTCTCACATGCAATTGAATATTTACTATTGTTAACTACATGCATGCCAGATCTAGTGGAGACCCAGTTGAGGTGTAGGTGAAAGGGAAAGTTTGACCATCAGTTGTGACATTAGTGGGTGCACTCATGCAACCACAGATACATTGGAGGTGCCCATGAGAATTGCGCAGTCAAGGCAAGTAGGATTCCATTCATTCAGGGATTGCTATCAGTTGGGATTGCGCAGTGGAGGTAGACTGTCTGTAGGCAGTAAATTGGCTAAGGAATTTGCCAATTTTTGTATGACAGTGTGAGACGATTGTATATTGTACTGAGAGCTCTTGGATTAGATTTTAGTATGATATTGTTTCATGATCCATGACATATACATAATATGTGATAGTGGGGTTTTTAGCTTTATGCTTTCTCGGTAAAAACATATGTATTATGTGTGTTTGATCTTTCTTCTTGATATTGCAATTGGTGACTGTGTTTTAAATTCTACAAGATTTTCGTAGAAGTGATTTTGTATTTAACAGTGACATATAATTTTTAGATCTGGAGAATCCAGGAAATACATAATTTGTATTAAAATTTCTACATCTCTATGTATGGGCCATGTTTGATGAATGAATTTTCCTAGAGATCAAGTTATCTCAATAAGCCTCTTCCATTTGTAATGAAGAATAAATTATTTTAGGATCAATTTTCTTCTCTTTCCCTTTTTTGTCCTCCGAGATAATTTTGGTCAATAAATTATGCCAAAGCATCTATAATATTTTGTTTTGTTTTAAGTTTGGTATTTTCGGATGACCAATATTAATTAATAAGGAAAAGGGCTATTTATTTACTTCACATGGTGATTTAAGATTTACATGTGTTTAAGCAGAGAATGTAACAAGATATGATTAATTAAGTATTCAAATTTAATGTTTTAAATAACCATAAGTGTGAAAACCTTTAAATGATGTTCAAAAGCTTAACAAAACATATTTAATATTATGAATATTTTGATAGTTTATTGATGTAGAGGGACTTACTTAAACAAAAATTTCAGTAAACCATTCTCTAATATATATGATAACCTTAGGGGATTTTAGATGAATCGAAAATCAGTTATTTCTTACCTATTTATCTTCATAATAATTAAATACATGTAGAGAACAAGATGTAATGAAAAACAAGAAAACCTACAGGAGAAGAAGGTTGTTTGAAACAAATCCAGAATCCTTTATTTATCATTAATGATTAAATTTTGTACACTGTTGCTTACAAAATGTGTATCCAAGGATGAAACCCTTAATAACTCATAATGAGAGTTATTTATACTAGTTGTAAGACTAAGAAAATATCTAGAAATGATTACAATAATAGTATCAAATAATAGGAAATAGGAAACTGTTGGATGGTCTGTCATTATTTTGAATGAAATAGTTGATGATATGGCCCTCAAAATGTTAGTGTGGTGTCATGCTGTTAGGATCAAAATTTACTCAATTGTTTCCCACAATTTATCCCATCTTTATTCAATTGGGATCTCTAAATTCACCACCTTTATGAATACTTCATCCACCTCTGTGTACCTTTCGAAAGTTTTCTTGTTGATGAACATATGTATGATTTCATGTTTGATCAAATAAAACTCTAAGGCTTCCAGAAATTCCTTCCCTGTTATTTTTCCTTTGATTCCTGCAAACTTTTCTTTATCTATTGCAATGATATACAATTTTTTGCAATAATATTATAAATTAACTAACTTATCATTTGGATCTACCACTCCATGTAGTCTGTTTTGGTTCAAAACATTAAACTTCGAATGAAACCTTTGGACAAAAATGTCCAAGGTCTGACATTTTTTTTCTAGCTGATTAATCATTTTTTTCTTCTGTAAGACCTTCTTAATTTCTAATATGGTGGTTGTTTGTATCAGTTATGTTTATTTGTTCCAACTCTGCTCTGCTCTTTGAATTTATTACCTTTATCATGTCTGTGGATTCTGCTGGTTTGGTCTTCAGTGTTGCTTTCTCTTTTTCTATCACTGCTTTTCATCTAGTAATGAGTTCTTGATGTTCAAAGATGATTTGTATGGATGGCCATACATCTTTCATGGATTGATTGATATCTGTCGAAATACGTTCTTTGGCTTGCGCCAAGGTATCTTCCATTAACTACTCACTCTCTAATTTTGAAATCTTGAGTCCCAATCTATTGGACTTCTGCATCTCCTCCATATACATAGTATCATTCTTGATTTTATATGTTTCTAAGTTTTGAAACCTTTGTAGTAAATTCTCATTTTCCTGCTTCCGTGTAGCCAATTCTTGTGCTAGCTTTGTTGGATCAGCTGTTGTTGATCTAGACTCAATTACTGTTGATGATGAACTGGGATTTGTACGTGCAACTGCTATTTGGACTGCTGTGACTAGAACCATGGAAAGCTAAGCTGATTCTTTCTCCTTGAGTAATCCTTCAATATGCTACTCCATTTTCTTTATCTGGATGTTTTTATCAATGATAATCTTAAGCATTTATTCTTTGTTCTGCTCACTCTCTTCGATTTCCTTTGTCTGTGGGTCCTCTGTAGAAGGAAAATTCAACTTTTTTAGTAGAGCTACAATGTTTGCATTTTTGTTTTTAATAATTTCTTTTATTGCCTTACAATCCTTTAGATCATATCCAATTTTTACTACCAGGTCTTCTAAGGACTTGAGTTTGTTATCTTTAGATAAGGAAGATAAATTTTCTATCTTAAGCTGAGATTGAACATTGGATAAGGCAATCCTAAGCTTAGAAAGAGACATAGTTGTAGTAGTCATGGTGGAAAACAACATCTCACCAAACTATTTGTGCATATCCATTTGGTCAATTGGATGTATCTGATTAGTATCAAATGAAAATATGGTCTTCTTGTAGTCTGATGGAGATTTTGGAAATGTAACTTGGGCTTGTAAGAAAGCTGTTTTCATCCTTCCTTTCTCATTTTCAAAGGCAGAGAGAAACATGTGTTGAGAAGTGGAAGTTTGGTTCTAGAATTGGTTGTACACATTAGACTTCAGAGCCTCGTTCTTATGTTTAATTTCCAGGATCTTTGAGAAGATATTTTGGTCATCTTTTGAACTGGTTCCTGTAGTCTGAATGATTTCCAAAGGCTCTCTGGAAGGTGAAGTTGTAGTAGTTTTTGTAACACTGGTTCCTGCTGATGTGGAAAGCTCTGGATCTCCAAGGTCAATAATATTTGGTTGTCTCTCTTTTTTAGATACTATCAAGCCAGTCCTTGGCTTCTTCTGTTGAACAATGAATTATCTAATTAGCTCCATGTCATATGGAGTCTCTTCTCTTACCCTTTTCTGTTGCTTGCTCTGAGCAACAAGAGTATATACATTTGAGGAGGATAAAACCTGTTCCTCTACTTCTTGAAGTGTACCATCAGCCCACTGATATTGATTCATGAAATTTTCTATCTCTGGTCTTGGGGTATGATTCTAGGGAGTTGTTTTTAATTCAACTCTTAAAGCTAAAATTATACCAAAAGGGTCATAAGACCAGGTAAAAATTGGTTGAAAGTTCATGTTCTTCAACAATGTATCTGCCTCAACACCAGCTGATCTAGTTTTACAAATAAATGAGCCAATATTTGATTTAATTTTGAATTGGGATTTTCTCTTGCCTGAAAAAAAGTGTAGGTCATCCATGTTATTCATCTGCCTAATATATTCCGAAAAAAATATTCTCATGGGAACATTCTTAGGCGACTTATATGGTGCAAGTTCACAACCATATATCCTAATTTTTTTATAGCTCTGGTATAAATACGAGTCACCACTCTTGACCTAATCACTTAAATATAAAACCCTTTTTATTTCTTCACCAATTTGAGGCTCTGTCTGGCTGATGAGGAGTTGTTCCACTGGGTGTATGAATTCATCTATGAATTCTGAGAGAGTGAATTTGGTTGAGACAGTTATGAATATCTCAGTATAATGAATGAAAGATTGATTCCCTCCTTATTCATCTTGTTTGTTGAGTGTAATTGGTAGTAAATTTCCTTGCTGAAAAAGAAACATATGCACAAGTATAGAGTTCTACTTGAACACTCCATGTGTAGTCAAATTCATAAATTGTTCATGTATATTATTAGCCAAAAATTGAATATAATTATACATGAAATATGGTTGTTGATCTTTGTTAAAAATGGAAAAGAATCCAAGGATGTATTCATCAACAATTATTTCAACTGGATAGCCTAACATGTAATAAAGTAAAGAAATATAATTTCTCGAGGCTTCAGGGAATATGGAAGATGGGTAGAGTGAATTTATTTTTGGCAATGCAACATCTTTTGGTAGAAAGGTCTCAAAGATCTAGGCTCTCTGGGGAAAGGTTAACTTATGGTACAGATCAATAAGTGTTGCAGGTGAAAACTGGCCCATGGAGCCTGATTGAGGAATTAAGAGCATTTGGTTAATAGTTTCAGTAGAAATGGTGATCATAATTTCTCCATTTTTAGCCACAATTTCTCGTTTAACAAGGTCATATCTGGCTTGGCACTAGATAACTAGGTCAGGGAATTCATATGTTTTAGGAAAGCTGAAGAAAGGTAAGAGTGATTCCCAGAATTTGATGGGATCTTGTTTTTCGAGGTATTTTGTAATATTCCAAAATAAGAAAATCAACAATATTGAACACAATAATGGAAATAGCAGTGAATAACATTACATCAACATATGAGACCAATAAGGAGCCATTTTATTAATCATATCAGCAGCAAAGAAGTGTAATATAATGAGGCACAAAGCATACAACTTAAGCAAACAAGTCTCCAATTATCAAACCCTCTCAAATGTGAGATGTTGCTAATATACAAAATGTCGGAGAGCTACTACAGTGCAGTCACAGTGAACATAGCTACAACATGGGATCATACAATAATACAAAAATACTGATATATGCCTCAAGAGATACTATACATAAAGATCAAGGCTCTATATCACCCTTCCATGACAACCCAAGAGGCTTTCCGGAAAGTACACCAAAATACAAATGGTGAACCAAGGCCCTATGGCTGAAGATTCACTGCAACTAAATAGCTAGGAAGATGTGGTAGATCAGCTATAGTATATAATGAAGCCTCCTCCCAATAGACTCTCCAAGTGAAAGGTTGATCCCTCCACTGGAAATCTATCTCCCCAAATGGTGTACTGAAACCTCCCCTGCAACTCCTCCCTAAAATAACGCAGTCCAAGAATGAAATTGCACTATACAGGATAATAATAAGTTGGCCTGATGAAAAATTTTACAATAATTCTCAAGGGCCTTCTTTACTAGCCTCCCAATGGAAGGAAACCTTCCTCCACTGAAAAATAGCTCAAAAATATCCCAATACAATCATCCACTGCTGCACCCTGCAACACAGCACAAACCTAAGAAAAAAATGCGCTGTTGAAGAAATCTTTAGATTTTCTTGATGTCGGAATGTGGAAATGTAGCTCAAATACTTCTCCTGAGTAGGCACTCGAAGTCCCCGAGGATGAAGTTGGGATTCCCACTCGGGAACACCCTTGTGCTAAAAAACACTACTGTCTCCGCTAAACAAATGAAGAGAGCAACAAGTCATGCAGACCATAAACAAAATAATAATCAATCATGCCTTCTATGGCTACCATCCACTTCCTTATATGCTTAGTGAGCCTTCTCACCTTGGGCCCCACTCATTAAATCCACTACTTGCATTCATGGAATATCCCTCCAAAACTGCATTGTCCCTCAATAAATGTCCACTCCTCCATACCATCAATGTTGATTTGGTTAAAGTTGACCCAGTCTACATGCTCCATACCCTTTTCACACATAAGGATCTTTAATCCAGCTACTTAGATGACCTCCATTCACATTTGGAGTGATTTTATTCCTGCTAAGGAGATTTATGGGTCTCCCTACCCTCTTATTATTATAACTAAGAAGAAAAAAAGAAGTTAGTATTCCAACTAGCTAAAAGCTAATTGAGAATATTACAGTCCTCCCCTCCCAAATGTTTCTTGTCCTCAAGAAAATGTAAAGGTGAGTGCTGCAACTCTTCTCCTCCTTCCCTTGTGACACATCCATGCGATACGGTCTCCTCATGAATCAAGTGTATCTCAATCAATCCATCCCTGAAATACTCCTCCCAAGTATCCATGAGAGGCATCTCCCAAATTCTCAAGTTAGCGAAATGGCTCCTTCCATAAGGAAACAAGAGGTCTAATGTAATGATCATGTGATGCTCAATTTTCTCCCTGAAGCATGAGGCATAAGAAATGGGGAGAATATCCCTCCCAATGGGCACATTCAATTCATGTGTCATCCCTCCAAATGTGCCTGCAACAATGATAAGAACATCATATACATATGGAATCAAAATAAAGGATACATAAGCTACCATATGAAATACCGGAGGAGGATCATAGTCCCACATCTGGAACCAGCGCAATATGTCTCCTGACTGCCTTAGAACATGATATAGTAAGTGGTTCCCCCACCACTTGTTTTCTGCCACAATCTTCTCACATGCTTGGAGAAGGTCAATGAATTTTGGTGCCAATGGAGTACACCCTGAATAATATATCATCTCCCTAAAATCTCCTAGGAAGTGGCCATGATCATCACTGCTTATGGCCCCAAGTGGACCATGAAGTCCATAATTAAGAGTGCCTCCACTTGGAGAAATGGCCTGCACATGTATGGTAAGGAGATACAAATACATAGTAAGTGAATCATAATGCACATAAATACAACTCTTACCATGTAATTTGATCAAACTAGTGGAGTGGCTCATAGATGGGCCTCCTCTTACTCCCAATGAGAAAGGAATTGGTTGTGATAACTCCACCAAAGAGTCATGTTTCTCCTCCATCTCCAAAAAATCTATGCATCTCCTAACATGCTGATGTATCTCCTCTCTGAAGCCTTCCCAAGTGAATCCCTCCATGATAGTATGATATGCTCTTGTTATGCAGATGAATCCTTCTTGCAGATAAGAATGATCTCCCTAGTATCCTAAGGATATCTAGAAACAAACAACCAAATGAAAACTGTTTTCTCTAGATCATTTGTGATTCAGAACTATTCATTAACAAAGTACGAGGACATGCCCCTACCTGAAGTCCAATGCTTGCTATAATTTTCTATCTAGACACTCCAAAAGAGGTCACTTCAGCATGAAAGACCAATTAAAAGCACCTGCAAGATATTATAATTGAGAAAATACTAATCTATCTCAGCGATCAAGGAATCTGAAAACAGAATTACTCAAATAGATACATGACAAATTCAATGAGAAAATGGAATCCATTTGTATTATCTTGTATAAAAGAAGTAACCTTACAACCTTTCGCCTTGATGTTATACAGGTTCTTCCGGGGTCTTGAACAATCGTTCCTCCTCAGATTGACAAGCCTTCTTCTCTCTAAACTAGCATGAAGTTATGGACATGAGTGTGTGATCATTCTCATATCAATAATGGTTAGTATAAAGATTATACTTTCTGCAATCATCCATCTACCATCTCCAATCTATCAATCTACCCTTGAGACTAAAACATAAGCTCAATTTATAGGGAAATGGAGGTAGTTTTAGTTCCATGAAGAGGGGGATGGATACCTCTCATGAAGGGATTTGAGCTGCAAATACCAAGGGATAAAATCCATGAGTGAAGGGATAGAGCTCATGAGTATAGGATGAAGCTCAAACTGTCAATGCCTATAGAAGCTTCCAGTTGGGAGAATATTCCTCCAGCTGGGCTTCTAGAACTTAATTTTTCCTTTATTTGACTATTTACGGGGGTCCGCTGGTTTTATAAGCAAAATGTGCAGGATGTGCCACAGCCTATAGAACGAGAATCTGCGGTACCACAGGCAATGGCTAGGAAAAGTGCGATGTTAGGTTTTAATGAGATTTTCTCCAATTTCCAAGACTTGGTTTAGGAAATTTGGGGTTTTGACCTCTAAGGGAGCATAATATAGGTAATGATGAACCCATATAGACAGTTAAATGTCTTGGTAACAAAATAACGTGTAACAGATTGCCCCCTAAAGTGTGAATTCTGAAGTACTTTTGAAGAGTGAAGTGCTTTATCTTTTCGAGGGTTGGATTGTGGACACACTAGTCGAAAACCTGTGAAAACATTCAATGCATATATATATATATATATATATATATATATATATATATATATATATATATATATATATATCATTGCTGAGTTAGGCATTCCCATACTTGATCAAAATTGACTACATGTTTTGATACATAAATGATTTTAGAATTACATCAATAGTCACACACAACATGGACACAAACATATGTCATAAATAGTCTATTGTATCATGAATAGTAAAAATCCTCGCAGCCTGGATGGTGGAAACTAGATCCAGGGTCTTGATTTCTGCTTCCCAAACTACTATAATTCTATCCATGAGATTGATTGTGTCAAAGTCGAACATGGTAGAAACCACTTGATTACCATTAAATGATGTGAACTGTTAACAAGTGTGAGAGAAACCACCAATAATGACAATGGCTCTCAAAGTACTCAGTATAATCCATGAAGTGTGAATGAATGATTTGTAGTTGAACACTTCACGAAATATTTCGATCGAAGTTCAATGATGCAACCTGTCGTCGAAGGCGAGAAACTTTCCATTAGGGCATGCAAATCCCAAGGTACTGATAGGATTCTAGATCAAATTTCTAGATGATGAGCTGTCGTTGATAGAAAGTGACCCGTCGTAGGAAAGCCCATGACACGAAACCATTAGATCAAGTTTTGAAGAAATGTTTGCAAGGACTGACTCAGGGATGGTCAATGCGAATGCAGAAAAATGTTTGCAATGAATGGTTTATTTGAACTGTCTCTTGAACACATAATGACATTGCAGATGGTTTGGTAACAATTGACCTAAAGCTAATACCTAGAAACCGACTGAAGACTTTCAATGTGGTTTTATTAACTGTTAGACAAAGGATTTTCCCAACCTATGTATGAGTGTGACAAAAGTGTCATGTTCAATAGTGGTATACTTCTTTTTGAAACAAAGTGTGACAAGTGGATTCATTTTCTCTCTTTTCCCCCACCATTTCTGGCAAGTACCTCTTTATTTTTGAAAAGCTTGAGGAGGATAACATTTGCTTGTTTTGTAAGCTCATCCTTCGGATGAGTCCAACTTAGTATTAAAATAAAACCCTAAGAAGGAGTGGTTTTTTCCTGTTTGTAATCGACAGGTCCTTTACTGTTAAGTTTTAACGAGTCTAGTATAGGTAAAATTCAGTGTTTTTTAGTTTTTGGGAGTCAGAAGAAAAACATAAGAAAACTCCATGGGTGTACTTTTTCATAAATTTAGTCTCTCAAGCCTGAAAAAGGACAAAATAATACAGGATAGAACTCTGTTGACCATGATTTAGTCAACGTATACCTTTTTCATAAATAGTTCATTTTAGTCCAGAAAAGGGGTAAACTTATACTGAATGGACGACTGTTCATTGCCTTTAACGAGTTTGAATAGTCAAGTACTCGGCAATATTTTCATGTTTAGAGAGTCTAAAAAGGGCTTAAAAGAGAACTCCAGTGTTTCAATTTTTCGTAATTTTCAAGAGCCCGAAAAAGTGATAAAGGTGTACTCACCATCAAAATAATTCTTTTCACCGGAGAAATTTGTATTCTGCACAAAAAATCGAAAGATTAAATATACCTGTTTCCAGTAAGTAAAAACATTTGAAAAATAAAATTTTAAAGTGGAAATTAAATAAAATAATATTTTATTCATTCAAAAAATCTTATAAAAAGTAGTTTAACAAAGTCATTTTCACCTTTTGCATTCAGAATTGTAAATTGAGAGCTTTTGGCAGAAAAAGTTCCGGAGGTGGTAACGGGAGAACCGACTGCTCAAATTGAAAATCGTCAGAACCAGGTACTCCACAACACTCTTATCTTCATTTTCATCAAATTAATTTCTCTTTTTAGGCTTTAAAATCATTTTTTGAGGAGAAATTATGTTTAAAATTTTTCCCTCGTGGGTCCATGGGTCATACATGCGTTACCTGCAGACCTCGATAATTTTCCTAAAGGAAAATTATCGGGCTGCCTTGGTTTTCATGTAGAGAACGTACGGATGTCCGCATTGACTCTGCATAAAAACTGTGAAGGCACCGTGACAAAATAAAAATTGATGTTTTCTCACAAAAATGGTTAAAGATTCCCACTCTAAAAGTTTCTAATCTTCAAATGCATCCATTTGCAGACTATTCCACAATGATGGAGTGGAGAGAACGCAAGCACAAATATGTAGATTATGCAACTATGAATGATCAAGTCACAATGCGTGTGCTGAGATATTGCGGATTGTATAAATTCTGGGCAATTTAAGGCATGAGGGCACAAGTGGAACTGATGACATGGTTGGTGAACAAATGGGACATTCAAGACCAGTGTTTTATCATTGGAGATCATCGGCTTGAACTTGAGCTCGAAGATATTTACTTTCTCACTGGATTTTCCAAAAGAGGAGAACATATTTTTTTGTTTGGAGCTAGGCAGGGTGGCCTACCCGTTGCTAGTTACAAGCAAGAGTTTTGCAGTGAGGTAACAGATCCAAAGGATAGTCATATTGACATAAAGACTACTTTACGACTTGATCTTAAAGTAGTTGCATTCACAGTAACTAGGTTGTGTGGAAGTGTGGCTCCACATGTGGCCACCAAGTCTTATATGCAGACCACAGTTGAATGCTTCAAAGGTACCATTTTCAATTGGTGTGAAACGGTATTGGCCAATATGAAAGGCCAACTGACTAGGGCAAAAAATACAAAGTTGCAAAAATTTGGGTATGGCGCCATCTTGATCTCTTTTTCTCTGGAGAGGATTCCATTCCTCGCCCCTCAGCTTATTCCTATTGATCGTGGTGAAATTAGAGAACCTCGTATGGTATGATGGGTTGCACTGATGGCCCGCCATGGTGGCGATGATAGTACGGTGGTTTGGTTCACTCCTGCATATTTTATGTGGCTTCATAACCAAATATTCACAATTAAAGATTTCCCATATGCAGGTATCGATTTCAGAGGTGATCCCGAGATGTCCTTACCTCCAAGGGCACAATGGGACGAATCAGGTAAATGAATCATTTTTATGTTTTTTAACTCTAATTTTTATTTGTTTTTAAATCGTCCAATATTGATAACAATAATTTAAATGTACATGTTGGTCCACGAAGGCCAGCTACACTCTGCCGCTTTGAAAGGCAGCAAACAAAGCCCATCGCAAAGCCACAAGATTAGGCGACTGTTTGGGCTTCAAAATGTCATACAAATATCACTCATTACCATACATTTTTCACCTATGATTCCATTGTATCACTCTTTATTCACCACAATGTCACTTCATTTTCCCTATTGTTCACCATTAATGGGTCTCATTTATATCTTCCAAACAATATTTATTTTCAAGCATTTTTAAGAGAAATTCTTGATTAAATATTAGAAAATAATATATTTTACTTCATATATGGAAAGTGGATTGTTTTTTTGACATGTGTTAGTGCTTAAATCTACCTTAGGCTGAAATAAGGTAAAACTCAAGGCTACATCAAACCACGCTCAACCTCGTAGCTAGCCCTACGAGGACAGGAGAGGGCTCTCTCCGGGTCTATCTCGGCAAAGGATCTTCAAAGGGGCTGAGATGACTTATAATGAACAATGAATACTGATTTTAGGCTAGTAAAGAAATAGGAAAGTTTGATTTTTATTTTTTGGGTTTTTGTTGGAGAAATGGGAAAAACAATTTTTGGGTCTGGGGATAAGGCTAGATCTTTGCAGAATTCGAGTTGGGGCGAGGTAGGCAATAGTCTTGATGCTTTTTGATTAAGTGTATGGATATATCAGAATTAAAAGGATCTGAAGAGGGCAAGGGAGAACATGGATCCTCTCCAAACAGGCGAAAACATGTAAAACTAAACAAATTCAAAGGCAGAGCACTGAAATCAATGGATTCAACCTCGTTTACTCATTCATTTAGTTTCAGAAGCATAAGAAGGGAATGGCATAAATTAAAAATGAAATAAATTACAATAAACTGAGAGAAAAAACATCAAGAACTGAAAGCCACAAGAATCCCAACAGGTGCTGCAAAACCTCTAATCTTTCCTTAGCCAAAATATGAAAAATATGTACAATAGTGTGCCAAAATCTTTCCCAAGAGTCCAACCTGTAGAATGTCTCAAAAATTACATCATATAGGCCTCCTAACCCCTTCCCACACCTCTAGGGGTCGAATTCCTCCTTCTAGGAGAAGTTCCAACTAATTCTAAACAAAAAACTAGAATATAGGCATTTAAACAACTTGCCTCTAAAAGGGAGGAAACTGATTCTTACATCTGATTTTTACTTTTTTAGGAGTGAATCATCTAGAATAGGTAAAAGTGAGTCAAATTTACATGCCAACCATCAATTTACATCATTATAACTCAAAAATTTCATCCACAAGAAAAACTGGTTCAACTGGCCGAAATTCTGAGCTGGAAGGTGAAAAATTGACCAAAACTCCATATGCGTAGCGCCCCTGAGCCAACTCTAAGCTTTCCAACTAGCTATGCTGAGCTCAATTTGTAATCTTAGAATCTTTGAGTATGTAATCTTAGAGAAGCTTAGAGTTGTAATCTTAGAGTTGGTTTATAATAGAGATTTTGAAATAAAAAAATTTATACTTTGATTTTGTTGCTTCTACATATGAGTCTCCTTTGAAGTGGTGTGCTTGTGGAGTTATGGAGGCCCCCCATGGCCTCACTTGCATACTTATTTTAGGTATAATTTAATTTATGTTTTTATTTCATTTTAGCTTTCAAGTTTTTGTTAAATGTTCTAATATTGGAAGAGTCTTATTTGAAAGTGTTGTTGTAATAGAAATGTAAGATCTCAGACAATTATCAGATTTAGGTTTATTTCATTTCAACTTTTAAGGTTTGATTAGATGTTCTAATATTAGAGGAGATCCTAAAATTCAATCGTTCTTGTAAGAGAACCTTAGGATCTCGATGAATTTTAGATCTAGTTTTGTTTAGTTGTTGGAAGAGATCTTGTCAAATATGTTCTTGTAATATAACCAAAGATCTCGGAAAAATTAGGATCCTTAATTGTTGGAAGAAATCTTGATGAATGTGTTCTTGTAAGAGAACCAAAAGGTCTCAGACAAATTAGGAATCTTTCTAGACCTACAGGTGGCACTTCTAAGTTTACCTTCCTGGGTTGACATTAAATGAACTCTGATTGAAATCATCGATTAGAACCAAACAGCGACAGAAATCCCTGCTGACATGGAGCACAACCTAGAGAGGTTGACCATAGATATCCTTGAGACATCGACGGATGTCATTCCTCTTTGTCTCCAGAGACATGTTACTGGTGTTCCTGGCTAGTTTAGAAGATTCCTGCACAAGGTGGCACGTGCGATATTTTACTACCATGATCATCACCACAGATAGTGGATGATCATCGTGGGTTGTCATATTTTGTTTTTGTATCAGTATTTTCAGATCATAAGGTGTTTTAAACCTATGATCGCAGACGATGTAATATTTTTTGAAAACAAAAAAATCCTATCTATAATATTACTACTTTCTCTGACTATCTTGTTCAAAATGTATCGAATGTTGTTTTGGTTTACTATTTTAACATTGCAAATGTCTATTTAGAACACGATTAGCTAATGCATTAGCCAATGTGTTTAAATTTCTTGAAATGTGTTGATATTCGATGTAATCAAAATGTCTTTCCAAGAGACGAACCTTCAAAAATAACCTTAATAACACTGGATTTTTAATTGTGTATACTCTGTTTAAATGTAATAAAATGAGTTCTGAATCTAACCTAATGCTCAAACGATGAATACCAAATGAAATGGCATAAGATAATAACTCAATCACTGCACTATATTCTGCAATATTATTTGTTGTTTGACTAAGGCTTACCCCATGCATAGAACCTAACTCATAAGTGGGTGAATAAGTAACCCAAGCTGCAGAAGAAATATTTCGTGTACTACGACGGGCACCATCAGCAAAACCAATGTACGTTTGAAGGCATGTCGACATTTGCAATATCAAGAATAATCAAGATAAGAAGTGATAGTAGTAAAAGAAAACTTAAACTAGACACACTCATCTAATCTAAGGCATCTAACTAGAAAAATAACTAATATACAAGTGAGATCTTCACATAAGAATCAAGCATAATATCTTTTCAAATAAAGTCCATTTTTGGGCTTATCTAAAGAGACCCCATCATAATCAGTTAATTCATAATCCCCTTTTGCAAGCACTTGCTTGACAATGTAAGGACCATGTCACATTGGTTCGAATTTCCCAGCTCCTAGCTTATCGTTAGCTTGATCATATATCAAGACTAAGTCACCTTCTGAAAAAACACCAGGTGTAAAACTTCGATCATACTGATCTTTAACGCATTTTTTATGAGCTTCGACTGCTAATGCAGTGGTGCGGCGAGTCTCATCTAATTGTGCCAAGTACAAAAAGACTTCTTCCTATTTAGAGGTAGCTGGTAGTAACTCTATGGCTAATTGGAGTGACGATATTTCACATTCAATGGGTAACACAACTTCTAAACCGTAAACCAGTTGAAAAGGAGTGAACCCTGTTGCAGTTTTTGCTGAGGTTCAGTATGCCCATAGCACCAGAAAAAGAATGGTATGCCAATTTGATTTGTGAGTTTTGATTATCCTTTTGATCATGGTGATTAGAAATTTATTAACGGCTTCAACTTGACCATTAGCCTGCGGGTAATATGGAGTAGAGTTATCATGGAACATGCCAAGTTGATCAGAAAGTTCGGTCATCATTATATTTCGAAAATGACTTCCATGATCAGTGATAATAGCTTGGGGCACATCGAAACGAGCAATCACATGATTGAATAAGAACATAGCTGCAGTTTTTCCATCTACCACGAATGTAGGCATCGCCTCAGCCCATTTGGTAAAGTAATCTACAGCGAGAATAATATACCCATGCCCCCTAGCCGAGTGAGGGTTACATGTAACGAAATAAATTCCCCATTTCACAAAAGGGCCGACAAAAATTATGGGGTGAAGAGGAGCTGGTGGTGCACGCATCTTTCGATCAAATATCTGACAATTGTGGCATTTTCGGACCACGAGAATGCAATCTTTAAATGATTACGGCCAAAAATAGCCAGCGCACAATATCTTTTGGGCGGTGGCATACCTAGACATATGACCACCACACGTTCTAGAGTGGCAGTCATTCAAAACTCTTTTAGCCTCCTCATGAGTTATGCATCGTTGAAAAACAGAATCCACTCCACGATTATAAAGTGTATCTCCAACAATATTGTATTGCTGTGATTAGTAACATATCTTTCGTCGATTTGAACATGAAATTTCAGGCCAAAAGGTTTGGGTCTGAAGATAAATGATGATATATCCATACCGCGGATCTAACGTACTGATAAGAAATAGAGATTCATTTGCAATGGGATGCTCTACCACAATTTCTGTCTCAATATTGGGAAAGTCACACAAAATTTCTGCAAACACCAGTGATTTCTTTGATTTAGACTTTTCAAATTCCAAATAGAGCTCTTGTAGGATGACATTCCATTTAGAGTATTTTCCCCCAAATAATTATTTTTTCAAAATATACATCATTGGGTTGCAATTAGAAATGATAGTAGTCTTGCGTAACAGTATGTAATGATGAAATATTTGGACAACTTGAACTGCTGCCAAGGCCAATTTCTCCACATGTGAATATTTAATCTCAGTTGGATTGAGATTCCGACTTAGATAGTAAATCACATGCTCATTGTGAAATTCATCTTCTTGAACTAAAACCATTCCAATGGTGGAGTCAGAGGCTGCTAGGTATAAAAAGTAGTCCTAGTTGTAATTGGGTGGATGCAATAATGGTGCATGGGTTAACACATGTTTCAAATTATCAAAAGATCGATCATAAATCTCATCCCAAATAAAAGGAACATTCTATTTCAACAACTTGGTAAAACATTTTGTTAACTTAGCATCGTTTGGGATAAATCTACGCAGAAATTTTGCTTTCCCTTGCAAACTTTGGAGTTGGCGAAGTGTGGAAGGAGGAGGTAAATTAATGATGGCCTCAACCTTCGAGGGATCGAAACGAATGCCAGCTTTGGAAACAAAAAATCCCAGTAATCGTCCAGATTGAACACAAAAAACACATGTGCGGATTCAAACAAATCCTGTAATTCCTACATCGCATAAACATTGCTTGTAAATGAGTAGGATGATCGTCTCTATAAAATGAGTGAGTAGGTAAATCATCTAGATAAGGCTGTATAATGTGTTTAATGTCATGAAAAGCATAATAAATTTCCCTTTGAAAAGTTTCCCCAACATTATTTAATCCGAAAGGTAGTTTACAATAAGAAAAAGTTCCCCAAGGACAAATGAATGTTGTTTTTGGTTGATCAGCAGGGAGTATTTTTATTTGATTGTATCCGGAAAATCCATCCATAAATGAAAAAATTTCATTTCTAGCACAATCATCAATGATTTTATCGATATAGGGGTAGTATAATTGTCCTTTGGATAGGATTAGTTAATATCCCTATAATCGACACATACTCGTATAGTCCCTTGTTTCTTGGTAACGAGAACTATATTAGATACCCAATCCGTTAAAGGAATTGGATAAATAAATCATGCTCGTAATAGTTTTTCAACTTCAACTTTAATAGCATCATCTTTTCGCGGATGTATCGGACATAATCATTGCCTAATTAGTTTAGCATCTAGGTATGTTTTTATTTCATGAACGACAATTTTTGGATCAATTCCTGGCATCTCTTCATAGGACCAGGAAAATATGTTGCAAAATTCTTGAAATAGGGCTTTATATGTATTAATTTCATCCATTGTACAGAAAGCACCTATATGAATGTTTTCAACAACTCCAGGTTTAACTGATCTGTAAATAGGAACAGTGGTAGAAATTTTTCCCAGATTAATCTCAGAATTTGAATTTGTAATCGTAACTAGATTCTGTGGTTCCTTGACATAATAAATTGTAAAAATAGATCAAAAATAATTTTCAAACCTATCAAGTTCAGGTAAAAACGAAGATCTATGATGTAGATCATCCCAGGGTAATTCATCCATAGACAAAAATTCTCGAATATTTTCATCAATATGAAACACTTGTTGAAAAGGATCAGAAATTGATGTCAAGGATGAGCTCGATAGTGAAGAAGATTCTTCATTGATAACATTCATTGGATCAGGATCAGTTGAAAGTGTATTAGAAATTACTGTAATTCTTTATATGTTATCTCAAAAGGACTCAAAGGCATATCGCCATTGAATGAATCCATTTCTAACTTTGAAGACACTATCCAAGGGTCATCAAATGGAATAGTGCTTGATGAAATCATATTGATATTAGAAATATTACGCGGTACATTGGGTGGAGGTATTGAAAAATTTCCCATTAAAGTGGAATCTTTTATTAAACCTACTCCAACATCTTCATAAGGGATAGTCAATTTTCCAATATGTTGGATACTATCTGTAGAAGTTGGGTCAGACGAATAATATGAGAGTTGATCGATTTTCACAATCTTTCCTTGATGAGGAAACATGATTATTCGAAAGATGGATGACACGAAAATGGTCATAGCATAAGACCAACTTCGACCCAAAAGAAGGTTGTAATCCAAAGGGGCATCAATGAATTCCACATCTAAATTAGCAGTTTTACCTTCGACCTCTATAGGTATATCCTGCAAAATTTCGTACGGATGGAATCCTCTTCCATAAAAAGATTTAAGGATTTTTAGAGATTGGTTGAGTGTCAGAGAACCAAGTTATTTTCAAAAATTTAATGACATTATGCACGTGGATGCTCCCTCATCAATTACAGTACGAAAGCAATGTCTGTTTTTGACTAATACTGGAATCTGAAAATGCATTTGATGAGGGAGTCTTGTGTAAAAATTTTTAAATAGAATACCATAAGGTTCGAATCCTGAATATCTATAGCTCCAATAGTTGATAAAATTAATTTCCTCTGTGTTGGACATGATTGCAGCACTTCCAAGGCCGACATTACTGAAGGGGAAATCACCAAGTCTTCAACAATGTTATAGTTCTGAGCAGCTCTCACATGTGGATTGAAAGCTAATTTCTGAAGTACACCTTTAGCGGGTGGTTTAATTACTAGATCAGGATTAGGTTTCTTGATATGAAGTGGATCAGAAACCGTAGGAGATGTATTTGGTGCTAAATTAGAATTTTCTACTTCTTTACCAGTAACAGGATTTTTACTTCCATAGTCTTGCGATCGAGTCGCAGCCATTACTTGAGACATCATCAGAATATCTGTTGAAGAGTGTGAAGAAGATCCTATCATTTTTCTATCTTGAGTATGAAAAGGATCCTTCAAGATAGTGGGTGTGGGTGAACCTTTGATGAATTTAGAGACCTCAGATCGATGCCGGCACTCTTTAGTAAAGTGATTCTCGCCACATATAAGACAAGGATAATGAGGTTTTCATTTATCATCAGATGGTTCGGTTTTTTCGGTTTTCTCTTTCGGAGATGAAGTCTGTTTTATTTTATTCTTACCTTTCTTCTTCTTACCAATTTTAGTTTTAGCTGTAGATGAATCTACAACGTGAATGTCGGCAGAATTTTCAAGGGAAGAATCTCCTTTTGGTGAATCAGGTAAAGTTATTATAGGAGATGTAGTTTTTGAAGACTTCTTCTTACTTTTATTTGTATTAACTAAACCAATTACACCATCTGCAGCATGAGACCCTGAATTAGTTGCAGTTATTTGGCCAGGACGTGGTAAATTAGGAATTTTTTTGTACAAAGTACCAGACTGTGTATATACGAGGTCTAAGTACTGAGCTTGAGCAATGACCTGTCCTTCAATAACAACTCGTCCCTTAGCCACATATTTAGTGATATTTGGAAGTAATGATTTGATGAGCCATTCTGCCAAGATCTGATCCAGAATAAAAAAAATTCACCAAACGTCTTCTACGTCTCCATTCATGTATGTGATCAGATATGTACGTAGACGAAGATTGTTTTAATGAAGTCAATAATTCTTTGCCATTGTCATATTTGACTGGAAACTGAAAATGTGTTAAGAAAGTAGTGGCTAAAGCATTAAAATTGTTGAAGGAGCCATGTGGTAGTTCAATATACCATTTTACAGCCAGAAATATCAGTGTTCTATGAAACAATCGTAATCGAATTGAATCATCAATCAAAGAGTTGGATGCACACCAGAGGTGATAAGTCATGACATTGTTTGAAGGGTCCTCTCTTGATTTACCTTCAAACTTTGGGATATCACTGGGAAACTTATTTGGAATTGGTAGCCAATACAGAAGATAATAGATCAGATCATTCGTTAGGCGCGACAAATCAGGTAAATCCAAAGTTTCTATGAATGAAAACCGACGGTTAGGGTCCTAAGAAAATTGATAACCTTGTGGAACTATACCAGTACCAGGAGTAGGATATTCAGGATATCCTGGAATAGCTTGTGCATTTGGAATCGGAATGCCCCCTGGATAACTAGGATTGGCCGGACCATACTGGGGTTGAGTAGGCATCTGATACATGTACCTAGGGTACGATTGATGTTGATATACTGGATTTTGTGCTACAGGTCCATATTGATACTGCCCTTGGTATGGTTGATAAACAAACTGAGGTTGGCTTGTTATAACTGTACTTGTACCAAGTTGAACTACAGGCATCTGAATAGTAGTCTGGACTGTGGGTCTAGGTTTTGGTGCAGAAACTACTGGGATTTGTTGTGATACTTGAGGGGCTGTAGAAATAGGTGTTGAAGAAACTCCAGGAATAGGTGTGGTAGCTTGAACAGAAGTTGGTGCAACATTTTGCGGTGGAGTTCTAAGCGTACTCGGACTAGGCTGTTGAACTGTACCAGATGCAGGTACCTAAATGGTAGGTTGGAAAGGTTGGATAGGTTGTTGGATTTGAATGTAACCAATTGGTTGTCCAGGTTGATAATAGGGTACTTGCACATTAGGTTGCAAATTTTGTTGAACTTGGGATGGATTCCACACCGTATTAACTCCGGGATATGAAGGTCCCATTGAAGGTTGTGCATAGGAAGGACCATAACCAGGTTGATAATTTGGAACATATGTTTGATAATTAGCTGGATAATTCCCACCTCCTTGAAACAATTGTTGTTTCAGGTAGAACTGCTACCCTAAAGGAGGTTGTGGACCCTGAGTTGGGTACTGTCCTTGAGGTTGATATTGACCTTGAGGTATGTACTATCCTTGAGGTTGATATTTTACTTGAGGTATGTACTATCCTTGAGGTTGCCCCATAGGTGGTAAATTACTAACTTGAGTTTTCCCCCCAAGCGGTAAATTACTACCTTGAGGGCCAGGGTTTGGAATGTTTCTAGACATCATGTAAATTTGTTCCACGTTCAAAGTTTTGGTATTTGATTCATTTGGACTAGATTATGGTATATGTTTGTTGGGAGAAGGAGTTGATCCTGATAAAGTACCGAAAAGTGACTGATATCCCGCAGGGACAGACAGACCACCATACAAATATGTTTCTGGAAATGCAGAAAACATGGATGACTCACTAGACATGTTTAATGGAGGTCTATAACCTATTGGTATGGTGTAAAAAGGAATTCGGGGTGATGAATTGTTTAGACCAGTATTGTGTAGAAAGTCTATCAACTGAAAATACCAAGGATCTTGTTTAAAAGGACTATAGTAAATCGATTCACTTGGTCTAAGATCTAAAGGTTCCTGATGTGAAGGAAGAACAACTTCTTCTTCAGTGTTAGTAACTTCTTCAATACTAATGAGACTAGGAGGAAGATTTTCAGTGATATGATACTTCACTCTGGGTGAATCAGGATGATGAGGGGTTGGAGTAATGAACTCAGAAGTAGTCTTAGATATAGTAGGTTCAGTTTCTGGTTTAGAAATTTCAGGATCAGTAGCCGATAATTCACTAGTTGTAGAAACAAGTTCAGCTAGCTCAGAAAATTAAACTCTTCTTGGAGTAATCTCTGTTGTTCTAGGTTGATCTACTTCATATTCAGGATGAAAAATTATTGATGTTTCATGTTCAGTTGATCTAGTCCTTGATGTTTGTCCTTTATCAGATTTAAGTCTTTCTAACTGGCTTGGTGTGTACTCATGGGGTTTCCCCTGCATTCTACATGATTGTAGAGGTAATTCAGTCACGATTTAAAAATTTAATCACACGAAATCAAAGAAAATTTCAACAAAATGTCCTAAAATCTCTATGGAAACAATCAAATTGATCACATGCCCAGAAAATCTAAGAGAGAAATCCACTCACAAAAAGTAGATTCCCACACTAAAAACACTATTTAGGGATGAAATCCAACGTCGTAGAATTTTAATGCAGAAATGGTGGTTGGAACAGTTACCTCGACAACCTACTTAATGAAACAGTCTGGTGCAAGTTTCTCCACTTAAACCATCTTGAAGTGAAGAGAACCCTTCGGAAAGTCCAAGTGAGTCTAGTTGACATCTACTCTAGGTACAGTGGGACCTTCCCTCCACCGTCACCTTAGGAAAGAATACTAAATTTTATAGCCACTAAGGTCACCAATCGACGAAACAAATATACTTGGGGGAACAGTCTATGATCTGATATACATGCAAGGGTAGAGTAACTAGCTTAATCCCCTTGAAGGCTCCTTGAGATAATCCAAGGTTTACTGACAAGTGACCCCAGGCTCCTTGACAATGGTGTATCTGAGGTTACTGTTTTTAATATGTGCACATCTTCTATCTTTCCCAATGAGATAGGTATGATTACCTCACTGGTTCAGACATGATCTCATGCTTGACTCTTTTAAGAAGAGCTTCCCAGAGCATACATGCTACAATTGGATTTTCATACCGCAAGATTACTACTTGTTTGTTTTAACTGTCTTGGAATGTTAAATACAACCTGTTCCAAGACACTAGCCTAAGCTATGTTGGTGGAAAAGAGCCCTAGAAAATGTAAAAAGATCTAGATTGATTTTAATTTAAGCATTGTTTTTAATTTAGGTATTTCTTAAGACAGAAGATATGGAAGTGAAACTTCGATGATGTTTTATGACCGGACTCAAAAATAGACTAATATGCATCTAAATGAAAGTGCAACTCTTTTATTTTCAATGAAATCTATCTAAAGGAAAGATTTGAGAGATTTAGATAACTTTCAAAGCATCAATTCTTTCTCTTATAAAAAAAAATATTTGAAAAGAAGACAATTTATTTGAGAACTCAATTTCATAAAAATGATCAATCACTCATTTGAAATGAAATCCTTAATCAAACAGATCAGAAGCTACAAATAATTTATCAAACTTTTTCCAAAAAGAAAACCTTATCGAAAACTCCTATAAAATTCAAAACTAAAAGAAAACACCAGGTTTGAACTCTATCTAAAAGTTTTGAGGACGTTTTGCTTAGTTTGTGATCGAACCAAGAAACTTTCTACTTATCTCAGCAAAAATCAAAACATCCAAAGATGGTTTAAAGTGTAATTCAGGTCTTAGTAAGCTTAAGACTCTTCTAAATTTGTAAATGAAAATGAAACTCAATTTTCATCAAAGAAAGGGTTGCAACAAATTCAATGGCTCAGCAAGAAAACTACAACATACTAGTAAGCTAAGGTAGATGATGGTTTCTAATATGGAGTGGCAAGAAATTAGAGCAAACACTCACTTGTAAAATTCAAATCAGATGAAAAAACACTCAGATACAAGAATCGCTGAAATAAATTCACACATAAGACTTTGACAGTCAAGACAAGTTGGGGCAAACACAGAGAATCTGGTAATCTGGCTCCTGAAAACAAAATTTTTATTTTTTCAAAAATTTTCCAGAAGTCTGCAGTTTCTAATGGAGCAAGGTGTGGTACCGCACTGTTCTAAACTAAAAACTGTGGAGGCTACCGCACTGTTTTTAAACAAAGACTGCGGAGGCCAGGAAAAACATGAAAAAAATAAAAAAACAGATTTACAGTTCAGGGATTCCAATAGGTTATTTACCCAACCCAATTTTAAACTAATCAAAATCAGAAAACTTGTTCAAAAGTCAAACTGAATATCAAAAAGGAAAACTAAGTTCATTCTTACCCAGTGGAGTCGCCATTTTGTTATGCAGAGAAATCCTTCTTGCGGACAAGAACGATCTCCCTAGTATCCTAAGGATATCTAGAAACAAACAACCAAATGCAAACCATTTTCTCTAGATCATTTGTGATTCAAAATTATTAATTAACAAAGTACGAGGACATGCCCCTACCTAAAGTCCAATGCTTGTTGTAATATTCTATCCAGTCGCTCCAAAAGAGGTCACTTCAGCATGAAAGACCTGTAATCAAAGACAAATAAAAGAATTAAAAGCGCCTGCAAGATATAATAATTGAGAAAACTAATCTATCTCACTGATCAAGGAATATAAAAATAGAATTACTCAAATAGATACATGAACAATTCAATGAGAAAATGGAATCCATTTGTATTATATTGTATAAAAGAAGTAACCTTACAACCTTTCGCCTTGATGTTATACATGTCCTTCCGGGGTCCTGAACAATCGTTCCTCCTTATATTGACAAGATTTCTTCTCTCTGAACTAGCATGAAGTTATGGACATGAGTCTGTGATCATTCTCATATCAATAATGGCTAGTATAGAGAGTATTCTCTCTTAATAAATTCCTCAGCAATTACCACCTATATGTCTCTACAATCTTTCATCTACCCTTGAGACTGAAACATGAGCTCAATTTATAGGGAAATGGAGGTAGTTTCAGTTCCATGAAGAGGGGGATGGATTCCTCTCATGAAGGGATTTGAGCTCCAAATACCAAGGGATAAACTCCATGAGTGAAGGGATAGAGCTCATGAGTATAGGATGAAGCTCGAACTGCCTGCGCCCCTAGAAGCCTCTAGTTGGGACTTTTTCCTTTATTTGACTGTTTACGGGGGTTCGCAGGTTTTATAAGTAGAACATGCAGGATGTGTCGCAGGCTATAGAACAAGAATCTGCGGTGCCACAGGCAATGGCTAGGAAAAGTGTGTAGTTAGACTTTTTAGGGTTTTAATGAGCTTTTCTCCAATTTCCAAAACTTGGTTTAGGAACTTTGGGTTTTGACTTCTAAGGGAGCATAATATAGGTAATGATGAACCCATATAGATAGTTAAATGTCGTGGTGACAAAATAACTTGTAACAACTCTCATGGAATAAGTATGGCTGAAGATAAAATCCTTATATGCAACACGTAGTAGCTTCGCCTTGAGCTTATAAGCTCTAGTCAAGAAGATTCTACTCTGATAGTAGATGACCCCATATCTCACTATATATCTCCCATCTGGATACTGGCCATCAAGTATCCTGCAGGCAAAGAGATCCTTGGAGTATTCCACCAACAGATGGGATCTCCAAAAAGGATCTATACTCCATAATGACAACACTGTTTATCTATCATGTAAAGCACCTATCAGTGGTTGCCCCCTTCTTTGACATCTCCTATGCCAAATTCACATACTGGGATGTTGTTATCCTGCCTCTGCTACTCCCCCTATAGCTTCTCATGCTCAAGTAAAGGTTGAATTTTTTGGAGGTTAGCCTTCCATGGGAAGCTATCACCCATCCAAAACTTTCTGAGTTTGGCCAATGAATGCATGAGTGGCCACCAACCTCTACCATATGTGGAATATTTATCCCTAAGTGGGAGTATCTTCCGAGTCTCAAAATCCAAGGAGTGGTCTCCTTGCACCATGATGGTGTCATCCTCCATCCCTCAAGCATCCTCTCTCAGCGCAAGATGTGGGGTGAGAGTGGGTAATACTAATAATGGGAGAATGTCCCCCTCCTCCTTGATCCTACCCAAGACTCTCTGCGGTGTGTCAATTCCTCCCAAGGTTCCCACTCCTCTTAGATCTATGAGTGGTGCAAATTTTTGTGAGACATCCCTCCTCAACTCCTGATCAGGTGGCCTTCCAGGTGGAATGCCACTAAATAGTAATGTCTGATGGGCCAAAGTCATCTGCATAACTGATAGGACTATTAGGTCCTTTCTTCCATTGCAAAAATCTAGATTTGTTTTCTATGTAGAAGCTATATGAGAGGGATAAATGTGCATGCCATTAATCATCTGATGTTTGCCACTCTTTCTATCCATCCACACCATATGCAAAGTCTCCCAATCTGTGGTGACCTTCCCCAAAGTAATCAACCATTGCACACCCAATATCACATTGGTGTCAGGTATGTCAACCACAAAGAAGTGATCAGTCAATGTATATGTCCCCATGGTGACAGATAAATATGGAACATAATGCATGCACTGCATAGTTCTAGCTCCTGGGGCCAAAACTGAAAATCCCTCAAAATCATCAGTGGGTATTTCCCTCCTCTGCATTAGTTGGGCATCAATAAATTTGTGGGTAGCCCCACTGTCAATCAACATTGAAACCCTCTGATCCTGAATGGAACCTTGAACTCTCAAGGTCAAGTACTTGGGTACTCCTCTCAATGATGCAAGGGCCCCTCCAATTGGATAAAATGCTCCATTCCCACCTCCTGATGGTGGTGGATCCTTTCCTGATATCCTAGTGTTGTGACCTCCTTCTGGTTCCTATTCTTCTTTCTCCTCATCATTATAAAATACCTCTATATAGTGTGCCTTCCGTGCTGCACATCTATGTTTGGGTGCCCATGATTCTTGGCATGTGAAGCAAAGCTTCCTTCTCCTCAAGTCTCTTTAGACATCATCACTAAGAGGTACTTTGTTTTTGCTCTCGTTTGAAGGAAGAGCATTCTCATCTTTTCCCTTTGATGGAAAAGTGGGCTTTTGCTGAAATGTTGCCTTTGTTCTTGGCAAGGAATCTTGTAGATCTCTAGCCCTTTCAATGGAATCTTGAAGGGTAGTGGGTTTGGTTGATTTAACCAACCCATGTATAGGTTTTTCTAGCCCATCAATAAACATATAGACCCTCCTACCTGCAGATAAATCAATAACTATAATAGAAAGTTTTAGAAATTCAAAAATGTAAGTTTTTGGATTACCTGATTGTTTGAGCTTAGCTAGCCCAATGAAATGTGCCTCTGGGTCTCTTCGATCAACCCTCTCCACCAACCTCCTTGTGAACTCTGAATATGCAGTCACATTGGCATGACCCAAGGTAGAAAGACCATGAAAACACCAATCATGTGCTTCACCCTCAAGGTGCAGCGCTGTTATTTTGATAGCTTCCATCTTTGGTACTTGGTTCAACTGGAAGTAAATGTCTAGCTTCTCAACCCAAGGTTTGGCAGTGCATTTGGATGACCCATTAAAAGTGGGTAAGAAAAATCTTCCCATAGTCCGGTGAAGATCATTGTGTTGTATGAATCCTCCACCTCTATTGTGATGTCGGGGTCTCCTATTGTCCTTGATTTTACAAAACTCCTGAAAGCTTGCATTATCTTTGAATATCTGAGATTAAGACTCATACTCAAGAAAGTAGTCTTCAAGAGTTTCTTGTTCTTGAAACCCTCCATTTATCATTGCTAAAAATGTAGGCATTATAGAGCGCTGGGAAACTTGCTGCTTCACTGGTTGATCACTCTAGTGATGTGAAATGCCGAAACCTTCTACATGTGAAAACCCTTTAGGGGATTATTTGTGTCTATCCATCATCATCTCCTTGATTTCTCTTGCAATTAGTTTGAAGAAGAAGCTTAGGGAACTCCTTGTCATCCTCCTCTCCTGATATGGGAGTTTTACCTTCTCTTCTTTATCATCTGTATAATCATACCTTCAATTTATTATTTTGAGATACCTCTTCTCTCTATCTATGAGAGGATCTCCTTCTTCTGATGACATATTGGCTTAGATGCACAGGTTGAGCCAAGATTATGCTTTAATACCACTGAAATATTCCAAAATAAGGAAAGCAGCAATATTGAAGAAAATAATGGGAATAGAAGAAAAACATTACATCAACATATGAGACCAATATGGAGCCATTTTATTAATCATATTAGCATAAAATAAGTGTAATATAAGGAGGCACAAAGCATCAACTTAAGAAAACAAGCCTCCAATGATCAAACCCTCTCAAATGTGAGATGTTGCTAATATAAAAAATGCCGAAGAGTTTCTATAGCACAGTCTTAGTGAACATAGCTACAACATGGGATCATACAATAATAAAAAAATATTGATAGATGACTCAAGGGATACTAGACATAAATATAAAGGCTCTATATCACTCTTCCATGACAACCCAAGAGGGTTTCCGGAAAATACACCAAAATACAAATGGTGAACCAAAGCCCTAGGATTGAAGATTCACTCCAACCAAATAGCTGGGAAGATGTGGTAGATCTAATGTAGCATAGAATGAAACCTTCTCCCAATAGACTCTCCAAGTGAAAGGATGATCCTGTAGTGGAAATATATCTCCCCAAATGGTGTACTGAAACAACCCCTGCAACTCCTCCCTAAAATAACGCAGTCCAAGACTGAAACTACTCTGTAGGGGATAATAATAAGTTGGCATGATGCCAAATGATGCAATAATGCTCAAGGGACTTCTTTAATGGCCTCCTTATGGAAGGATACCTTCCTCCAGTAAAAAAACTAGCTTAGAAATAGCCCAATACAATCCTCCACTGTTGCACCCTGCAACACAGCACAACCCTAAGCAGAAACTGCGTTGTTGAATAAATTTGTAGCTTGGCCTAATGTTGGAATGTGTAAATGTAGCTCAAATACTTCTCTTGAGTGGGCACTCGAAGTCCCCTGGGGATGAATGTGGGATTCTCGCTTGGGAACACCCTTGTGCTAAACAACACTACAGTCTCCGCTAAACAACTGAAGAGAGAAATAAGTCATACAGACCATAAAAAGAATAATAATCAATAATGCCTTCTATGGCTGCCATCCCCTTCCTTATATGCTTAGTGAGCCTTCTCACCTTGGTCCCCCACTCATTAAAGCCACTACTTCCATGCATGGAATCTCCCTCCAAAACTGCGTTGTCCCTCGATGAATGTCGACTCTTCCATAGCAACATTGTTGATTTGGTCAAAGTTGACCCAATCTACATGCTCTATTGGGCCAGAATTGTAATCTACGGATAAATTACGTTTCCCTAGACAGGTGCTAGTCTAGAAAAACAGGTGAAAGACTATACTACCATTTCTCCTAACTCAGAACAGATACACAGAGAGGATTGGATGCTTACTTGTTTCAGTCGCTTCCAAATGGCTCCTTTCTGTCACTTCTGCTACAGCTTTGAATTCAAGCGGTTTTGTTGGCTGAATGCTTCCTGCAAGAAAGAACACTAAAACAACATAATATGCAATAATATAGATATCTATTCAAGCTAGTTAGCTAAATCAGTTAAGCATAAACTACATTCATCAACCAAGATCTTACAATATGGAAAATCAAAGTTAACATAGATGCATGTAGGGAAAAATAAGAAGCACTCTTTATTGATGATAGAAGGAGAGGTTACAACCTAGTGACTGATTTGAAGTGACCTTCCAATAGAGTTCCCAAGTCTCATCACAGCATAAATCTCTCTAGCAGCAGCTCCACAAATCAAACTCTCAATTGAAAATTCTCCAGCATTTCTCTACTTAAATTCTTCCTCCTCAAACACTTAGATCTGTGTTCAATTTATAGATGAACTGTAGGTTGTTTTACACACAATAAAATTCCAAAAATAGGCAAGAAATTTTTCCAGTCATGTAGATGTCAAATGGACACTTGGATCTGAAGCTTGACACATGTGAACCCTTCTAGAAGACATTGGCCAAGTGGAGATTTTGGAACAATGAGAATTTCGCTCCAAATGTGACCAACACACCTTTGAATTTTAGGAAGTGCTCGGCAGAGCAGCCTTGAATGGGGCTACCTGCATATGCAATGCACTTAGGCCCCTTAGAGCCTGTGTTGGTGAGCTCTCATATGTTAAATATTAAGCTTCAAACCATGGAAACCCTTGCTTGATAAAAGTCTTGTTTGATTTATGTTGTTTCCTGTCTTAGGGCATATAGCAACTGAGATGATAGGGAATGATATACCCTTGATCATCGGTCCTGGAGATGATGCCCACTTAACCAGGTCATTGGGAATGCTGCCCAAATTGACCTATAAAAATTTCCCCCTAAAGCATGAGATCCAAATAATAAGAACATTTGATTGAGATGCTTTACACTGTGATGAGCCCGGAAACAAAGCGGAGTGTTCACCTGCATCAATATTACAATACATTACATCATGATATATCCTATATTGATCATAATTGCTGAAGGTACGCATTCCCATAGTCATCACATAAAACAATCTAATAACATGTACATAATTCATAAAGTCATCTACATTGGAATGTTGCCCAGATGCAGACACACCTACAGATATAGGCACATGTTTGGTTGAAAATCTGTATGTAAGGTCATCGTAAAGATGATGTGTACAACAATCCTGAAATCACAGCCCGGATGGATGAAACTAGATCTAGGGTCTTCTTATCTCGTTCACTCGATCATTCGGGTACAAGTCTAGCCATGCAAATATATGATTTGTCGTCAAACATGGAAAGACATAATTTTATTACCAACCAATGATGTGAGTTGTTAACAAACACGAGAGAACCACCATTAATGAAAATGGCCCTCAAAGTACTGCAGTACATTTTGTAAGGCGTGAATAGATTATTTGATGTCAAACACCAAACAAAATATTTCGGTCAAAAGTCCATAAATGAGGATCTTGTCGATGCTATAACAAGCCTCATGGTACTGGAATCTGATGTTTCTAAGTGAACTTCCCGGATATTGATTTTTTGTCAACATGAATTCACCTTATTGCAAAACTGGAGTTATTGATTTCGGAGACAAGGGTATGACTTGATATAGCAATTTTCAGGGATGACGGTCATGAAAATGAAGGTTTATGAGTATTGCATATGGATCAGTTCTTAATCACTAGATGAATTCTCTTGAACATATCAGCGACACTGTGATGAGTTGGCAACATTGACCCAAAACCGAAGTGAAGGTATGATGAACCATAGGTGTGAATGAACCGTCAAGATGATTACCCAACCCACACAGTCATGGACATGTAGCGAAAGAAGTGTCATGTTCAAGAGCGACTTGCTACCAAAAAGAAACTTTACTTTCTTTTCCTAAATTTTCCCCGGTCATTTGTCGACCAGTACCTCTTTATTTTTTAACAAGCTTGAGAAGGATAACATTTGCTTGATCTATAATTCAACCCTTCGGGTGAATAAAGTATTTCTATTTAATAATTTAACAAGTCTAGCGATGAATGAAACTCAATTCTTGCCATGATTGACAAGCTCGTCGCTATTTTATGTTTTAACGAGCTTAACGACAGTGATAGCTCGGTCCTTTTTCATATTTAGAGAGTCTGAAAAAGAGGACGAAAGATAACTCCAAAAGTACTTTTTCGTAAATTTGTCACTTAGATCTGAAAAAGTGTAAAATGATATCTTAGAGAACCTCTTTGGTCATGTTTAACCAAGGTATTCCATTTTCATAAATAATCCATCTCAGTTAGGAAAAGGGTTAAACTTATACTGAGTAGATATTAATTCATTTACTTTAATGAGCTCGAAATGACAAGTGCTCGGAAATCTTTTCACATTATCGGAGTCTGAAAGAGTTGAAAGAAAACTCCAGGGGTTCCTTTTTCGCTATTATCGAAGCTTGAAAAAGAGATAAAAGTGCGCTTCAAATCCTTTTTCGTTTTTAACAAAGCTCGAAAAATAAGGAGAAAAACCATGCTTTTTGGTCAAGTCTTTATTTGAAATAAATCTGCATGACTAATCTATTCATCAGTTTTATTTCCTATTCAGAACAACATCAAATGGATTAAAAATACCTGTTTCATGATAAAAAACATAATAAAACCATAGTCATAGCAATAAATTTAACTTCTAAGTAATTAAATGACTATATAAAGCCGTTTCACTATTCATTTTTACCATTCCATTGTTACCATTTGCATTTTGGAGCTCTGAACTTGATTTTTCCCCTGAACTTCAGTCATCGATTGCGATCATTTCTGTGGGTGGATTTCATTACCGTTTGATCCAGGTTAGTGCCATGAACCTCCTCTTTCTTTAAATATTCATTTCATTACCATTCCTTGCAGTTTTTTAGGGTTTTGAGGCCCCTAGGGTAAATTCTTCCCAAATTGAGGGCAAAGAACCCCTAAATGTTGAAACCTGCATTGCATAGTAGGTACAGTGAAGTGTACCTTCATGTGAAATGCACTGTCTCAGCCCAGGGAGTGCGTTGGGCGCAGTTGAAATTTTTGGTTTTCGTGTTGTGTCCAAAATTTGCCTAGTTTTTTGCAATGAATGGTATCTAATGGATCTTATGGTTGATTTTCAAGTTTCCATTGGATTAGAATGACGATTACATGAAGAGAAAGAGAACATGAAGAATAAGATATGATTTCCTTGAATTATCTGGGTACTGTAATAGCCTTAAGAGATTGCAGGCTACTTAAGTACTTCAAATTGTCGGGAATGAGGCAAAAAATAGAACTCCTAGAATTCCTTGTTCGAGCATGGGATCTGGCGATAGAGGAATTTCACATAAAAAATCAAGTGTTGTCCATAATAGTTGAGGATGTGTATTTTCTCACAGTTTTGTCGAGGAGAGGTTTTCCCATTTCACTCACAGGGTCTACCATTGGAGAAGAGACAGTGAGGGATTATGTTATGCAGTATTGTTATCCAGGGTCAGAACCTAGCAAATGTGAAAAAATAAACATCAGGGATGTCAGGGATTTGCCTTTGAGAACCATCCTTTTCACGATCGCTAAACTAGCTGGCACTGTTACACTCCATGTAGCGAACAGATCGTATATGCAGTATGCACTAGAGTGCTTACAACCAATTTTATTCAATTGGTATGAAGTTTTTCTATCTCAGATAAAGGAACAAATGAATAAAGAAAAGGGAGGAAGGAAGAAAATTTTTAGTTATGGTTCCATTCTCATTTCCTTCGCTTTGGAACGGATTCCACTGATGCAACCACAACATGTAACATTGGATATATCTAGTCATAGAGATCCTCAAATGCAGAGATGGGTAGAACTCATGGGTCGGCATTCAGGCCAATCAACCATTGTGTTATCGACTACATTCTTCACTTGTTTCCAGTGATAGATCGTCGCCATCAATGAGTATGCATATGCAGGCGTCAACTTCCGAGGAGATCCAGATCTAGTTTTACCAGAAGGCACTCAGTGGGGTGCAATAGGTAATATTTGACCATGTTTTTATATTTTTATAAGGTTTATACAAATGTTTTTGCTTTTTGATTTCTTTCCAAGACTAAACTAGATGTTTAATGTAATGCAGATATTGGTCACGTTCAACCAATATAGGAACCAGAGCACGAAGTGGATGCGCCAGCAGAGAGGGCTGCTCGGGAGAGCAGTCCTTCAGGACCTTGATATGGCTGAGACTCTTGCTGAGCTCTAGCAGCACATAGAGGGGTTGACCTTCGGGATTCTGGATTGTCAGATCGAAGAGCTTCTCATGCGACTACAACGACACACTATTGGGGTTCCTAACCATTGGATGTGGTTGCTCCATAGGATTGCTAGATCTATAGCGTGTTACCACGACCACCACTAGTTTACTTATGAATTTTTGCATAAATTTTGAGGTCAGATGACCAACGTGTCTTGGGCACAAATTATTTAAAAAACCTATAACTATCTATCTATGTGTTTTTAGAGTTTTTCCTATGTTTAATGCGTAATCCTATTCAATGATGTGAATGTTTTCTTTACCTATGTCGCAAATTTATATCTAAAACTTGATTGGCTAATGAATCAGTTAAAGTGTTCATATTTCTAGAAATGTGTTGATATTGAATGAAATCAAAATTTCACTCCAAAATTCGAACTCTTAGGAACAATCTAAGAAGTGTTGGATTTCTAACAGAATAAATACTAGTAAGTTGTAGTACCACAAGTTGTGAGTCTAACCTTATGATTATGCAGCTAATACCAAATGAAATTGAATGAGAGAGAAGTTCGATCAACATGCTATATTCAACGATATTATTCATCGATCTACCAATACAAATCCCTTGAAAACTCACTAACTCGTCGTTCGGAGCGAAAATGGCCCACGCTGCAGAGGATAGATTCTGTGTACTACGACTAGCACCATCAGCATATCCAAAAAATGGTTCTGAAGATTCAATCATCTGCGATGAAATATAAAGCAGATTACTAACGTCAAGAAAACTCTAAAAAACAAATTAAGATAGTGAATGCAAATCAACAACATATAAACAATATAATACAAAAAATTACTACGCTCATGATTAAGCATAGCAACGTTTCAAATACAACCCATTTCTAGGTTGTGCCAATGGAATTCCATCATAATCAACTAACTCGTAGGCACCCTTAGCAAGAACTCTTTTGAAAATATAGGGGCCATGCCATAATGGCTCGAATTTCGCTGTACCTATTACATCATCTTGTTGGTCATAAAGAAGGACCAAGTCGCCCTTTGAGTAGTGCGAGGCTGGACATTTTTGTCGTATTGCACCTTTATACGTCTCTTATGTGCTTGATTGGCCAATTGGGCTTCACGACGCATTTCATCTAGATGGATGAGGTTAAGGAGACACGCTTCTTCTTCTGAGGTGTCAGGTAACAAGTCTATCGCAAGTTTTAGCGATGATATTTCACATTGGATTGGTAAGATAGCTTCCATACCATACACCAATTGAAAAGGGGTAAATCCAGTTGCGTTTCTCACCGAGGTTCGATACGCCAACAAGGCGGAGTACAGGATCAAGTGCTAGTTCCTTTTATGGACTCCTATCATTCGTTGAAGCATTCATTTAAGAATTTTGTTAATAGCCTCAACTTGTCCATTTGATTGTGGATAATAAGGAGTAGAATTATCATGTGACAATCCTAACTTGGCTGTCAATTCAGACATCATATGGTTGCGAAAATGCTTCCCATGATCCGTAACTATCGCCTGTGGGACCCCAAACCGTGCAATAACATGGTTGAAGAAAAAAAATGCAGTTGTTTGTCCTCTATTGTTGAATGTATGCATCACTTCGGCCCATTTGGTAAAATAGTCGACCGCGACAATAATATAACCATGCCCCCCGGACGAAGGAGGGTTACAGGTCATGAAATCGATACCCCATTTTGTAAATGGTCTAGCAGAGACAGCAAGATGCATTGATGCTGGCGGTTTGTGGATTTTACGGTCATAAATCTGGCATGCATGACAAATTTTGGCTGCGAGGATACAATCTCGAAAAATAGTAGGCCAAAAGTAACCGGCGTGGAGTATCTTCTACACGGTAGCATAACCAGATAAATTTCCACCACAAGCCCTAGCATGGCAATCATTTAACACTTTTTCGTCCTCCTCATGAGTGAGGCACCTCCTTAAAATGGTATCGACACCACGATGATAAAGTGTATCATCGACGATCAGATAATCTTTGGCTTGGTATCGAATACGTCGTTTATCAGAGCGAGAGGTATTAGGTTGAAAAGTTTGGGTTTGGAGATAAATGATGAAATTTCCATACGAGGGATCAGATGATCTGATCAGAAATAGAGACTCGTCTGGAATAGATGGTTCTGACGTAGTTGCATTATTAGCAGAGGGAAGGTCACAGAGAAGCTCATCCAAAACTAAAGAATTCTTTGACTTGGATTTGATGAATTCCAAATCAAATTCCTGCAAAATGATGATCCATTTTTAATATTCGCCCCCCAACAATTGACGTGATAAGATGTAAGTCATGGGGTTGCAATCTGAAACTATTGTTGTTTTTCGGAGCAGGATATAATGGTGAAATCTTTGGACAGCTTGAACAACTGGAAAGGCAAGCATTTCCACGTACGAGTACTTAACTTTCGTATCATTGAGATAATTACGACTCAAATAATAGATCGGATGTTCAATTCCATCTTCTACTTGGACCAAAACGATGACGATGGTCATTTCAACCGCGGCGATATATAGGAAATAATAATTTTGATAATTTGGAGGATACATTAATGACGCTTGGACAAGATGGTCCTTGAGAGCATCAAAAGAAGCTTGCGCAACTTGGTCCGAATGGAAGGGACCCCCTTTTTCAATAATCGAGTAAATCCTTTAGCCATTTCGGCGTAGTTTGGAATGAACCTTCTCAGGCAGTTAGCCTTTCCTTGAAGTTTCTGTATCTGAAGTAAGTTTGATGGTGCAGGAAAATCAAGAATGGCCTGTACCTTCAGTGGGTCTATTCAAATTCCTTCTTTTGAGACTACGAATCTGAGAAATTGACCAGAACCAACACAAAACACACATTTATGTGGATTGAGGCATATCTTGTAGTGTCGGCAGCATAAGAAAATCGCCCTCAAATGCATCGAGTCAGTCTGATTTCGTGAATGCGCTGATAAATCATCTAGATATGGTTGAACAATGTGCTTGATGTCGTTGAAAGCATAATCCATTGCTCTCTGAAAAGTTTCCCCAGCGTTCTTTAAACCAAACGAAATTTTCCGATATGTGAATGTGCCCCAGGGATAGATGAATGCTATCTTATGTTGGTCATCTAGGAAAATATTGATTTTATTGTAGCTGGAAAATCCATCCATGAAAGAAAATATTTCACATCCAGCACAATCGTCAATAATCTGGTCGATGAAGGGAGTAGGATAGTTGTCTTTTGGACAAGCATGATTAACATCCCGATAATCGATGCACACTCTAATGTTTCCTTGTTTTTTCATAACAGGAACAATATTGGAAACCCACTCAGTTAGCGGTACAGGGTAAATGAAACCAGCACGCAAAAAATGTTCACCTTTTTCTTTGATGGCAGTAGCTTTCTTCGGATGAATAGGTCGAAGCCGTTGAAGCACCAGTTTGACATCAAGATACATATTAATAGTATGTTCAACTATACTAGTATCTATGCTTGGAATTTCCTCGTAAGACCAAGCGAATACGTCATGAAATTCATGAAAAAGAGAGCGATATGAATCAAGTTCTGATGGAGAACAAGATACACTGACATGCATATTTTCTACAATGCCAGGTTTAGTCAAAATATCGATAGAAATCGTTTCTTCAATATTTGATAAATTTCGCTCAGATTCAATTGCATTAAACGGAAAAGAATTCGAAAAGAAAGTTTGAATGGATGGGTGATATAGTTCACTAAGATTATTTTATACATAATTTGGAAGATGGGAACGATGATGATAATCTTCCCATGGTTCTCCTTCTGACATCATAGTTTCCAAAATATTTTCATCTGTCAAAAATTTTGAGGAAAATGGATCAGATGGAGTACCAAAATCTAATGAATGATCAACCCAAACACTTGGCGACACTGATTTCAGATTTGTCGCCCAAGCCAAATAGATTAATTGCTATTGTAGCTCAATAGGGTTGAGCAGTAAAACGTCATCCAACGTAGAAATATCAGAATCACCCCTACTCTTCCTTCAACCAGATAGAGTGGAAGAGATCATGTAGCAAGTCTCTATGCTTGCAATTTCTGCTGACGTCATGGGCTGTGGTAATGAAAAGGTTCCCATAAGAGTGGGATCCTTTAAGAGTCCTACACCAATGTTCTAGATTTCTAGTTGGGGTAAGTGAATATACGGAACGCTTCCAGTTACCTGCGAAGCAGAGGAAAAAAAGGATAATTGATTAATGACTATGATTGTACCTTTATGTGGAAAGGCAACCATTATAAAGTATGTAGAAACAATGGCAGTCATCGCATATACCCATGGTCTTCCGAGTAAAATATTATATTAAAGGGGTCCGTCAACAACCTCAACATCAATACTTATTTTTTTTCCCCCTAATTCAACTTGCAGGTTATTGATAATACCACAAGGTTTATATGTTCTTCCATAAAAAGCCTTCAACGTCGTTGATGATTGTGATAATCGTGGCAAGCCAAGTGACTTCCAACAATTTAGAGACATAATGCACGTAGATGCTCCCTCATCAATAATAGTGCGATGAACAAGGTGATTGAGAACATTTACTTGGATGGAGAAAGCCAATTCTGCTGGTAGCTGTGGCACATAGCCCGTATGATTAAAGATGACAAGATTAGAATCAGTCGGATCAATTCCACCAATTTCTGACAATAAAGCCTGCTTCTGGGAGGGACAATTTTATAATACCTCAAGAGCAGACATAGCTGAAGGGGATTGAACCAAATCTTCAACTATATTATAATTTTGTGCAGCTCTTGCTCGAGGATTGTATGTCGATTTATGAATTACTCCCTTTGGTGGCTTAATCGTCAATTCAGGAATAACAGGAGGTGGTACTGATTCATTAGATGGATTCGTTATCGAGGTAGTAGGTTGATCAGTGGCTAGAATACCATAGTATTTATTCCGTGTCGACACCAAAATATCTTGTGAAGGTTTTGTAGTGGATAAAATTAACGCTTGGGAACTAGGAGCTGGATTTGTAGCAACCAAATTTGTGTCTGGATTTGGAAATGGATCTGTCAACACAGCTGATGCATGAGAAGTCTTGATGAGTATTGAGACTTTAGCACGATGAGGAAAATCCCTAACAAAATGTTCCTCGTTATATATTATGCATGGATAACGAGTTTTCCGTGGTCCTGAAGTTTGATCAGATGATCATTCCTGTGGGTTAGAAGTTTTATTTTTCTTTGATTTCCCCTTTTTCTTACTTCCTGGTTGCTTATCACTTGTGCCTTTGTCAAATGAGACGACATTGATTTCGGAAGTAGGAGAAGGATCAGATGCAGTAGTTTTTTGTGTGTTTGCAGTGCCTATCAAGCCATCTCCGGCATGAGATTCCTTTATTTGAGGAGGAACATTGAAATTAGATCGCAGCGCATTTGGGATTTTTTCATAGAGCATGCCAGACTGAGTTTAAATCAAGTCTAAATACTAGGCACGAGCGATAACTTGCTCTTCTGTGACGACGCCACCTTTAGCCACATCCTCTATTATAGATGGTAACAAGGATTTTATGAACCATTCAGCAAGGAGCTGATTAGGAACAAATGTCTTAACCATTTGTCGATGGCGATGCCACTCATGAATATGATCAGAAATGTGAGTAGCATTACTCTGTTTGAAGTTGGTCAAGAGTTCTGTTCCAGTTTTGTATCTAATCGGTAACTTGAAATGGTTCAAAAAGATAGTAGCTAAGGCAGTGAAATTGTGGAAAGAAGCTCTAGGTAATTCAATCTACCATTTAGCTACTGGACCTGTGAGCGTTCGCTGGAAAAGACGTAATCGAACATAATCATCATTTAGGGAATTTGATGAACACGATAAATGATAAGTCATAACATGAGTTGATGGATCTTCTCCAGGGTTTCCATTGAATTTAGGAATGTCGGAGGGTAGTTTATGTAGTATCACCGACCACAAAGGAGCATAATTTATAGGATCATTGGTTAACCGATTTAAATCTAGTAATTCCAAGGTTGCAACAAAAGGCAATTGTCTATTAAGGTCAGGTTTTGCATAGCCAGGATAAGAAGGAATTTCATGGTCAACAGGTCTCTGAGCACCAGCATATGGGATTTGACGTTGGTAACCTACATAGGGGTTGTTCTGCATAGAAAACGCTTGAGAGTTCTATTAACCAAAACCTGGATATGGTACTTGTTGATATAAAGTTTGAAGAATTTTTTCCTGTGGCTGCCAAGGATTCTGTCCACCAATGTTAGAGCCCAAATTAGTATAATTTGGATTCGGTTGATATGTATAACCAGATTGTGTTTGTGACACTCCATAAAATGGTACACCAGCTTGTGAATAAATGATCCCTGATACAGGTTGTTGTAAATTAACCAAAGGATTTTGATATTGAGTTGAAGAACTCACCTGATAAGGTTGATGTACAAGATTTTGATTCTGTAACAGGGGTATAGATGTATTAACAAGTGGTAATGAAGTGGGTGTAACAGGTTGAATTGGTTGATATGATTGGACAACCGTTTGTGGTTGGATAGGTAGAGTGGGCTGCCATTGACAAACATTCATGTCAACATTAATTTGACCAAAATGTGACTGAGTACTGTCATATTGGGTGACCGTAGGTTGTCCCCGAGCATAAGGACGATAATAAGATGGAAAATATTATTCTCCAAATGTTGGGAGTCCAGTTGATATGGTACTTAAAGGAATTGATCCATAAGGACCAACTTGATATTGCCCTAATGATGGATGTAATGATTCAAGTCATTCAATACTAACTATAGGACTACCAGTTAAAACACCAGATGATGACATTGGTAATGACCATGGTATTGAATATTGACCAGAGAAAGTGCCAGACAATGATTTGTAGCCTGTTGGGACCGAAGGTCCACCGTGCAAATATGACTCTAGTGAGGTTGTGAACATCGACGGTGTAGCGAGGGTAGGAGTTGATGTAATTGGAACAGCAGACCCAATCGAAGATGTTGGTTCAGGCATGGTTGTATGACCAAATGTATACTCTTCGAAATCTATGGGAGATTGAATGGAAATGGGATCAACAAAAGCAGATGGAAACGATTGAGGAAAAGACTGGTACATGTAAAGGTCTCCCCCAAAATAGGTTTGACTTAAAGGTGTATCAGGTTGTGGGATTTCTTCAATCACGATTAAACCAGGAGGAAGAACTTCACCGTCAGACCCAAAATATATTTCAGACGGTTGAATAAGTGATATGGGAGTTTCAATAGCTACAGAAATTTGTGGGATGACCAAGGTAGGAACAAATTCCGGTTGTTCGACTTCAGGATTCAGATGTGCTGGCAAAGAAGAGATAGGATCTAGATCAATTTGTGATTGAACAACGTCGGGTCCAGGAGGTATGGTCTCAGCGATTGAATGGATCGTGACCATGGGTAGCTGTGAAGACTCCGTTTCGACAATAGTTAACAAACCTGGATGTGTGGAAACAATTTGAGCTAACTCTGGTTTAAATGATGATTTTTCGCCAGAGGTACGAATTGTACTTGATTTGACAGATCATGACCGCCTTCACCTACCAGAAGTAACTTCTGGCGGTAAAGGTGGTTTTAAAGATAATCTACATGAATGACGGGGGGTAGGATTATGTTCTTCCATGATTACTGATTTATATTATCCAAAAAAAAGTAAACAAAAAGAGGGTAATGCTAGGCAAAAGGGTTTACCAAGAAACTATGAACTGCAAAATACCTCCTGGCAAACCAAGAAGTACGGGCAGGTAATCTCCCCGAATGTTGTGTTCAGTGTATCACAATTTTAGGGTGGCCGACTGGGTTCACTATGGATGGATAGAACCTAAAATTTTTCCTCCCAAATATACCTAAAGGTACATGGAGGCCCAAGTCCGTATTAGCGTTGTCTGATGCGAAACCACACAGTGAGAGCACCCCTTTATACTTATCGTACTGTAACACCGCCCGGTATACCCGAGAGTACGTGGACGAGCTATGATATACTTACGTACGTGGAGTGAGGTATCACACTCAGAATGTATTGCAGACAAGTTAATGACAGTTACTATGTTTTACGACGCCGGAACACATCTCTAGCATAGACCTTCTAAATGTTATCATTAATGTTCCAAAGCGTTGTTAAGTAAATTGAGATTTATTTTATGTTGATCTTGCTTATCAATTTGCCTTTCAAGTTCACCATGATGATGTATATGAAATTCTAAAATGCAAGCTAAGAATGATAAACAAACTTTCACCTTCAGCTTTTTCAATGAAGAACCTCGCTACTAAGGGAAGAGAACGCTAGTTTTTTGGAAGAGAGAAAATAATTTGTGAGCAAACAAATCAATGAAGAAAACAAAAACAATGAATCACAAACTAAATAAAGATTTCCTAATGTTCCTTTTGCAAAAAACACACAATCCTACATGAAAATGCAAGTTTTTCTTTTCAGTTTCCATAATGTTATGAATGCAGAAAAGAAACTAGGTGCACTAGATCAATAATCGAAATGCTTTTTACATTCGAGAAATAAAGAATACAAACAACAATTTCCCTTTTGAAGGAAAAACGAGGATTTCAACAACAATTTCTCCTATCAAGGAAATGAAGATTTTATGACAATTTCCTATTTCGAAAGCAAACAATTCTTAATGCGACCATAAAAAGTACTTTTAAATCAACTTGTTAATGATAATGAAAAACTTTTTAAAAAAAATTTGAACAAATTTTCAGTCAAAGGAGAAGAAGTATATAGAGTTACTGGCCAATTGAGCATCAAAATTTTCAGAAGACAACAGTAAACAAAACTGAAGCAAATTACAAAGTCAGATTCAAGGGAATTTGGTCCCTTTCAGGAGCCAACGTAGTCTCCAAAGGGAGACAGTGCTCTGCGATGCAACCTTGGAAGGGAGACAATGCTCTGAAAAGCACTGTGCCCTGACTAAGGGTGCATTGGGCACAGTAAACAAACAAAAAAATACTGTTTGGCTCACTAAATTTTCAAATTAAGCTCTGAAAAAATCTAATATTTATGTGAAACATCTACTGGGTGGATTTAGAAAGCAAATCAGAGACTAAAACACCTATAAACAAGAGATATTATCCCCAATGGAATCGCTAGTTTTTTGGGCCAGAATTGTAATCTACGGATAAATTACGCTTCCCTAGACAGGTGCTATTCTAGTACAATAGGTGAAAGACTATACTACCATTTCTCCTAACTTAGAATAGATACACAGAGAGGATTGGATGCTTACTTGTTTCAGTCGCTTCCAAATGGCTCCTTTCCGTCGCTTCTGCTACAGCTTCAAAATCAAGCGGTTTTGTTGGCTGAATGCTTCCTGCAAGAAAGAACACTGAAATAGCAGAAGATGCAATAACATAGATATATATTCAAGCTATTTAGCTAAATCATTTAAGCATAAACTACATTCATCAACCAAGATCTTACAATATGTAAAATCAAAGTTAACATAGATGCATGTAGGGAAAAACAAGAAGTACTCTTTATTGATGATAGAAGGAGAGGTTACAACCTAGTGATTGATTTGAAGTGACCTTCCAGCAGAGTTCCCAAGTCTCATCATAGCATAAATCTCTCTAGCAGCAGCTCCACAAATCAAACTCTCAATTGAAAATTCTCCAGCATTTCTCTACTCAAATTCTTCCTCCTCAAGCACTTAGATCTGTGTTCAATTTATAGATGAACTGTAGGTTGTTTTGCAATCAATAGCATTCCAAAAATAGGCAAGACATGTTTCCAGTCATGTAGATGTCAAATGGACACTTGGATCCAAATCTTGACACATGTGAACCCTTCTAGAAGACACTAGCCAAGTGGAGATTCCGGAACAATGAGAATTTCGCTCCCAATGTGACCAACGCACTTTTGAATGTCGGGAAGTGCTCTGCAGAGCCGCATTAAATGGGGCTACCTGCATATGCAATGCACTTAGGCCCCTTAGAGCCTGTGTTGGTGAGCTCTCATATGCTAAATAATAAGCTTCAAACCATGGAAACCCTTGCTTGATGAAAGTCTTGTTTGATTTATGTTGTTTCCTGTCTTAGGGCATATAGCAACTGAGATGATAGGGAATGATAGACCCTTGATCATCGGTCCTAGAGATGATGCCCAGTTAACCAGGTCATTGTGAATGGTGCCCAAATTGACCTATAACATGCTCTATCCCCTTTTCACACATAAGGGTCTTTAATCCAGCTACTTAGATGACTTCCATTCACATTTGGAGTGATTTTATTCCTACTAAGGAGATTTATGGGTCTCCCTACCCTCTTATTCTTCTAACTAAGAAGCAAAAGAAAAATTTAATATTCCAACTAGTTAAAAGCTAATTGAGAATATTACATATTTATGTTTAAGCCACAAATTCAGTTCATGGAAATCAACTCACACTCTATGTCAGCAATTTTGAAAAAGGAGTCTGCAAGAGGGACATGGTGGAGGCTGACCGAGGTGGCAGTAGCAAGGTTCTATTCTGCTTCTAGCTTTTTATACTTTCCCTTTGGAGCCATGATGATATTCAGATGGAAAATAAATAGCTAATGGATGATTGGATGATAGGATGATAGAGGGAAAACAACTGAATCTACTATGGGGTCGATTGACTTGCAGGTGACTGTGCGCAATATATGTTTTTACCTGCAACAAACAGTAGATGGTCAGAGGAAAAGTGACAACCATGGGAGGTTTAGTTTATTTATAGCATAAATAGTTTATGCTAACGGTTTGATATGTGACCGTAGCAACTTTAACGGTCTAGGAGCAGAGTTATGACATGGCGGTTAACAGTCTGGGAGCGAATTTATGACATGACAGTTAGAGGTCTAGTAGCGGAGCTGCAATGGACGAATAAGATGAACGGGTAGGAACAACTAGGCAACGAGCATGTGAGGTGACAGTGTTTGGTTGGATGAGGGTTAACAATTAAAGTGTGAGGTCAAGGACCATTGTTGAAAAGGAAACCACAAGCGAATTTCAGAGGGGGTAGCAGATGGTTTGTGGTATTGTGAACGGGGGGTGCGAAGTCACGAGAGAGCGCCACGTAAGGGTGGTCCACTCGTCATTAAAATAGATTTTTAGGCCCCCACCACCTCCCCCCCTGTGTTAATGGGAAACGGACGAGGGAGTGCGAAGTCTCTCCCCGCCATTGATCTGGGCGGGGAGAAGATTTACCGTTGAAAACTGAATGCCTTTTATTCAAAGCCGACAAGATGGTTTTTCATTCAGTGACCTTGGATAAAAATACATGTGCCATATTACAATAAATTTTAATGTTTAATAATTCAAAAACAAATATTAATGCTTTTTAAAGCAAATTTAATCATAAATTAATGAAATTTAACATTTTGATGGCGCATTTAAACAAGAAACCTTTCAATTTACTTCTTTTTAAAGCATCCATTTTTTTATGCCTTCATTCTTTATGGCAGTCTACCTCTAACATTTTACTGATATGAATATATAAAATGAGTATAGTCCTAAGATTTTTTTATTTCTTTTATTTTTTCATTCATATCCTAACTTGGCATTTTTATTTTTATTTTTATCTAATATGCTAACTTATCAAAACCAAATAATCTTACAACACCCATAACATTGGACGAAGTCAAATTTGAGAGCCTCCTTGAACAAGAAACAAAGTCCATCTTCATAATTATCCTTGAATCCATATCCCCAAGAAGAATTAGGAATTGATCCATCAAAATGTGGTTATTTAAACCATATTCTTTAACATTTTCTTCCCTTTCCAAGGTCTAGCCACGCTGGGCCACCTAGGGCATCAATTTCCTGATAATCTAGCACTAGAAAATTTTTGATCTCCTATGCCCTACTGCGCTAGTGTGTCCTCAAGGTCTCCTATGAATTTGAAGAGATTCCAACGTGGGATTCCTAGATATCAGAAGCCCTAGGTACAAGATCAAAATTTTCCCTAGTTTTACCAAGGCTACTAGCTCATAGGATAAATATTACATCTTTAGGTGAAAAGTCTTGTTTGATCATTTCCTCTTGCCTTGGTGAGGTTAAGAATATCATCAGTTGCTAGATTTCGTCCCCTTAACTTGGGCATGGTCCACTTGGCCCCTTGTGGTCCCACCTCTTATCAAAGACAATTCATAAAGGGGAACTCGGGAATCCAAGTTCTATAATGATTTTAGAGATTAGGAAACTTTGTTTCAAGTTATATTCCTTTAAACCTAACCCTCAAATCTCCACCTCCTTTCCCTAGAAAGTATTATAACTTGCTTAAAGAGAAAGGAAGCTCCATTCTTAATCCCATCCTAGGGAAATTGTCTTTAAAGGTCACTTCACATATATTTTTTGATCCAACCTTTGTAAGTACCGGGTCTCTTCCCATCAGTGAAAGTCCATAAAGAGCAGGGAGTCTTAGTTTTGGTGAAAGTGGGATAATTACCCATCGTTTCCCTTGAACTAGCAGTTTCCCTCTTAGAAGTCCCTTTTAGGTCCCATGCTGGTTTGAGTGGTAGCATTTATGGCACCATTGACAGGGACATGAGACGTGTGTTTTGTTCCCCTTCAGGCATATTAAAATTTCATTATTGGAGACTCCATTGGAAGAACAAAGCCCTAGTTCTTCATTGAACCTTAATGTCAATCCTTGTAGGGTGAAACAAGATTATTTCTAGGAATATTTAAGATGACCCTCATGACTCATACATGTTTTTCATGCATATCTAAAACAAGTTGTCTTTCTTTGATAAATTTCCCTCTCTGGACATCAATAGCATCCATGGGCACCCTGATCATGTCACAGGAAAGATGGTACGTGGGGTGCCCATGTTTGATGGTGATCCACTCTTTGTAATTGATCATGTATAAAGATTTAATGCACATGATTCAAGAGATAAAGTGGTTCACAAAGATGTCCTTATGTTATTGTTCATGGGATCTCTCAGTGGTCATAATTCATTGTTGCATGATCATGAACCTAAGAGTATATCATTTATTGAGGAGTTCATTGATGTCTTTCTTTGACATTTTCAAGTATACCCTGCATTAAGCATCCAAGAGGAAGCCTTGGGTTTTTAGTATTAATCCATTTGGTGTATAATATCAATCCCTTGGGTTAATTAATGTAAGGGTTTTTATTCCTATGGTTTAATATTATTCATAGGGTGTATAATATTTATCCTTTGGTCTAATATGAATCACCTTGGTTTATAATCATGGTCAACAATAGTCCAATGTTACATTGTGACAAAGGTTTTCTCCATATGAAAATCAACCATGGTCGAATGTTTCATTGTGAAAAAATATTGTGTGAAAATGAAAATCAACCATGGTCAACCATGATGCAATGTCACATTGTGACGAATATTGTCTGAATATAAAAATAAACCATGGTCAACCATGATAATTCTAAGGCTTAAAATATTTATCTTAGGGTTTAAAATATTTATCTTAGGTTCTATTTAATGTAATATTCACAATTAGCTTTCAGCTAGTTAGAATATTAAATTTTGTTTTTGCTTCTTAGTTAGAAGAATAAGAGGGTAGGGAGACCCATAAATATCCTTAGTAGGAATAAAATCACTCCTAATGTGAATGGAGGTCATCAAAGTAGCTGGATAAAGCACCCTTATGTGTAAATAGGGGATGAAGCATGTGGAATGTGTCAAGTTTTACCAAATCAACGGCGCTGGTATGGAGGGCGTGGATAATCAATGAGAGACAACGCAGTTTTGGAGGGAGAGTCTTTGCATGGAAGTAGTGGCTTTAATGAGTGGGGCCTAAGGTGAGGAAGCTCACCAAGCATATAAGGAAGGGAATGGCAGCCATGGGGGGCATTTTTATTATTATTTTGTTTATGGTTTGTTATGATTTTTGGCTCTCTTCAGCTATTTAGCGGAGACTGCAGTGTTGTTTAGTACAAGGGTGTTCCCGAGCAGGAATCCCACCTTCATCCTCGGGAGATTTCGAGTGCCCACATAGGAGAGTTTATTGGGCTATAGTTCCACATTCCGACATCAAGCCAAGCTGTATTTGTCTTCTACAGTGCAGTTTCTTCCAGGGTTGTTCTGTGTTGCAGAGTTGCAGTAGTGGAGGGTTTGATAGGGCCATTTATGAGCTTGTTTTCAGTGGAGGAAGCATTATTTCCATTGGGAGGCTAGCAAGGAAGGTCCTTGGGAATTATTGCAGCATTTGGCACCAGGCCAAGCCATTACCATCCCCTACAGCCTAGTTTCAGTCTTGGACTGCGTTATTTTAGAGGGCAGGGGTGGTTTCAGTGCCTCATTTGGGGTGTTTTATTCTCAATGAATGGATCAAAATTTCACTTGAAGAGTCCATTGGAGGAGTTCCACTCAGTTCTTCATTATTTCAACCTCCTCCTTCTATGTGCTTCAGTTGCAGTGATTCTTTAGTCCTAGGGATGCAGTTCACCATTTGTATTTTTGGTGTATTTCCGGAAACCCTCTTGGGTTGTCTTGGAAAGGTGTTATAGAGCCTTGATATTTATTTCCAGTATCTCTTGAGGCATCTATCAGTTGTTTTATATCATTTTATGTTCACAGCTGCGGCTATTTCCACTATGAATGTGCTATAGCAGCTCTCTGGCATTTTGTATAGTAGTAACATCTCACTTTTGAGTGTGTTTGATCATTGGAGGCTTGTTTTCCTATATTATATGATTTGTGCCATAGTATTTTGTACTTATTTGCTGCTGTTATGATTAATGAAATGGATCCATATTGGTCTCATATCTTGGTATAACATTATTCGCTCTTATTTCCATTTTTGTGTTCAATATTACTTCTTTTCCTAATTTGGAATATTACCGTGGTATCAGTGCATAATCTTGGCTCACCTTGTGCATTTCAGTTAATATGTCATCAAAAGAGGCAAATCCTCTCACAGACAGAGAGAAGAGGTATATCAAAATAAACAGGAGATATGATTATACAGATAACAAAGAAGACAAGGTTAAAACTTCCATATCAGAAGAAGAGGATTAAAAGGAGTGTGCCAAGATTCTTCTTCAGACCATGTAATATATTTCAAAAGATATCAAGGAGATGAGGATGGACAGGAAAAAATAATCCCCTAAAGGGTTTCTACATGGAGAAGGCTCTAGCATTTCACATCACTGGAATGATCAACCAGTGAAGAAGCATATTTCTCAATGCTCCACTATGCCTACATTCTTAGCAGTGGGAAATGGAGGATTTCAAGAACAAGAAACTCTTCAAGATTTCTTTCTTGAGTATGAGTCTCAATATTAGAGATTCAAAGACCATTTGAGCTTTCAGTATTTTTTTCAGATCAAGGACAATAGAAGACCCTGGCATTACAATAGAGGTGGTGGATTCACATAAAATAATGATCTTCACCAGAATATGGGTAGATTATTTTTACTCACTCTTGATGGGTCATCCAAATGCACAACCAAATCTTGGGTCGAAAAGCTAGACATCTACTTCCAGTTGAACCAAGTACCGGAGATGGAAGCCATCAAAATAGCAGCGCTGCACCCTAAGGGTGAGGCACATGATCGGTGGTTTCATGGTATTTCTACATTGGGGCATGCCAATGTTGTTGGGTGTGGAGCATGATTATCTTGTTTACTTTGTATCATAGAATTGGACCCCTGTACCTTAAAAAGGGGCGGAAACGCCGCCCGTAATTAATTTTTGCTGTGGGGGGTCCAGGGGGGGGGGCGGGGGCGGCAGCGCTTTTCGGAGCCCCCCCTAGTAGGGGGGTTTTGGGGACAGCACCCCGAAGCTAAAAACAGATGTAAAATTGCCTTGTAAAAGTATAGTAATTTCTAGTCAATCTGGGCCATTCATAGGCGGATGATATGACGGTAGAAGTTATGTTTAGTTTAGGGTTTTTTGCCCTAGAAGGCAACCCCCTTGTATATATGAGGGTATTGTATTGTGGATGTGTATTACGTGTGTATTCTTAGAGCGAGAAACAGATAGGGAGACTGTGAGAGAGAACAGAGGATATTACAGCAGATCTGGTATAGGTTTTGTCTCTTCAATTTTTGCTCGATAATAGAAAGGAAGGACTGGTTGTTCGGGGTGGACGTAGCCCAAACTGGGTGAACCACGTATATTTGTGTCTCTCTGGTTTTATGTGTTTTGTGTGCTTGTATTTTTCACATATTTTATGTGTTGCATTTCTCCATAATATATAATTTTCTAACAACTGGTATCAAAGCCGAAGGTCTATTTGGCTGATAAAATCGCAGGAAAGAAGGGTTCCTGGTTCGAGTGGGAGCAATGGCGGAAGATGGTAAATTTAAGGTCGAGAAATTTAACGGCCAAAAATTCCGATTGTGGAAGATGCAGATGGAATATTATCTGTATCAGAAAGATTTGTACCTACCATTGAGCGGAAAAACAAAGAAGTCGGCAGCCATGACAGACGCGGAATGGAACATTCTCGATAGAAAGGCACTTGGAATAGTACGGTTGTGCCTTGCGGCATCAGTCGCCTTCAATATTTCAAAGGAAACAACAACAGAGGGTTTGATGCAGACGTTGGCGAAACTATATGAAAAACCCTCAACCTCAAACAAGGTATTTCTTATGAAACGATTATTTAATATGAAGATGTCGGAAGGTGGATATGTTGCAGACCATTTAAATGATTTGGACACAGCTGTCACAATCATTAATTTCTATGTGGGTAAACTTTGATGATGAAGTTAGGGCTCTTTTATTTCTGTGCTCATTTCCAGAAAGATGGAATGGTTTAGTTATGGCCATTTGTAACTCTTTCTCTAGATCTAGTACTTTAAAGTTTGATGATGTTTTCGGTCCTATCCTTAGCTAGGAAATGCGACGAAAAAGCTCTTGTGAGACATCGGGTAATTCTTTGAAGAAGAATGGAAAGAGGAAAGAGCTTGGGTTATCGAAGTAAATCAAGGAAAGGCAGATCCAAGTCCAGATCGGGGATCGTGTGCTGGAAATGTGGAAAGAGAGGACACCTAAAGAAAGATTGTAGATCTTGGAAGGGAAAAGAAGGAGATGCACAACAAGAAAACAATGAAATCAGCAAGCAAATGTGTGGTGATGTGTTACAAAGATGCTTTTGATTCTTTCTTTTGTCAATGTGCAGTTGTAGGTTGTAAGTGTAGATTTGGGCTTCATTTCATACCACACGATAAGAAATAATTTCATGACTATGTTCAAGGAGATTTTTGGACAAGTTCGTGATATTCGTTGGGTATTGATAAACAATATAAGAATTGTTGGAATGGGTAAAGTTCTTGTAAAACAACGGGAAGTAAAACCAATGGCTACTAAAGGAGTAAGGCATGTTCTAGATCTGAAGAAAAATCTGATTTCAACAGGGCAGTTAGGCGTTGAAGGTTGTGTGACAACTTTCACGAATAAAACTTGGAAGGTCACCAAAGGAGCCCTGGTAATAGCAAAAGGCGAAAAGGTTGGTACATTGTATTTATGCAATGGTATTTCTAACTCTGTTAATGCTTTAACTTCGAAAGGAACAGATGCATCATTATGGCATCATAGGCTCAGACACATGAGTGAGAAGGGGATGAAGATTCCTCACTGAAGAAATTTTTTGCCAGGTTTGAAGAATGTTGATTTGGATTTATATGAAAATTTCATTTATGGAAAACAAAAGAGAGTCAGATTTCTCAGAGTTGGGAATGAAAAGAAGAGCGAAAAATTGGAGCTTGCGCATACAGATGTATGGGGACGGGCTCAGGTATCATCTCTTGGTGGCTCTCGTTATTAAGTTACTTTTATTAATGATGCAACTAGAAAAACATGGATTTATTGTATTCAGAATAAATATGATGTATTTATTTTTTCAAGAAATGGAAATTTTGGTGAGATTGAGACGGGAAGAAGTTGAAGTGTGCAGATCGGAAGAAAATGGAGAGATATTGCGGCTGAGAGTTTTATAAGGATGCTTGTTCGAGCAAGAGTGCATTAGAGAGAATATGTGAGTTCAGAACACCACAAGAAAATGGTGTGTCAGAAAGGATGAACAAAACAACCATGGAGCGTGCAAGGTGCATGAGATTGCATGCAGGATTACCTTTACAATTTTGGGAAGATGCTGTAGATACTGCTGTTTATCTAATAAACAGAGGGCCTTCAAGTTCCTTGGATGGTGGTATTCCAGAGGAAGCAATGGAGCCGAAATTAAAAAGGTAAACTACTCTTTTTTAAAGCCTTTTGGATGTGAGGACTTTGTCCATATTAATCAACAAAATAGAACAAAGCTTGAGGAAAAATCAAAGAAATGTACCTTTATTGGATATAGTGTTAATTATTTTGGATATCGCTTATATGATTATGAAAATCATAAAATCATTAGGAGCAGAGATTTAATATTCAATGAAAAGGTCTTGTATAAGAATCAGTTGCAGGAAAATAAATAGGGAAAAGAAAGCAAGGAATACACGGTTCTTGATGAGATAACTGAAAAACTAAAGGTGCCTAAAAATAGTAATAATCAACAACCACAGCAGCAACAACCACCACAATAGCAACAGGCACCTCAAACACCTGAAAGTGGTGTTAGAAGATCTACCAAGATAAGTAGACCCCCTAAACGATACTCTCCTTCATTATATTATTTATTGTTGACTGATTCTGGTGAACTCGAATGTTATGAAGAAGCAATGCAGGTTGAAAGCAGGAAGAAGTGGGAGATAGCCATGGATGAAGAGATGGACTCCTTAATGCATAACCAGACTTGGGACTTAGTGAGGTTGCCTGCAGGTAAAACTACATTGCAGAATAAATGGGTTTACAGGCTGAAGGAAGAAGATGGAGGAAAACAGAGGCACAAAGCTAGACTTGTGGTGAAGGGGTTTGCACAGAAGAAAGGTATTGATTTTGATGAAATATTTTCTCCTGTTGTTAAAATGACTTCAATTAGAACTATTTTAAGTCTTGTAGCAGCAGAAGATTTACATCTTGAATAGTTAGATGTAAAGACAACATTTCTCCATGGAGATCTGGAGGAAGAGATCTATATGGAGCAACCAGAAGGATATGAGGTCAAAGGGAAAGAAAAATCATTTTGCAGGCTAAATAAGAGCTTGTATGGCTTAAAACAGGCTACAAGGCATTGGTATCTAAAATTTGACAAGTTTATGTCTGAACAAGGTTATACTAGATGTCACTCTGATCATTGTGTTTATCTAAAAAGGAAAAATGATGGCAGCTATATTATATTGTTATTGTATGTAGATGACATGCTTGTTGCATGTTCTAACATGCAGGAAATAAATGTGCTCAAAAGAAAATTGGCAAATTCCTTTGCAATGAAGAATTTGGGAGCTGCAAAACAAATCCTTGGTATGAGGATAACTAGAGACAGGAAAAATCGCAAATTAACACTGTCTCAGAATGAGTACATAGAAAAGGTGTTGAAAATATTTAATATGCAGAATGCAAAACCATTTAGTACACCTTTTGCTAGCCATTTCAAACTTAGTAAGGAGATGTGCCCCAAGACCCATGAAGAAATGGAATATATGTCTAATTTCCATATGCATCAGCAATTGGAAGCTTAATGTATGCAATGGTTTGCACAAGGCCTGATATTGCACATGCAGTGGGAGTTGTAAGCAGGTACATGAATAATCCAGGAAAAGAAAATTGGATGACAGTAAAATGGATTCTCAGATATTTGAGAGGTACCACAAATCAAGCATTATGATTTGGTGGTTCAAACATTTCTCTACAGGGATATGTTGATGCAGATATGGCAGGTGACAGAGATAACAGGAGGAGCACTACAGGATATGTATTTACTGTAGGTGGAATAGCTGTCAGTTGGTTTTCAAAAATCCAAAGTGTTGTTGCACTTTCAACAACAGAAGCAGAGTATGTTGCTGCTACAGAGGCTAGTAAAAAAATAATTTGGTTACAAAGGTTTATGGATGAATTGGGTAAGAAGCATGATATGGGCACATTATACAGTGATAGCCAAAGTGCCATTCATCTTGCAAAGAACTCAGCATTTCATTCCAGGACTAAACACATACATCTCAAGTACCATTTCATACGGTCAGTATTGGAAGATGGAGAGTTGAAGCTGGGAAAGATACACACTAGCCAAAATCCTGCAGATATGCTAACAAAAGTTGTAACCAGGGAGAAACTGAGAATGTGCTCAGTTTCAATTGGTCTTCAAGGATGACAATGAAGATAAGGAATAGCCAGGTCCAAAGAGGAGTCATTGTCCAACAAATGAAGCAGCGGTGGAGTTGCTACAATCAGTCTCCAAGTGGGATATTGTTGGTTGTGGAGCCTGATTATCTTGTTTACTTTGTATCACAGCATTGGACCCCTGTACCTTAAAAAGGGGCGACAACGCTGCCTGTAATTAATAGCTGCCGTGGGGGGTCCAGGGGGGGCAACAACGCTTTTTCGGAGCCCCCCCCTAGTCGGGGGGTTTCGGGGGCAGCGCCCCCGAAGCTAAAAACAGATGTAAAATTTCCTTGTAAAAGTATAGTAATTTCTAGTCAATCTGGGCCATTCATAGGCAGATGATCTGACGATAGAAGTTATGTTTAGTTTAGGTTTTTTTTCACTAGAAGGAAACCCCCTTCTATATATGAGGGTATTGTATTGCGGCTATGTATTACATGTGTATTCTTAGAGCGAGAAACAGATAGGGAGACTGTGAGAGAGAACAAATGATATTATAGCCGATTTTCTGTAGGCTTTGTCTCTTCAATTTTTGCTGGATAATAGAAATGAAGGACTGGTTGTTCGGGGTGGACGTAGCCCAAACTGGGTGAACCACGTATATCTGTGTCTCTCTGGTTTTATGTGTTTTGTGTGCTTGTATTTTTCACATATTTTATGTGTTGCATTGCTCAATAATATATAATTTTCTAACAAATGTGACTGCATATTCAGATTTCACCAGGAGGTTGGTGGAAATTTTTGATCGAAGAGACCCAGAGGCACCTTTCATTGAGCTAGCTAAGCTCAAACAGTTAGGTAATCCAGAAACTTACATTTCTGAATTTCTAAAACTTTATGTTATGGTTCCTGATTTATTAGCAGCTAGGAGGGTCTATATGTTTATTGATGGGTTATCAGAACTTCTACGTGGGTTGGTTAAGTCAACCAAACCAACTACCCTTCAAGATGTTGTTGAAAATGCTAGAGATCTACAAGATGCCTTACCAAGGGCAAAGGCACCATTTCAGCAAAATCCCACTTTTCCATCAAAGGGAAAAGATGTGAAGGCTCCTCTTTCAAAGGAGAGCCAAAACAAAGTACCTCTTAGTGATGATGTCCGAAGAGACTTGAGGAGAAGGAGGCTTTTATTCACCTGCCAAGAATCATGGGCACCCGGACATAGATGTGAAATAGGGAAGGCACACTATATAGAGGTATTTTATGATGATGAAGAGGAAGAATAAGAGGAACCAGAATGAGGTCACAACGCCGGGATAGAAGGAGAGGATCCACCACCAGCAGGAGGTGGGAATGGACCATTTTCTCCAATTGGAGGGACTCTTGCATCATTGCAGGGAGTACCCAAGTACTTGACCTTGAGACTTTGAGGTTCCATTCAGGATCAGAGGGTATCAATGTTGATTGACAGTGGGGCTACCCACAAATTTATTGATGCCCAAATAGTGCAGAGGAGGGAAATACCCACTGATGACTTTGAGGGATTTTTAGTTTTGGTCCCAAGAGCTAGGACCATGCAGTGCATGCATTATGTTCCAAAATTATCTGTCACTATGGGGACATATACCTTGACTGATCACTTCTTTGTGGTTGAAATCCCTAACAACAATTTGATATTGGGTGTGCAATGGTTTATTACTTTGGGGAATATCACCATAGATTGGGAGACTTTACAGATGGAGTCGAGTGATAAAAAGAGTGGTAAGAATCAGATGATTAGGGGCATGCACACTTATCCCTCTCGGATAGTTTGCACACATAAAACAGAGTTGGATTTGTGCAGTGGGAGAAAGGACCTAACAATCCAATCAGTTATGCAGATGACCTTGGCCCATGACACATTACTATCTAGAGGCATTCCACCAAGGAGACCACCAGATCAAGAGTTGATGAGAGATGTCTCACAACAGGTTGCACCACTCATAGATCCAGGAGGGGTGAGGACCTTGGGAGGGCTTGGTACAATGCAAAGATTCTTGAGTAGGCTCAAGGAGGAGGGAGACATTCTCCCAATATCAGTAGTACCCACTCTCACCCAACATCTTGCACTGAGAGAATATTTTTCAGGGATGGAGGATGGCAGCATCATGGTGCAAGGAGACCACTCCATGGCTTTGGAGAGTCAGAATATACTTCGACATAGGGAGGAATCTTCCACATATGGTAGAGGTTGGTGGCCACTCATGAATACATTGGCTAAACTCAGAACGTTTTGGATGGGCGATATCTTCCCATGGAAGGATAACCTCCAAAAAATTCAACCTTTACTTGAGCAAGAGCAGCTACAGGAGGAGCACCAGAGGTAGAAGGCAGCATCTCGGTATATGACTTTGGCATGGGAGGTGTCAAAGAAGAGGGAAGAAACATGACAGGTGCTTTACACTGCAGAACAACAACGATGTCATTGTTGATTATAGATCCTTATTGGAGATCCCAGCTGTTGGTGGAATACTCCAAGGATCTCTTCTCATGCAGGATACTTGATGGCCAGTTATCAGATGGGAGATATACAATGAGAGATGGGGTCATATATTTTCAGAGTAGGATCTTCTTGACTAGAGCCTATAAGCTCAAGGAGAAGCTACTACATGCAGCATATGAGGATTTTCTCTTCAACCACACTAATTTCATGAGGGTATCACACTATTATGGAGGGATTCACTTGGGAAGGCTTCAAAGAGGAGATACATCAGCATATTAGGAGATGCATAGATTGTTTGGAGATTGAGGAGAGACATAACTCTTTGGCAGAGTTATCACAACCACTTCCTTTCTCATTGGGAATGAGAGGAGCCCCATCTATGAGCCACTTCACCAACTTTATCAAAGTATATGATAAAGATTATGTTTTTGTGCACAATGATATACTAGATGAGTACTTGAATTTATTTACCATTCATGTATAGCTCATTGCTCCAAGAGGGGGCACTCTTTCTTCTAGTATTCATGGTCTACCTGGGGCCATAAGCAGTGATGATGATGGCCACTCCCTAGGATATTTTGTGGAGATGCTGTCTTATTCAGGGTGTGCTCAATTGGCACCACACATCATACACATTCTCCAAGCATGTGAGAGGATTGGGACAGAAAGAAAGTGGTTGGGAAACCACTCATGATATGAAAATGGGTTGGATAACTTGTTATTCTTTTCAAGAACCTCCCACTCAGTTAAACAATTAATATCTATCTTATTCTTGACTTGTGCACAAATGAATACTTGAAACAGGTGTATGTTTCTTTTCACTGTTTAAGTGCTTTAAGAAGATTTGTTTCTGTCGATATTAAGCATGTGTAACAACCATATAATGCAGCAAATAATAATCAACACATAACAACAAATTTAATAAAGGAGTTAACCTGAATATTGTGGGCTACGTCTCCTTGAGCCTTTGTCAACTGACTTGGCTCTTTGGGACTAGGATGGAAAATTTCTTTTACAAGTTACAAACTCAACTCCATTGGTTATCTGAACTGAACCAATGGGTTTAGAATACCATTTGTATCCCTAGAATGGTTGAAATCTCTCTAAAGATGAACCTTGGCTCCCTTAGACTTGTCTCCTTGAGTCAGTGCCCTTAAGCTTCCGTGAGCTTCTTTGTTGTGCTAACTCCCTCATAAATCCTTTTTTGTCCCTGAAACCTTTTATACTATCTCTAGCATACATCAGACATCCAAAATAGGCTGATCATTTTCTCAAAATGAGCTCTGGCTCCCCAATCTAGGCCTCCATCCACTGATGGCCCTCGGTTTCCCAAAAATTTCCTATGGCTCTATGCCCTTCAGAATTCTTCAAATGGCTCTACAAATCCTTTCATTGGATTAAAAATGTCTAAAATAGTCTTAATAGACTATTCACTTGCATAAATTGGTCTCCGACTGCTTCGGTTATGCCTCCAACACCTGGTGGCACCCCCTCGCTCTAGGTTCACTGAAAACTTCCCTAAAGCATATCGACTTTCAGAAGTCCTCAAAAGCTTATGAAAATCCATCCATTGTGTTAGCCACCTATAATATTTTGTTATACCAAAATGTGGCTAAGATCTTTTTTGAGCCTCCAAGGAACAAATTTTATCACTAAAAATTGTTGGCCCTTGAAGCCTCTTTAAGGTCTCATGCCTCTGTCCCAAATCCTCATTTGCTGTCCCATTTTATACTCAGAAAATTATGCTGATTCCAAATGAAAGACTGCTGAAAGACCATCATTTTCCCTCTTCTCAAACCTTTCATCTGATCCCCTTTTTCTCCATCAAAACTGCCTTGTTTTCATAAGTCCTCTTCTTTCCATTTATGAAAGATTCCCCTTTCCATAGTTGAAAACTCACTTTTTAACTGTTTCGGAACCCCCATTTCCATTAAAAAACCAAGCGCTAACCTTGTTCGGCACTCATCACATCGGAAGTATCCAAATGCGCGAGACTTGTGCTCTATTCAAAAGTTCCGATTGCGATCATACTTTGGTTTGAAATGTTCCGATGCAATTAATCCTTTGTAAATACAAAAACCCGATCGCATCGTTTATTTTATATATCCAGTAAGCCCGCCTCTGGCGCTTAAAACATTGTAAATTTTCATTACTGTTCTTCTTTTTCCTTTATAAAACCCAAGAACCCGCTTATCCAAAGTTTCAACTTAAAAGCTTGAAGTCACATGTTAAATATAAAATGGTTAGATTAAAAAGACCGATCGCGCAATCGTAATCGGGAAAATTTCAATGGGTTGATCGAAAAGACCAGGCCCGCAGTTTCGATTGCGATTAGGCCCTTATTTTATATAAAGCCCCGGGCCCATCAATTTTCATATATCCGAAGGCCCCGCAGGTGGGTGCCTATCCTTTGTATATATTTTATTTCCGCCCTGATCCATTAAACCTTCGTTTATATTAAAAACTTGGGGTTTTGATATGTTATAAGGGTTTCTGTCGATTCTTTCTAAAAACTAATCTCCACCGTTGATCATAAGCCGATCAAACGGCCAGTGCCCAATCGCATCGCATGTTTCAAATCGGTGCATTTTCTCGCTACCCCTGATTAAGACCCTCCGATTAGATCTGGACCGTCCACGTATCCATATCGGATGGTCCAAAACTACTCCTCCTTATTCTTCTCCCGCTATCCTTTTTTCCTTTCTATGCAGATCTCCACCGTTGGTTGCCTTCATCCGACGGCTACGCTCCTCCCCCGCCATCTGAAGCAGTTTAAACCTATTTCCGCAGGATTTCTTAACTATTTTTGTGTTTTGCAGGCGTTTTAATGGTTTTCCATTGTTTAATGAAAGAAAGCCGAGGGTTGGGAAAGACGTTTCCTGCACCTTCGAGCTGTTAAAGAGAACCATCTGCGGGGTTTCGCTCCATTTTTTTCTCAATGCTTCATGGGCATTGATGCCTTTAAAAATCCCAGTGCGGCCTGCACATCGACAAGACACTGTTTTAATTCAAAAACAGTTAAAGAGTATCAGTTTGAAGACAGAGCACAACAGATGAAGATTGAAGACGGTTTTTATGGGGATTACGGCTAAGACCATTATCAAAAGCCTAATCCCCAATCTAAAACACAGTTTAAAGGAAAAACCTAAAGTGTTTCATCAGATAGAAAGCCTCCACTGCCACATCTGAGGCAAATTGATTCCTCAGCTACCACCAAGCCACCTATCGCCTCAAACCTTTCAAACAGAGGCCGAAGTTATTGAAGAAAATCAGATATTCACCTCCAGCGCAGCCAGGGAGTTACTTTTGCAAGGAAATCAATGCAGAAAATATCTGCAGAGTTACTCCAAACATTACATAAAGCCTCAAAGTCAAATAAATCTCCCACCGAGCTTAATCCATAAATGTAAAACAGTTAATACAGTGTTCCACCTGTGAACTTCTTCATCGAGCCCCTCAAAGGGCCGAGAAGTCTTGAACCTGTATTAATTTTCCTGAGAGATATTTTCTCAGATCACCTCCTCATTCTTCTATAAATACCTCAGAAGAAGATGAGAAATTGTGGGTTGCAGAACTTTGAAGTACACTTGAGCTCGAGACTTCTATTTGTACATAGTGTTCACTGGCCCTTGAAGCTCTGTTTGCGCTAGAGTAGTTAGGTTGAATAGTGAAGATGATTGTTGAACTGAAACATTGGACTTGAAGATTGTAACTGGTTTGACATCAATATAAAAGTTGTTTCTTGGGATCCTGGTCTTTATCACTGGTGAAGTGCTTCTTTCTTTGTTAATCGTTTTCCTTCTATGCATGCCATATTGTTCATTTTCCCTCTGTAAAGAACAGTTTAAACAGGGTTAGGATTTTCTGTATAGCAGTTACCTTCTCTGGCTGAGAAATATTTATCTTAATGTTTTCTTCAGATTTGTTTATTTAAGAATGATTCAATGCAGTTTAAACAATTAGGAATGTTGGCGTTCCCTCGTCCTTCTATTTTCTCAAACATTGTTCTCGAATGTTATTTCCATTATTTGCTATTAAAGTTAGACTAGAGAAGATATGGTTTGCCCTGATTCCTAGATTCTTTTCTCCAAAGGCAGATTCTGAAAGTTTCCCTTGGTGTTGACCGAAAGCAGACTAGGTTTAAAAGTACTTTATCTGATCTTAAGTTACACTCTGTTTTTCTTATGTGTTTTCATACTTTCTGAAGGTAATTATGTGGATTACTGGATTGTTTGTCAATTAAGCCGCTTTAATAAGAACTTGCCCAAGAAGTCTATGGTTAGCCCTGTCCTTGGTTGGTTTTAAAACAGTTACTTAAGAGGCTTTTCTTGTTTGGACTGACTATAAATCCTCTGAGAAATTATTATCAGTTTCCATCCCTCCAACATTTTAATGTTTCCATTTCATCATTTTAATCTCAATAATCTTGTGGTATAGATAACTTGCCCCTTGGATCACACTTGATGTTGTTGTTCAATTAAAGCCCAGATATGACTCCATATCCCAATGGACTAAAAACCAGCGTTATATCTATCTATCTGCCAAAACTGTTCTATTTGCTTGCAACTTCTCACTTTTGAAACTTTTTTCACTTAGGACTTTCCCCTCAAGTAACATTTCATGCTCAACCATCCAAAACAAAACAAAACCCTTGGCCTTCATAACTAGCCTAATATCATCACCTTAAGCTTTTCAAAGACAATATCCATCTTTGTACATATTGGAGAGATCCCTCTCCGGATTCAGGAGGGCTAGATCCTAGAATCCCAAAGTTGGTTGAAACGATGTTAACTCTGTGATTGGACTCTCCCAATCTTGCCAATAAATTACAGAGACCTAACATTTCTGGCGACTCCACTAGGGAACTACTTTAACTCAAAATCTCTGGTTCCATGACAATTGTTCTATTTTGCAGCTGAGCCACCAGAACCTAACATTTCTGGCGACTCCGCTGGGGAACTACTTTAACTCAAAATCTCTGGTTCCATGACAATTGTTCTATTTTGCAGCTGAGCCACCAGAACCTAACATTTCTGGCGACTCCGCTGGGGAACTACTTTAACTCAAAATCTCTGGTTCCATGACAATTGTTCTATTTTGCAGTTGAGCCACCAGAACCTAACATTTCTGGCGACTCCACTGGGGAACTACTTTAACTCAAAATCTATGGTTCCATGACAATTGTTCTATTTTGCAGCTGAGCCACTAGAACCTAACATTTCTGGCGACTCCGCTGGGGAACTACTTTAACTCAGAATCTCTGGTTCCATGACAATTGTTCTATTTTGCAGCTGAGCCACCAGAACCTAACATTTCTGGCGACTCCGCTGGGGATCGAATGTTTTTAATACCTTTTAGAGGCCTCAGAAAACCCTTTATTCGAGAACATTTTGAGAGGAAAAATCAGCCTTTTCAAGCACTACCAAGAAATGGTAATCATGATGGAGCTTGTTTGAATCAGTGACAAACTAGGTAAACCCTAGGTTTCTCTTAAGACTTCATCTAACCTTGAAAAATCAGCTGGCTTAGCCATAAGAGTAGACTCCCTTTGTCTCACAACCTTAGCTAAGTTTTGAAACAAAGTTAGGACATTCTTAACAACCACAAAACTAAAAAATGATTTAGAAAAACCTACAAATATTTCAGATTGGAATTAAATAAACATGGTGGTGGACCATAAGACCTTTTACCTCTGAAAGGAGCTAAAAATTTCCACTTGGCGACTCCACAATCCTAGCAAACCTTAAGACTCCACTGGGAAGAACCCTTATCATTATAAAATCATTCAAACTCAGTTAGAGGACTGTGGGATTTAAAATTGTAAAAACAGATTGGTTAACCTCTCCAAGATTGTCATATCTGGTTGAACTTTCCTTGTTTTAGGTCTAAACAACATATCATAGTGGCTTCTAAAAAGATTCACACTAGAGCCCATCCAGACCTTAACCCACCTGAGATAGTTGATAATCCAGAAAGTATCCTTTGGAAGTCTCCTAAGGTTACATTATTAACTGTTTTCAGATCACCCTTGAGAGCTAATTCAGTCCCTGAAAATCTTTCAGCTCTGCAAAAATCACAAACTGACTTAGTGAACCCATTTAGGACTAGGTCATTTGATGATATAATCCAGTTAGACTCTGAATCTTCACTTTCATCTCCTGAAACAAGTGAACATCCTGGTAGCAGGGAAACAACACCTCCTGATTTACATTTCCTTCACAATCTAGGTGTCTCTCATCCAAGATCATCTCAACAGTCTACTCCTGGTCCATCCACTTCTACTCACCCTACATCCACTGTTCAAACCACTTCACCTCAGCCCACTTTCCCTTTTGTAAATCCACCTCCACCTCCTGCCATGGCAACATGGTATGCTCCCTTAGTCCTTCCTGTACCATTAGCCAATCTTCCACGGGACTATCAGTCCAAAATTCCATTATATGATGCTAGTAATACTATAACAGCATCTCAACATGTGGACAAGATGAATGACTACTTTGACAGAAACGAAATTGATGATGATTATGTCAAGTTGAGACTATTTGCTCAAAGTTTGGGGGAAGAAGCAAGAAAATGGTTTAAAGGTTTAACCCCCCATAGTATTAACGATCTCCAAGCCTTCCATCAAACATTCTTAAACAAATGGGAAGTGAGAAAGAATCCTCTCCAAGTCCTTGCTGACTATAACAATCTCCATAGGAACCCTGGGGAAAGTGTACAATCTTATTGTACTAGATTTAACAGCATTTATAATGCACTTTCCCCTGAGCTAAAACCTCCTTAGGGCTCAGCTTTAAACAAATTTTCTGAAGGGTTTGATCCAGACATGACATATTCACTTAGAGAAAGAGTTTTTGCAACTCTTGAAGACATGCAAAGAGGTGCTCTTTCTGTGGAAGTGAACTTGATGGAGAAAAGAGCAAGAATGAAGAGCGAGAAGAGAGTATCTTTTAGAGAGGAATCCACACCTTCTACTTCCAACTCAAAAATAGAGAGAATGATGGAAGAAATGATGAAAGAGATGAGCATAATTAAGAGAGCACAAGCAAATCAAAATCAAACTGCTCCTCAAAATAGGAACCAGAATCAGAATGTTAGAAGGAACCAACCCCCAAACAGACCCAGGGAAGATGATCAACAGATCACCCCTCCCTTTCATCATAACTATGTAAGTGAGGTTGAAGAAACAGAAGACATAATAGAGCCAGAGGATATCAACATGTTTGGGGAAGAGGATGATGACTTTGAGGTTCATTATGATAATAAACAAGGTCTTTACACACCTTACGACGACAAAAGAAATAATAATGAAAATTATTATCGGGACATGGAAAATGTCGTCATAGAACCTCAAAGAGAATATGACCTTAGAAGCAAGACCAGTCAACAAGCCCCCAACACCAAAACCTCTGACAAATCCTCTCAAAGCAGCACCGCAGCTAAACCCAAAACAGCAAAACAAAAAGACAAAACAGTGGCTGTTAATTCTGATAAGGATAAGGAGAAAAACACTCAAAATTCTAAAAAACAGAGTGAAGACATCAGCAGTACTAACGCTTCAGCTAGTATCCTTCTACAACAGTTGTGTCAAGTAAAACAAATCAGCAAGCTGTAATTGTTGATAGAGTGACAGCTAATAAGGTTGAAACAAGTGCTTCAAAGAATCAAACCCCTTTCAGCCTTGAACAGGAAATCTTAAAGATCAAAATCTCTGTTCCATTAACTGAGTTCTCTGCCCAACATGTATATAGGAACCAAATTTTGAAGGCTTTAAATATAGAGGAAAATGGAGATACAGTTAATCTTAGTGACGACCTACCAGAGTTGATTTTTGGCCCTAAGATTGAAGGGAAGTTTCAAGAAGGACCAGTTCCTCCCTTTATGTGAGTTTGAACATTCATGACAAAATTCTACACAACGATATGCATGATTCCGGGGCTTCTCATAATTTAATGCCTAAAGCTGTGATGGAGAGCCTTGGTTTAGAAATTACCAGACCCTACAAAGACCTATACTCGTTTGACTCAAACAGAGTAAAATGTCTAGGATTGATCAAAGACCTCTGTGTTAACCTAGCCCAGATTCCAGCCAAATGTTTACTCATGGACATTGTTGTGGCTAATGTTCCCCCAAAGTATGGAATGCTTTTATCAAGATCTTGGGGAGCTAAGTTACAGGGGACTATGCAGATGGACATGACATATGCGACCATCTGGGTTTTCAATCAGACCAGAAGACTTTACAGGGAGTCTCATATGCAATACACGGTTACAAGTCAAGACAGACCACGAAACTCTCCTATATATTCTGTCAATACAGGCCTTGATTCTTTTATCATGTTTAACAATGAAACTCCTAGCGAGCAAGTCACTTTAACAGAATTAAAGGCCGACAGGGAAGAAGAGTATAATAACGCAGAAGTGTCCAAACAGTTTGCCACATGTGAAAACATTAGTAAACAAAGCATAGGTCTTGATTTACCGGTTATGAGTCCATTTTTTTTAGGACTTAACAACCCAGAAAATACCCCTAACATGTCTGGCATCATCCCTCAATCTATCGAAGAATTTGAGGAGTCAAAACAAATTCAATTGGGTGCTGCTAATCATGAACAGTCAGAAGGCACCATAGTTAAAAAGGACAATCGCCAAATAGACGAAACCGAAGACAGTCCTTTATGGAATATGTATTTTGATGGGTCATGCACTAGAAATAATGCTGGTGCAGGGGTTTGGATCATTAACACTGAAAACAACCACACAGAATGCATCTCATGCAAATTAAACTTTCAGTGTTCCAACAACATAGCAGAATATGAATCCCTTCTCTTAGGCTTGCATCTCTTGAAGAAATTAGGAGCGAGAAGAATTAATGTGTACGGGGATTCTGAGTTAATCATTAGGCAAGTCAATGGGGAGTATAATGCGAATCATCCCAGACTTAGAGCCTATCGGAATGATGTCATGGATCTGTTGACAACATTTGAGGAGTCAAACCTGAGGTTCATCCCAAGGAACAAGAACATTATGGCCCACAATTTAGCTTTTGCGGCCAGGACATGTCTAACGCCATCTGAGACTGGAGACAACACAACTCAGATAAAATTTAGACCGGCAGTGCCTGATAACGAAAAATATTGGCAAGTGTTTAACAATGACAAACAAATAGAAGACTTCATGCAATTCAGAAATGAGTTTGAACTGCACAGTTCAGATTCAGATTATGATACAGACTGCGGTGAAGAAAACTTTCTTGGTGAAGAAGAATCGTCTCCTCAACCTGCCAATATTAACCTATTGTCTAGCAAACTTAGGAGCAAAACAGAATTAAGTGCAGAGTTAGAAACGGAAGAATTACAAACTCTACATTCTAAAGATGAAAATTTGCCAAGTGGTCTAACGCCTTTAGAGGAGTTGTTCGATTTTAACGATGTGGCCAATAAACCAAAACTGGAACCTGTAGAGACTGAAGTAGAGGAGTGCAATATAGGAAGTGAGGAAAAATCGAAAATGATCAAACTGTCCAAAACTTTGCCAGCTCACATTAAACTCAAATACATAGAGCTGTTCAAAGAATTTTCTGATGTTTTTGCATGGAGTTACGAATATCTTAAATCCTATGACACTGAAATAATACAGCACAAAATCCCTCTTAAAGAAAACCAAAAACCATTCAAACAGAAACTGCGCAGAATAAACCCTGTCCAGTTGCCATTGGTTAAGAAGGAAATCATGAAGATGCACGATGCTAGCATTATTTTCCCTATTAGATATTCTGAGTGGGTATCTAATCTGGTGTCCGTTAGGAAGAAGACTGGAGAAATCAGGCTTTGTATAGACTTTAGAGACTTAAACAAAGCTTCGTTAAAAGACAACTACCCTTTACCAAAAATGGATCACATTTTACAAAGGGTGGTGGAGTCTAAAAGGATTTCGTTGCTTGATGGCTATTCAGGGTATAATCAGATTTTAGTTCACCCTGCTGATCAATTAAAGACAGCTTTCACTACTCCATGGGGCACTTTCATGTATGTGAATATGCCTTTTGGTCTAATGAACGCTGGAGCAACCTTTGAGAGAGCCATGGACATGGCATTCTTAGAAGAATTGGGCTTCTTCATCATTATCTATCTAGATGATGTCACTGTGTTTTCAAAAACAGATGAAGAACATTTAGAACATTTGAGAAAAGTTTTCGAGAAGTGCAAAAGGTTTGGAATATCTTTAAACCCTAAGAAGACACTATTTGGTCTCCAAGAAGGTAAGCTTCTTGGACACATTATTTCAGAAGAGGGTATAAAGATAGATCCAAAGAAGATTGAGGCTATATTGCAAATCTCTCATCCTCGAAATATCAAAGAGTTGCAGTCTTTCATTGGAAAGATTAACTTTTTGAGAAGGTTCATCCCTAACTTGGCAGAGCTCCTTAGAAATATCACAAACATGTTGAAGAAGGAGAAAGGGATAAAATGGACCTTGGAAGCAAAGACATCCTTTGAGCTGGTGAAACAAGCATTAACCAAAACACCGGTTCTCATAAGCCCTTATTTTTCAAAAGATTTTTATATCTTCTCGTTTGCATCAGAACATACCATTGTTGCTGTCCTTTTACAGAAAAACCCACAAGGACAAGAGCAGCCTATTGCATTCTTTAGCAAGGCATTGAGGGATGCCCCTTTGAAGTATAATATTATGGAAAAGCAAGCTTTTTATTTGGTTAAAGCATTGAAAGACTTCAGAGTATACATCCTTCACTCACACATCATTGCCTTTGTCCCTAATTCGGTTGTTAAATACATTCTAACACAGGACCCAGATGGTAAAAGAGGTAAGTGGATTGCTGTTATTCTCGAATATGATTTAGAGATAAAACCCACTAAACTCATCAAAGGCAAAGGTCTAGCTAGATTAATGGCTGAATCCAATTTTGAAGTTCTTGATATTAATATGATTAATGCTTTGGACAGCCAAGAAGAATTCTCAACTCCCATTATTGAAAACCATTTTATGAATTCTCCTTGGTATGCTGATATCGTTTATGTTTTGCTTAATTTAAATACACCTCCTGGTTTGTCTAAAACAAAGGCAAGGTTCTTAAAACTGAAAGCAGTAAACTATTGCATTATAGATAGGTGTCTTTATTGGAAAAATGCTAGTGGTATATTGCTTAATTGTTTGCCTGAGTTTGATGCAGAGAAGGTTAAGTAGGAATTTCATGAAGGAGAGTGTGGAGGCCATTTGTACTGGAAGTCAACAGCCAACAAAATTTTGAGGGCTGGTTTCTATTGGCCCACCCTTTTTCCTGATGTTCACAAAATGACAACTATTTGCCATAAATGCCAATTGTTTGAGGGCAAGAGAAAATTATTACCCCTTCCTCTGCATCCAATCACTGTTGAAGCTCCTTTTCAACAGTGGGGACTTGACTTCATAGGTGAAATCCATCCCTCATCTTCTGCCCAGCATAGATGGATCCTTACTACCACAGACTATTTCACTAAGTGGATAGAGGCCATTCCTTGTAGGCAAGCCAATGATTCAGTTATTATAAAGTTCATAGAAACCAATATCCTCTCCAGATTTGGCTGTCCTACCAAGATCATCACAGATAATGCAGCAACGTTTGGATCAAAGAAAATGGTTGACTTCTGTCATAAATACCAGATAACACTGGGGCATTCCACAGCCTATTACCCTCAAGGTAATGGACTTGCAGAGTCTTCCAACAAAAGCTTAGTGAACATAATAAAGAAACTGTTGGAGGACAACAAGAATTCTTGGCACACAAAGCTGATCCATGCACTTTGGGCTGACAGATTAACTTTGAATAAATCTAATGGTATGTCACCTTTTCAGCTCGTGTATGGTACAGATGCAATCTTTCCTAATAGCCTTGGTGTACCAGTTATGAAGTTTATCCAAGAATTGCAGACTGAAGATAATGACATGATTAGAAGAATAAATCAGACCATTCATCTTCAACAAATCAGAGAGGAAGTGTACAACAAAACATTGCAGAAACAGGACAGCATTAAGAAGCTTTTTGACAGAAGAACAAAGGCCAGCAATTTCAAGATTGGGGACAAAGTTTTAAAGTGGGACTCAAAAAGAGAAGATAAGGGAAAGCATGGTAAATTCGACAATCTATGGCTTGGCCCTTACTCTATTCATTCAGTTGCTGGAAACAATGCATTCTTCTTACAAGAGCTGAATGGAACAGAATTGTTTGGGGGTCCTGTCAATGGCAGGATGCTCAAGCATTACTTCTCTTGATTCATGATATGTTTTTAAGCCTTCTTTTTTCTTTTTTCCATTGTAAATATTTCATCCATCATTGCATTCAAAGTTATGAAAAATCAAAAAATACAAAAACAAAGAAAGAAAGAAAAGAGGGCAGAAATGAAAAACAAGAAAGGCACAACCCCATGCCAAAAAGAGAAATAAATCTGAAAGTGTGCAAGTTTAAATGCCACTCCTTCAAAACACACTTCTAGTTAGTCAAATTGTTTAATCTTGACTAATTAGCTTTCAATTTTCTCCTGATAGGGTAGTGAATTTGATTTGCCAAACTGTTTAATCTTGGCTTATCAGTAGATAGATTAGGATAGAAATTAAAGGTTCAAACATGTTCAAAATCTGAACCAAAGTCTCCAAAGAGAGATGACTCAAAACTGTTTTATTTTTCTGAGTCATAAAAGAGAAAAACTGGTTCTAATTTTCCCAAAATCTGAATCAGATATCAAGAAAGAGACAACTCAAAACAAAATTAAAAACAGAGCTGTAAAGAAAAGAAGGCCATAATGAGAAACTTTCAGATCTTAAGCCTTCCATTTTGATTTAATTTTCTGCAAATAATAATCTATGAGCAGCTTGTTTTTATGCCATAGATCATAGCAAGTCGAATAGCTCAATCTTGACTTGACTATTTTTAAATTTCTGTTGTAGAATTTAGAGAATGAAAGTTTGTTGGACTGTTTAATCCCAACAAACAGTAGACTAGGTAGAGAAATATCTGAGCTCAACTGTTTAATCTAAGTTCAGGGAGAAGTAAGGATTAGAAATAGATTAGATTTCATGCTTTCAAAAGAATAAAATGTTGTGAATAGAGTTTGCCAATCCAAGTGCACTCTGATGAAGAAAAAATGCTAGATCTGTAGGATTGGGTAGGTAGCAAGCTGGTTGATAAAGGTCCATTGTTTTCATGGCTGCCAAATATGTTTTTAGAAGAAGATCATTCAATCACAGAAGGACAACCCAATGGATGAGGCAACTAATCAGCCTCCCAGAAATCAAGTTTGAATTCTTGATGCCTTCAAGAAGGCACCATCCCCAAGTGGAGCCACTGTTAGCCACCTATAATATTTTGTTATACCAAAAGGTGGCTAAGATCTTTTTTGAGCCTCCAAGGAACAAATTTTATCACTAAAAAATTGTTGGCCCTTGAAGTCTCTTTAAGGCCTCATGCCTCTGTCCAAAATCCTCATTTGCTGTCCCATTTTTTATACTCAGGAATTTCTGCTGACTCCAACTGAAAGACTGCTGAAAGATCGCCATTTCCCTCTTCTCAAACCTTTCATCTGCTCCCCTTTTTCTCCATCAAAACTGCCTTGTTTTCATAAGTCCTCTTCTTTCCATTTATGAAAGATTCCCCTTTCCATAGTTGAAAACTCACTCATTGCTATAGACCTCAGCCCCTTGAGCTAAGCCCTAAACCACTTCCCCACCATACGCTTTGGGTCTGGAACCACTTTCTAATACGATAAAGTGCTAATCGCATCGAAAGGAATCAAAGGCGCAAGTCTTTGCGATACTCCAAAGTTATGATTACGATTAGCCTTGCTGCTTAAGACCCCCGATCGCATCGTTTATTTTATATATCCAGTAAGCCCGCCTCCGACACTTAAAACATTGTAAATTTTCATTACTGTTCTGCTTTTTCCATTATAAAACCCAAGAACCCGCTTATCCAAAGTTTCAACTTAAAAGCTTGAAGTCACGTGTTAAATATAAAATGGTTAGATTAAAAAGACCGATCGCGCAATCCTAATCGGAAAAATTTCAATGGGTTGATCGAAAAGACCAGGCCAGCAGTTTCGATTGCGATTAGGCCCGCAGTTTCGATTGCGATTAGGCCCTTATTTTATATAAAGCCCCGGGCCCATCAATTTTCATATATCCGAAGGCCCCGCAGGCGGGCGCCTATCCTTTGTATATATTTTATTTCCGCCCTGATCCATTAAACCTTCGTTTATATTAAAAACTTGGGGTTTTTGATATGTTATAAGGGTTTCTGCCGGTTCTTTCTAAAAACTAATCTCCACCGTTGATCGTAAGCCGATCAAACGGCCAGCGCCCAATCGCATCGGGGTTTTCCATCACATACACTTGTTTGCACCCGCCGATCGGCCATCCCCCGATTCACTTTCTGCCATCGATCTGATCTGCAGATCGACAGACAGCGCTTAATCGCCTTCTCCCCTTCCGATTGCGACTACCCCGATTCATTTCCCGCCATTGATCTGAATCTTAGATCGACGGTCTGCGCTAAATCACATCGCATGTTTCAAATCGGTGCATTTGTTCGCTACCCTCGATTGTGATCCTTCGATTGAATCTGGACCGTCCACGTGTCTAGATCGGACGGTCCAAAACTACTCCTCCGTATTCTTCTCCCGCTATCCTTTTTGCCTTTTTATGCAGATCTCCACCGTTGGTTGCCTTCATCCGACGGCTTCGCTCCTCCCCCACCGTCTAAAGCAGTTTAAACCTATTTCCGGAGGATTTCTTAACTATTTTTGTGTTTTGCAGGCGTTTTAATGGTTTTCCATTGTTTAATGAAAGAAAGCCGAGGGTTGGGAAAGACGTTTCCTGCGCCTTCGAGCTGTTAAAGAGAACCATCTGCGGGGTTTCGCTCCATTGTTTTCTCAATGCTTCATGGGCATTGATGCCTTTAAAAAGCCCAGTGCGGCCTGCACATCGACAAGACACTGTTTTATTCAAAAGAACAGTTAAAAGAGTATAAGTTGGAAGACAGAGTACATCAGAAGGAAGATTGAAGAAAGTTTTACGGGGATTACGGCTAAGACGGTTATCAAAAGCCTAATCCCCAACTCAAAACACAGTTTAAAGAAAACCTAAAGTGTTTTATCAGACAGAAAGCCTCCACCGCCACATCTTGAGGCAAATTATTTCCTCAACTACCACCGAGCCACCTGTCGCCTCAAACCTTTCAAAATAGAGGCCGAAGTTATTGAAGAAAATCATATATTCGCCTCCAGCGCAGCCAGGGAGTTACTTCTGCAAGGAAATCAATGCAGAAAATATCTGCAGAGTTACTCCAAACATTACATAAAGCCTCAAAGTCAAATAAAGCTCCCACCGAGCTTAATCCATAATTGTAAACAGTTAATACAGTGTTCCACCTGTGAATTTCTTCATCGAGCCCCTCAAAAGGCCACGAAGTCTTGAAACTGTATTAATTATCCTGAGAGATCTTTTCTCAGATCACCTCCTCATTCTTCTATGAATACCCCAGAAGAAGATGAGAAATTGTTGGTTGCAGAACTTTGAAATACACTTGAGCTCGAGACTTCTATTTGTACATAGTGTTCACTGGCCCTTGAAGCTCTGTTTGCGCTAGAGTAGTTAGGTTGAATAGTGAAGATGATTGCTGAACAGAAACATTGGACTTGAAGATTGTAACTGGTTTGACATCAATATAAAAGCTGTTTCTTGGGATCCTGGTCTTTATCACTGGTGAAGTGCTTCTTTCTTTGTTAATCGTTTTCCTTATATGTATGCCATATTGTTCATTTTCCCTCTGTAAAGAACAGTTTAAACAGGGTTAGGATTTTCTGTATAGCAGTAACCTTCTCTGGCTGAGAAATCTTTATCTTAATGTTTTCTTCAGATTTGTTTATTTAAGAATGATTCAATACAGTTTAAACGGTTAGGAATGTTGGCGTTCCCTTGTCCTTCTGTTTGCTCAAACATTGTTCTCGAATGTTATTTCCATTATTTGCTATTAAAGTTAGACTAGAGAAGATATGGTTTGCCCTGATTCCTAGATTCTTTTCTCCAAAGGCAGATTCTGAAAGTTTCCCTTGGTGTTGACTGAAAGCAGACTGGGTTTAAAAGTACTTTATCTGATCTTAAGTTACACTCTGTTTTTCTTATGTGTTTTCATACTTTCTGAAGGTAATTATGTGGATTACTGGATTGTTTGTCAATTAAGTTGCTTTAATAAGAACTTGCCCAAGAAGTCTATGGTTAGCCCTGTCCTTGGTTGGTTTTAAAACAGTTACTTAAGAGGCTTTTCTTGTTTGGACTTACTATAAATCCTCTGAGAAATTATTATCAGTTTCCACCCCTCCAACATTTTAATGTTTCCATTTCATCATTTTAATCTCAATAATCTTGTGGTATAGATAACTTGCCCCTTGGATCACACTTGATGTTGTTGTTAAATTAAAGCCCAGATATGACTCCATAGCCCAATGGACTAAAAACCAGCGTTATATCTATCTATCTGCCAAAACTGTTCTATTTGCTTGCAACTTCTCACTTTTGAAACTTTTTGCACTTAGGACTTTCCCCTCAAGTAACATTTCATGCTCAACCATCCAAAACAAAACAAAACCCTTGGCCTTCGTAACTAGCCTAATATCATCACCTTAAGCTTTTCAAAGACAATATTCATCTTTGTACATATTGGAGAGATCCCTCTCTGGATTCAGGAGGGCTAGATCCTAGAATCCCAAAGTTGGTTGAAACGATGTTAACTCTGTGATTGGACTCTCCCAATCTTGCCAATAAATTACAGAGACCTAACACATTGCATTCCAAAGGCTCAAAATAGTCATAATAGACTACTTTTTGCTGAAAATGTATACTGGCTACTCTGGATAGGCATCATTCTCTTGCTGACACCTGATGGCCCTAGTGGCCCCTGGAAATTCTCTGAAGAAACTGTGCCTTTAGAAGTCCTCTTCCAATTCTTAAAACCACACCATTATTTCCATAATTTCTGAAACATCCAAAATTGACTATTGGATTACTGTGAAAGGCCTCTAGCTTCCCTGGCTAACCCTCTTTCTGTTGCTGTCTCCTGGTGGCCCTAGTTGCCCCTAGAACTTCTCTAAAGAAGAAACCTGCTCAAAGGTCCTCTAATGGCTCTTCAACCCTCACCAATGAGTCTGGAAAGTATAATATAGTCAAAATTGACTATTGACACTCTCAGAATGGATGAATCTAGCTCACGATAGAGCCTAAACAAGTTTTGTCCAGTTTCACCCTAATTAGCTCCACCAAATCTCGAGAACTTAAGTTAACTCTAGTTAAAATAGGGTTTTCCGCCAAGAATGGCACACTGTCTAGATTACCTGCCAGGATAACCACTAACAATAAATGTTAACCGTCGCATGTGACAGCTCCAAAATGTGTTAACGGTTGCGGAGTTTTTGTGGTTGAGCAACGCTTAAACCGTGCGACATTTGTTTGATGTGACCACGTCGTGAACCGTAGGCGGACACTACCGTGGTAAGGCCCAACAGTTGTTGTTGGGACAATTCCATGTGAAAGTATAATCATAAATGCTAACGGTTAGTAGCTTATGCTCTTATTCCAGGGTCACGGGCCAATGGCCATGTGGGGAGGGGCTGGCCCCTCCTGAACCCCAATTACGAAACCAACCTTCTTTAAATACAAGTCGAATGCTTAAAGGTTAAGAACCAAATGGTAGGGCAAGCGGTTAAGGCACCCACATGCTGTGTAGGAGGTCTCGGGGTCGACTCCATTCGACTCCACCAAAATTTTACATGATCCCTCCTAGGCCATGTGGCAAGCCTAGAATACGTACAATCCATGCAAAAAATAGGATCGTGCCACTTGTCAAAATATGACTGGCCCAGAAGAAATATTGTGGGGAATATGCTAAGGAATATTGTAGGAATACTCCCTGGAATATTCTTTTTTTTTTACTTCGTAAATACCCAGTCAAACTTGGTAAAAAGCCAAAAACTGCAATTTAATGGACTTTTCAAATTGCGATAACTTCTTCATACAGTGTTGGTTTTTCGAACCGTTCATGGCCCTGGAATCAGGAATATGAGATCTATCCGGTTGCTCTGGTTCAAAACACTTTTAAACACTTTGAATTTTGAGCTATCACTTAGGTCCTTAATCCAAATCTGATCACACCTCGCCATTCGGAAACTTTTGGACCCCAAAAGATAGATTACCTGATTTGTTCAGTAGATGAGAGTACAACACCCTCACATTTCCAACCTCCATACAATTTTCCTTGCATGGCTTAGTGCCTTTGAGCCCAACTCGAAGGTAGTCAACACTTCCCTTCTTAGATGCTCTTGTCCTCCTGTCAAGAATTGTCTTCCCTAAACTCACTCAGAAATTTATGGCCAGAAATATTCAATAGAAGGTAGTTGAACATCATGTCCTTGATCATCGATTTAAGATGGCTTAAACAAATGTAAGTTTCCAACAGTATACATGCATACATAACTGAAATTTTCATATGTACAAATGAATGTATATCTTACTGAATTAAGAAGTCAAACCACTTCTTACCAAGGGACTTCCATGGTGATTTTTGCTACTAAAAATATTCCTCGTGTGAAACATTTGTTCTCACATCAATGATGGAATATTTGGGTCCAATTTCGCCAGTATTTCTATCCTCTTGCTTCAAATTCTTGGGATGATTTGTTGGATGCAATGTCCAACATTGGGTAACAACATGTCCCCTCTTCTGGAAATGTGTGCAAGTCTTTTGCACCTTCTTTGCAAGTGGCCTTCGCTTCAAATGTTTCCTGTATGCCTTCATCCTCTTCCATCATTTTGAAACATCATGGGTACACAAACCACAATATGCACAACAACTCTTTCTTCCATTCAAGCATGCAGATTTGACATGCTTATCAGAAACATAATCAACTTGACTATGGGAAGAATTATACCTCAAATGTTGCTTTGCATGTCCATATTTTTTACCTTCATGAGGAGATGAACTTGTAGAAGTTCCGGCTTTCTTTTGAAGACAAACATCAGTGTTCTTGTCTTGATAATTGTCTGAACTCTCATGCTCGCCATAAGCTGCATGTCTACACACATCTTGCTGCAACATAGGCTTCAAAGGCTTCAAACAATGGCAATCAACTTGAAAACAAACTTGACATGTTTGTGTTTTAGAACTTGGAACAAAATTTCTTTTTGAAGTTGTCTCAAATGCCTTCATGGCTTTAGAGTTTTCGCCATAAGATTGAACATAGCTTAGAACAAACTTCTTAGGCCTCTCCTCAACCAATATATGATCAATCATGCCTTGTGCATGTTTTCCTAGACCCTTACCTTCATAGCCCATTTTTAACATTAACGTAGACCCTATACCTCTAGTGTGCTTTTCAAATGAACCTACACATCTTTCTGAAGAGGAAATTGAAGAAAAATTTGAGTGAATTAACTATGCTTCATGCATGTGTTTGGTTAAGGCCTCTTGGACTTGATGGAGCTTCATCTCCATCTCATGCATTCGTTGAAGAATTACTTCTTTCTCTTGCTTCATAGAAACCAATTTCTCATGAAGTCTAGTGCTTTCCTTTCTGTCTTCAAACAGAATTTGCACCCTATCCTTCAGGATGTAGAAGTCTCGTTTCATGTCTTCATCAAAGAATATTGTGAAGGAGGAGGATTTTGAAACCTCACTTGAATAAGTTGTAATCTTATGAAAATGAACTAAATAACTTCAACAAAATTCACAAAGCTTTCAAAAAAAATTGACAAAGCTTCTGAGAAAAATGGTTGTAGAGTCAAGCTCTTCTTCAAGCAGCCTTTTGCAAACAAACCCTCTTGTGCTTCAAGGGTTGCCTTGAGGTCCTTTGGGTAAGGAATATGCCTTCAACCCTTCTTCCTTCTTGTCCTCTTCTAGACCTAGCTAACAATAACTTTCCCTTCACCTCTAGAAAACTCAAACTTGTAAGCAATAGTCAATTTGCAAATAGTAAATTATTTTCACTGTTAAACACCTTTCAAGTCAAACAAGAAACCTAGTGCTCTGCCAATCAAGAAAATTAATCTCTGTCAATCAAGCTACCTAGTGCTCTGATACCAACCTGGTTTGAAAATGGGTTAGATAACTTGTTATGTTTTTCAATAACCTCCCACTCAGTTAAATAATTAAGATCTATCTTATTCTTGACTTGTGCAGAAATGAATACTTGAAACAGTGGTATGTTTATTTTCATTGTTTAAGTGCTTTAAGAACATTTGTTTTTGCTGATATTAAGAATTTGTAACAAACATGTAATGCATAAAATAAGCATCAACACATTACAACAAATTTAATAAAGGAGTTCACCCGAATATCATGGGCTACGTCTCCTTGAGCCTTTTTCAACTGACTTGGCTCTTTTGGATTAGGATGGAAAATTTCTCTTACAAGTTAAAAAATCAACTCCAATGGTTATCTGAATTGAACCAATGGGTTTAGAATACCATTTATATCACTGTAATGGATGAAATATCTTTGAAGATGAACCTCAGCTCCCTTAGACTTGTCTCCTTAAGTCAGTGCCCTTAAGCTTCCCTGAGCTTCTCTGTGGTACTAACTCCCTCAGAAATCCTTTTATGTCCCGAAAAATTTTCTACTATCTCCAACATACATCAAACATCCAAAATAGGTTGATTATTTGCTCAAAATGAGCTCTGGCTTCCCAATCTAGGCCTCCATCCACTAATGGCCTTCGGCTGCCCAAAACTTCCCTATGGCTCTGCAAATCCTTTCATAGGATTAAAAATGTCAAAAATAGTTAGAATAGACTATTCACTTGCATAAATTGGCCTCTGACTGCTCCAGTTACGCCTCCAACACCTAGTGGCACCCCCTGGCTCTAGGTTCACTAAAAACTTCCCTGAAGCATCTCGACTTTCAGAAGTCCTCAAAAGCTTTTTCAAATCCCTCCATTAGATTCATAAGGCTCAAAATAGTCAGAATAGACTACTGGTTTCCTGAGAATGGATAGGCCTCATTCTGCTGCTGGCACCTAATGGCCCCTGGAACTTCTCTTAAGAAACTCGGCCTTTAGAAGTCCTCTGCTGGTTCTACAAACCACACTATTAGTTCTAGAATGTATGAAACATCTTGGTGGCCCTCATGGGCCCTAGAACTTCTCTGAAGCAAAAACATACTCAAAATTCCTCTGATGGCTCTGCAAGTTGAAATTGACTATTCACACTCAATCTAGCTCAATATAAAGCCTAAACAACTTTTGTCTAGTTTCACCCTAATCAACTCCACCAAATCTGGAGCACTTAAGTTAACTCCAGTTAAAATAGGGTTTTCTGCCAGGAATGGTGTGTGGGCTCGATTACCTACCAGGATAACCGTTAACAATAAATGTTAACTGTCGCATGTGACAGCTCCAAAATGTGCTGACGGTTGCGGATTTTTTGTGGTTGAGCAGCGTTTAAACCACGTGACATTTGTTTCCTGTGACAACGTCATGAACTATAGGCGGAGACTGCAGTGGTAAGGCCCGATGGTTGCTGTGGGGACAACGCCATGTGAATGCATAACCATAAATGCTAATGGTTAGGGGCTTATGCTCTTATCTTGGGGTCATGGGCCGATGGCCATGTGGGGAGGGGCTGGCCCCTCTGGACCCCCAATTACGAAACCAACCTTCTTTAAAAACAAGTCGAATGCTTATAGGTTAAGGACCAAATGGTAGGGCGAGCGGTTAAGGTGCCTGCATGCTGTGCAGGATGTCTTGGGGTCGACTCCATTTGGCTCCACCAAAATTTTACATGATCCCTCCTGGGCCATGTGGTGGCCTCTGATTGGCCAAAACTAATAACTATAATCCATGCAGCAAATAGGATCATGCCAGTTGTCAAAATATGACTGGTCTAGAAGGAATATTTTGGGGAATATTGTAGGAATATTCTCTTTTTTTTACTTTAAAAATACCCAGTCAAACTTGGTCAAAAGCCAAAAATCGTAGTTTACTGGACTTTTCAAATCGCGATAAATTCTTCATACATTGTCAGTTTTCAAATTATTCACGGAGCCAGAATCAGGAAGACGAGATCTATTCGGTCGCTTAGGTTAAACACACTTTCGAACACTTTGAATTTTGATCTATCACTTATGTCCTTGATCCAAATCTGATCAACTCTCCATATCATATTCTGAGGCAGTTAGGAGTAAAAATGCGTTGGTTCTATTTGCAAGACTATGATCCTCCTCCGGTATTTTTTATGGTAGCTAGTGTGTCCTTGATTTTGATCCCATATGTTGATGATGTTCTCACCATTATTTTGGGCATGATTGGAGGGATGACACATAGATTGGATGTGCCCATTGGGAGTGAGATTATCCACATTTCTTATGCTTCATGCTTCAGGTAGAAAATTGGGCAACACATGATTGCTACATTAGACCTCTTATTTCCTTATGGGATGAGCCATTTGGCTAACTTGATCACTTGGGAGGTGAATTTCATGGATGGATTGATTGGGGGACACTTGGTTCATGAGGAGAGCTTATCACATGGAGGTGTCACAAGGGAAGGAGGATAATTTTTGCACCACTCACCTTTACAGTTGCTTGAGGACAAGCAACATTTGGGAGGGGAGGAATGTAATATTCCCAATTAGCTTTCAGCTAGTGGGAATATTAAATTTTGTTTTTGCTTCTTAGTTAGAAGAATAAGAGGGTAGGGGGACCCATAAATATCCTTATTGGGAATAAAATCACTCCTAATGTGAATGGAGGTCATCAAAGTAGTTGGATAAAGCACCCTTATGTGTGAATAGGGGATGTAGCATGTGGAATGGGTCAAGTTTGACCAAATCAACAACGCTAGTATGCAGGGAGTGGATAATCAATGAGAGACAACACAGCTTGGGAGGGAGAGTGTTTGCATGGAAGTAGTGGCTTTAATGAGTGGGGCCCAAGGTGAGGAATCTCACCAAGCATATAAGGAAGGGAATGGAAACCATGGGGGCATGTTGATTATTATTTTATTTTATGGTATCACTAGCACATTTTTCCCAATTTCCGACGGCCAAAATTTCGCTCTTGCGACACATAGGCTTCCCAAGAGCGATACATTGAGGCGGGGAAAAACGTGGTTTGCCTTAGAGTCATAATTATGACACTTCAATTAAGTTTTGGAAGAGCGTCACAATTTCCGATGTTTCTAGATGGTCGTCGCTATTTCGACGTTAGCTAGATCATTGCTATTCCGACGACAGACAAAAGTCACTATTTTGATGATACCATAACCGTCATTATTCCGATGATACCATAAACATTGCTAGAACGTCAGAATACCGATGGAAACAAATTTTAATAATAAAATAGTAAATGTCGCAAGACCAACGTAAAAAAATAATTTTAAAAGGAATCAAGTGTCACTAGAGCGATGTTTCAAAACATTTTTAAAAGAAATCAAGTGTCGCTAGAGCGACGTTTCAAAAAATTTTAAAAAAAAATCAAGTGTCACTAGATCGACGTGTTAGTGTCAGTCTAGTCATACTGCCATCAGTGATCAAAATTTCTCTTTTGCATTTGCATATTAGGAGTCCCATACCATAAATTTTCATCATTCTGCTAGGTCATGGATTCATTGATGGTAGTGATTTTTCATCGGTTTTCCCTCATGTGAAACTTTATGATTCTCCTCTCTATGTTCTTTATTCATGAGTCACTCTCACTCTCAAAATCATATTATTAGGTCATAGGATGGGACTCATTAGGTTCTAGGATCTCACCATGGTCAAATTAATGAGTCAAGTGTCAATAAATATCAGCAAGGTCATGAGGAAGTCAATAAACTCAAAGTCACAGCACCTGAGAAGATCAAAGAAATGTTTTATTCAGTTTGATGTAATTTTCACCCCAAAACCATGTTTAGAGGTGAAAACATGATACTTTACTTTTAATTATCATCTTTATGTAATTTTATGTCATCATATGTAATAAGTCACACTTCAGAAGCTGCGATCTCCCCAAAGTAACCATCCTTCCTTTCAGAGAAATTTTCCACGGCATTTTTAGTGTCAAATCATGTTCTAAATATGTCCATCAGAAAGAGCCCGGAAAGAGCTTTCCAACGGTATATTACACTCTCAAAACTGACTCCTGGATTGACATTTATGCCTAAGTGAACAAAGTCCTTTATACCCTAAAAAAATCCCTTTTCCCACCTTTCCCTTAAACTTTATTTTATTAAATTTTAATATTTTCTTTTATAAACCCCCCTTCTGATGGCATAATCACGTTGTAAAAGTTTTAATAACGACGCGATTGGATAATCCGATTAAACAAACCACTTCCCCTCCATACCTTTTAAACTTTATAATAAAGTTTAAAGTTTTTATTATAATCCCCGCCGTTCCAAAACCTTCCCTTTCCCGATCACGATCGCAACATTTAAACCTTGCATTCCGATGGACCCTTGTAAAAACTCCGATGCGATTGGACAAACCCCGATCCGATTTAATAAACCACTCCCCCTCATGCCTTTTAAACTTTATACTAAAACTTTAAAGTTTTGCATTGAAAACCCTTCCTCCAATTCTCCCTTCCCGATTACCATACCTTCGATTGAGCCCTACCCGATGTTATCCTGACCATTGATCCGATCAATGATCCGACGACCTATATGCAATCGGCACTTTCAAATGATTCCCTCCGATTGAGTCCCTCCCGATTGACTCTGCCCGATTACTCCTCCACCTTCGATCTGCCCATCCGATCGGACGGCCCGTAGCCCGTCGCTCCATCGCCATCATAATTTTCATATAATACTTGCCCCCCCTCTCCCCTCTCGCTTCTGATTCCGATTGATCCATCGGCCCCGCCACGTAATCTTCTGCCTATTTATAATAACAAAGGGCCTTTTCCTTTGTAAATATTAAATTTTGTTTTATTTTGTTTTATACAAAGGGTTCCCCCATTGCCCATCCCCAATCGCATCGGTGAAATCTTATAATGTAATACATCCACCCCAAATTCCCGATTGCGATTGCGATTTGGTCCCCAGGTCCCACCGTAAAGTTCCCCCCCCCCCCGCGCCCGCCCCCCCCCCCCCCCCCCCCCTCCAAGTTAAAACACTATTTCCTTTTGAAATGCATTAAGTCATATTTTATTACGTTTTATAAAGGATGCCCCAATCGCATCGGCAAATCCTATGGTATGACATTTGCCCCTCTTCCACGCCCGATTTCCGATTGCAATTGCGCTACACCCCCGGTCCCACCTTGATCCTTTCCCCTTTTCAAATGAAATTCTGTATTTTCCCTTTGTAAAGGGTGGAAAATAATTTTCATTTGTTTTAAAGGTATTTCTCCGCTCTTCTATTGTATTACCCCACCGGACCTTCCCAATCACATCAGAGTTTATGCTTCCATCTTCCCTCCGATTCCCGATTTCAATTGCACCATCGCAATGCATATTTCTCAAACGCTCCACTATATGTTGTTTCCAATTGTGTCACCCCTTCTCTGATTCCGACTGCGATTTTGGACCCCACCTCCCTTTCCCTTCCCTCTTTCTCATTCGAAATGGTGTTTTCCCATCACTAAAAGGCATAATTTCATTTCCATGGTTTCAAAGGAATTTTATTAAAAGTCGGTTTTCTTCAAAGAAACAATAGAAAGAGACAGTCAAAGGGCCAAGAGCTAATATGAGATAGAGACTGCTACAGCAGCAGTAAAATAGGAATCTGTTTTTCAGATTGCCAATTTTTCTTTCATCCAGTGTAACAGTGAAATACTTAGATGGCTTAAAATGTATTGATGTTCCTTATTTTCAAGGGAAAATTGTTGGTTCTCTTTTCTATGATCAGACTTCAGTTCTTGAGCTGGCAAACAACTCCTCTTTTTGTGGATCTACTTCCCTCAAATTTTGGTCTATTTAAATGTAATTTTGAATCATTTGTAATCAGTTTGTAACTCAAAAGTAAGGGAATAGTGTGGAAATCAAGGAGGGCGCTCTGTGCTCCACTGTAACAGTTTTGGACAGGGAATTAATAAGAAATGCAGCTCTGATTTGTGAGATCCATGTGGTATGAAATTTAGAATTTGTTCTCTCCTTTGTTTTCATATGTAAATTTTTTATGTTCACCTTTCATCCATAAACATTTCTGGTTGAATGCTTTCAATATAGATAGGTAGAATCCATTTTTTATGCTCTGCTTTGGGAAATCATTCAATATTCTATGTCTTCTTCTATTTGAAAAGGATCCAATTTTATGCCCTTTTCAGCGCCTCACCAGTCTTTCCATTCCATCATTATTAAACTTAATTGCTAAAATTTCCTGCCTACCTTGCCCCATGAAATAACTTGTATCCCTGATTTAATTCCCCAATTTCAAACTGTCCCATTTGTCCCACACATCCCTGAAACAATTCATTTTGTTAAAAAATTTCCCATTATTATACCTAGCCTAAAATCAGTCCATTATTATACTTTTTTGAATATATTTTCATGGAGAGAGCCCTCTCCTGACCTTGTAGGGCTAACTACGAGGCTGAGCGTGGTTTAAAGGTTACCCTGATTTTCCTTTCAGCCTAAGGTTCAGATCAGGAGCTAACACGACGTTTAAAACATTTTAAAAATAAATAAAGCATCACTAGAGTGATGTTTCAAATCATTTTTTAGAAGAAATAGTCGTCGGAATACCGACGACACAAAATATTTTCTTAAAAAACCAGTTGTCTGAATACCAATGGCAACAAAAAATTATTTAAAAAAAAATATATTTCCCGACCATTCTATTTCGACGAAATATCAACTTGAATTTTCTGGCAGTGATGATCTTTAGGGTTCATCTAACCTCTGTGCCTCCTAAAACAGAAACAAAAAAATGTTGGTGAAAATATGGCCTTCAACATAGTATTCAACCATTTATATGCTTACAATAGATATTATAACACAATTCATAGGCCACAAGGAGATACTTGTCCACAAGACTGAACATATCTGAACCTCAATTAGGCCTCCTCCATAACAGTGTTCACTAGCTATAGTTTGAGCTTCTCTAACCACATTTCCAAAGTGTTGAGGTTTAGTTTCACTTGTTTTAAGACTTAATTCATAGGTACGATAATATTCTACCACAAATATGGAAGGAAGTGTTAATATAGGTTGAGAAGTGTGCCTCCAAAAGGTGACTGACCGAACCCTGAAGTCTGAGGTAAGGTCTGTATTCCCATAGGCAGCTATCTAAGCCCTCAAAACTGAACTTTCTGGTTAAATGACCAAGCCCTATCAACAATTTTGAGATTGTTATTTTAGATTAACAGGCAGGTATCCTCAAGCCTGCAAATAATACTCCCACAGGTTCAAAATTTTACCTCCATAGGCCTGCAATATAGCTGCAAAAATTTTCCTCCAAACAGGTTCAAGGGTGATGCAGGATAGTTGTAGAGATGACCCAACACCACTCTGTATTCCAAGGGAACAATTTTACACTTCAGGTTGTTGTCTATAGGCCTGTCTGTAATTTATAAAGTGAATTGTCCAGCAAAAACGAACTATAATGTATCCTTTTGAAAATATTCCCAAACAAAAAATCTTCAAGTCTTCCTCAACCTTCTTGCTGTGTTTATCCTCCTTTCTAAGCTCCTGCGATATTCTTCACTGAAATTTCTGAGCTTAAATTAGGAGCATATATTTATATTTATAGTTGTTTGTCCCTATGAAGAGACATGTCTCTTGAGGAAGAGCCGACTTGGACACGTAAGTTCATGTCTTCGAACATAAAAAAATTTATTATTTTTCAACTTAAAAATTCATTTTCTCTTCAATGGTAGGGATTCTAGGGAAATTTTATACTCATTGGAAATCTACAAATATCCTCTATAAGATGATTTTTTCATTTCTCTAAGATATGACCTATAATGGTGAAAAATTAATTATTTCTTCATCATATGTTATTTTTTCCATAGACCTAGTCTGTCAGGCTATGTCCTAGTGGCAACTTGGCCAAGTTGTTGTGACAACGATCCAGGTCCAAATCCTAACATGCATGATCTTCACTTCCATTGAGTTTTCCCAATGTGGCTATTGATATCAGGCCTTGTGTTAATTAATGATTGTAACTTGGTGATGTAACCTTCAGGCAGACCAATGGTATGCCACTGGCAAGGTACTATCAACCGCGTGTGTGGTATGTTCTTATTTCCAGGTTTATCATCCAAAAATATATATTCCCGTTTTTAAATATAGGAAAAATCACCCACAGGATGTTTTCCTCTTGTGTTCTTACCACTATTGTCTATCCCAACAGTGGCGTGGTGTTTGTCGTTAGCTTTATTGGTTTTCCTCTATTTATGACAAGGCAGAAACAAGGACTGCAATTATTAGCTTACATATTTTACAATTAAAGTTCCATAGAAGAAAATGGAAACATTAAACAAACACTAAAGATAGCATAAAAATATCAAAACATCATATCAGCAGGAGCATTTTTTAATCTTGTATATTGGAGAGAAGATGTAAATTCATTAGAAAATTCGAAATACTTGTGCAAAGTCCTACCAAATCCTAGAAAGCATGATTCGAAATACAGTGTAAAATTCAGGTACTGAATTATCCCAATTCCCAAGATCAAATGAAAAGTGTTTTATCATAATCTCTTAAAAAAATCATTTAAACAAAGGAAAACTTCTAAGAAACCCCAGCATGTATGGTGATAAAGTCACAAATGGATAATGATCATTCTTTTCATAATATAAAGCTTTCTGATACATTGATGATATCCAGAAAGGTATTTCCTAAATCCTAGGTAAACTGAAAAGAACTAAGGAATCTGGAATCAGAAAAGTTGATTTTAAAAAGTACGGTAAACCAAGTTAGTACTAGGAAAAGCTATATTTATATGGAGCTTAATTTCACATCTCATCCCCCCACCCAAAAAGAAAAAAGTAAATAAAATATTCCTACCAAAAAATGGCTAACTGTCTCGTTAAGTAGATAAAATTGTGTACTTTTAAATAATAAAAAATGCATGTTAACATCCTTTAAAAAACTTCTTGATCTATAGAACCTCTTACCTTAGAATCAATTCGATTGGCCATATTACTAAGCACTGAGAATTTTCAACCCAGATCTGAGCAATGAAAGTGCTTTTCTTTACCAACTTGACAACTCATGAACATCCCATAGCAAATTTTTTCCATTTTGAAAAAGGTCGTGCTCAGTTTTGACAATTTGCTGAATAGTTTGACAGCAATAATAGTAAGAAATATAAATAATTACCACGGAAAAGGTGGCAATGCATTCCATTGGAAAAGGAAAAATAAACCACTTACCAGTAAGTATGTTATAGTATCAAAAGACTTACTGACTGAGCAAGAGAATTTTTCAACAGTGTTGTAAAATGATTCACTATTTCAGGAAGACTTGGTATGACAGTTTCAGTAAAAAACATTAGCCACTATAAATTTGAGTAAATAGCCAACACCCTAGAAACCCTCTAGTCGATGTCCTTTAGAGAGATCTGATTAATCTTAGGATCACCTAGTATTATTTGAGAAAATAGAAAAAGATATATGGGTGGCTCAAGTGAAATAATACTACAAGAACAATCTCAGAATTAACCCTCGCATATTCAGAACACTGTAATGTGGTTTTTGAGACTTCATTCCAGACATAGGAGATAGGTAGGGGCATAAGATGTCTCGTGACACTCAAAGAAAAAGGTGAAACAAGCATTCATCTAGAAGTCAGTCATTCTGATCAAGCGTCCCAAGTAAACACTTTTGTCAAAATTATAGTAGCAGCAGAAGAGTAGTACTCACTGAGTTACCATAATGAGAAACTATGTGAGAAAATTGTCATCAGATGAGAATTCTTAGCAGTTTATGCCAAAAAAATGGTACTTATCCAATCGACTAGAATTCTAATTCAAACCACACTGATGTTGAAGTATCGATACTCTAATATTTTAGGGGTTATGTTAATGTTTAATAAGGTTTAATAATGGTCAAATTTATACAAAAAAAAATTATGAATCTCCCATATTCCATGTGCACCCTAAAATTTCTACACGGTATCAGAGCTATCTCTGAACTTGAGCCTCAGAGCTTGTGATCAAATATTTTGGAGGCTTGTCTAGAGACTCAAGTTCAAGTAGAAGAAAACTATGAGAAGAAGACATTTGATCACAAGAAGAGAGATTTTCAAGAAATTGATTTTTGAAGGAAAACAATAAGATACTGCAGCATGACATCTATGATGGATAGGTGGAGACAATCTATTGCAAACCTAAATAGAGCATAGAATTACTGTAGGATATATTGAAACACTCTTAACGTCGGATTTCATGAGGGAAATAAACAAAATTCTGAATATAGAAAATATGGAGTTTAAAAAAAGTGTGATTAATGAACTGATAAAAACATCCAGATGTCATCACCCCTAAAAAAAATCAGCAAGGGTTCTAGACATCACTGAGAAGACCACTTGATTATGTTTATAAACACCCTCATTAGTCCTCGTGATCCTCCAAGTATACAAACTTAAGACCACAGAATAGCTTAAGACTCAGAAAGATACAATAACTATATGCCCAAAAAGGTTGGTCAATCGGGCTAAAAAAAGATACTCTTAGTGATTATCACTTGCATAAGTAATCAAGGGTACAACAAAAAGCATAAAGTTAAACTAACAGACACACAAGAAATGAATTAAACGGCATGATCAAGTAATTTTTTTTTCAAACCCAAAAATTGGGTGAAGCTAGTACCAAGAGCCTGCAAGCCAATAGTATCAATAACTTGTGACTTGGCATGGGGCCACAGACCATGACATCTAGAGACGCTCCCTATGGGGGTCCCAAGCCAGGGGGATGCCCACCCCTTAAGCCACATCACAACATAATAACTCAACATGTACAAACTCTAACCCACTTTGGTTTTGAACCTCTGATCAAATAATGTTGGAATAAATAAAGAAGAAGGCACAGGGGCTAGGTATAATAGTTAAGCTCTAGCTGAATATCAACATCATAGATGGAGATACAAGACCATACATTTAACAAATTTACCAAATACCATATGCTTGTACAGTATTATTGAAGCCCACAAAAACACTCAGCAACCCCACAGTGAGAGACATCAAACAACATCGTTCTCAGATACCTATATGGACACAACAAGGACAGACTATAAATGGAAGAAAGGCAAATGTGCAGGCAAAAATCATAAAGCATTTTTGCATAGTAGAAATCATTCGGCCTGACAAAAACATCAAGCACAATATCTAGCAACTGGTGTCAGATGCATAAATCTCTATGGGTGGTCTCACAAGGCTTCCTCTAGGGTAGCCAGGGCTATAAAATAATTCATGGGTAACCCAAGAAAACAATTGACATTGCATGCAAAAACCACTTATTACTCCATGATTTTAACAAGCATTATAGAAGTGATGTCCAAATAAAAAATGGAAATTCTGCACTCAATGTTAGTTTAGGTAATTTGAAAACATCCTCTATTAAAGCACACTACCAATTCAACTATGAATTAATAAAAAATCAGACGGAAATATGTACTCTGTGATGACTATATAAATATTTGGAGTTTTTAATTAGCTAACTAATATATTTTCCAAATGAATCGACGCCATGGCATACAATTGAATTAATTTAACTGTAATCACCTTTCCAGTCTTTGTTTTCTTTGAAGTTTCACCCCTGCTTTCTTTTTCAAAAGCCACATAACCAGCCATTGATGGAATGGAACTAGGAAAACCTGCAGACTCCTGCTATTGTTTAGAAAAATTAAGTCAAATTTTCCCATCATACTTCTGTCTGTCAATATATGCTTCAACATTTACTTAATAAGCAAAGATACAATGAGAAGATTGTTGTTAAATGCATCCTACTATTAAATATCACTAAATTCTTCTAATAAACAAGGCAACCAAGGATATTGTTCATGTTAGACTTCTACATAATCCAAACAAGTGTCACCTTGGAAACACAGTTAACTAACTGAATTCTTCTAATAAAAAAGACACTTAATTGACTTTCAGATTTAGGGACAACTCATATGGCCCAACTTGGCTTCCTCTAAGGTGACCATGTGGCTAATTAATGGGTAGCCTGAACAAACTACAGGAATCATATGCAAGCATCATAGCTCATTCAAAGAAACTAGTTTTAATAACCTTAAAGAAGTAATGTCTAAAGAAAAACGGTATGTTTGCACTGAATGTTAATTTAGCTACTTAAAAAATATCTCCCAGTATTTTGGGATGATATCACATGAATACTTCTTTCTAATTAGCTGATCAATATCTTCTCCAAATGAATCCACAACATAGCAGATAACTAATTATTACAACCAAAATATTTGTATGCATATTCATTGTTGAACATATTTACTCAGAAGTGTATGTTACCTTGGCAGTCTTCGATAATTTTGAAGTTTCACCCTTGCTTTTTTTGTCAAATTCTCATACTTATCTGCTAATGATGGGAAGAGACTAGCTGCATGTGAAGGTCCCTGCCATTGTTGAGAAGGATTCGATTAAATTTTTCCATCGTACTTACGTGTTAATATATGCTTCAATACTCGCTCAACAAACAAAGATACATAAACGATGTCTCCATCATTGGAACATGTAACTAACCTTCATGTTTGGATTATTTGTAACTTTAATCTGCTTCTATTTCTAGAAATATTTTTTATTACCACCGAAAGAGAACTCTGGACTCACAAAATTGCAAGAATCCTACAACTTTCAAGGTTGAAAATTGAGAACAATGCTACATTCACTTATCTACAAATTCAGTGAATTTTCATACCTCATACTAACTGCAATAATGGAAAATATCACACCTTAGTAGCTTTCAAATTTTTTGAGACTCTACTATCCTTGGGTATTTTGAAGTTCACACCATTGCATTGAACTTCTAGGACTGGATTTCCTGCATCTTGATGTTCCTGGATGCCAAGGTCAAGACAAATTTATGCCACGTTTATTTTTAAGAAAATTCTCTCTATATTACACACATAGTAATATGCACAAGAGTAGTAAAGAATAAACAATCATATTGCAGCTAAAGCTACAATAATCTGAATATGTAGAAAAAAAAACATTTTTGGCATTTATAATAGGAAAATTCACTCTTCATTCTCCAAGCGTCCACAAACATTCATTACATGGATTATAATCATACGTACATCTCGGCTTTAAAATGATTACTAACCCTCTAATATGGTGGCCACATGGTGCAGATTTTGATGGGGATTCCATTCATGTTTTTTATCCCCAATATTTAGGATCTCAAGCTGAGCTTTCTCAGCTTCTAAGTGTGTATCAACAAATGTTTAGTTCCCATTTTTGAGAGGCAATAATAGCGCGAAGTGTTAATACTTGATACATTGTTGTATGCCAATATTTTATCCATGAAATCTATGCTGGATAAAACCACACTGAATCCGATATCAAGGTGGACTTATCGAACCTTGCCTGAACCAGCAGTCACTAAAGTGCATGATGAAGGGCCATTTTATACATCTAGCCAACTTCTTCAGATGGATTTACTTGTGGAATTGAATTGTGAGGAGAATGGGCTTCTCATAAGAAATAGTGAAATACTATTATTCAATGGTGATAAAACATATTTTTGAGTTTTTTGACTCAAAGATTTAATGCAATTGTTAAGTGAAAAAGTCCAGGAGTAGTAGTGAAGTGCTTGAATTTAGTTGAACATTTTTTGATTGGATTTTTATTCTTAGATGGTTTTAGTTCAGGTTTGGATTATTTGGTTCTTGTTCACTATGTTTCTCAGATAAAAATATTTATGTAAGAATTAGGAAATGAACTTACTGAAATTTATAGGCTTATGAAGCATGTGAGGGGAGGAAGATATGATAATGGCTTCATTTCCCAAGTGGAGAAGCATCTACTTTGAGTGTAGGAAAATGTTACCAAGGCTATTTCTTATTCAAGTTCCTTTTTTCTGATGGTTGACGGTGGAAATGCAAGATCTGCTAAGATGCATCTCTGCCATTTAAACTTATGGATAGATTATTTTTTTCTCCTTTTTCCTAATAATGAACCACATTAGATGGTTTGAAATGTCGACCAAATCTTAATGATGTGATTAATCCAAAAGACAACTTCATTATAACGAAGTTGGGTTAAAAAATTGTGTCTCATGTACGCGTTGATTCATTGCTATTGTTTTCCATTGTGCAAAGAAATATTATTGTGGCATTTGGGTGTGTTTGTGTTTGAGATTCTAAGACCCAAACCAAATTCTCGAATGTCATGGAAATTCAACAATCTTTTCTAGGAGAAATTATTCAGTTCAACAAAGTTACAATCTGATATTCGTAAGTCAAATTAGGCCAAGAAGACCACAAAAATCCCATAGGTCAACACAACAACTTGTTCAAATTTCCCATAACAGAGCTCAGTCAACTGCCTCATAAATGCAGTCAAACTACCCATTACAAACTCGGTCAAAGAGTGGTCACCACTGGTCAAACTTCTATATTTTTCTCTTCTCTCTCCTTTGCACGTGTGAAAAATAACATATGATTTGTGTGGTTTGAATTGATGTCAAAATGACAGAGGTAAAATGGTATTTATAGTAGTCAAATCAAGTGGGTTTTGACCAAGGGTCACACCCATTCAATTGGTGGGGCCGACCTATCTCTTTGGAGCGTATATGAGCTCAAAATCAATAATTTTAATTTCTTTTATAAGGATGATTTGAATATCAACCATAGTTACCAAAAGTTAACACTATGCATGTTGAGTTAGGAACCTAGTGTCTTTGGTGTCATAAAATTCAGATCTGAAAGTTAATATTTATTTCTTTTCTGAGTATAATTTTATTGGGCATAAAATTTGACCTAGGTTAAGAAATCTAACACACATTCCCCCCAAGTGATCTCCAATATATGTCACATTATAATGTTAAATTAGCCAAGAAAATCCCACATAGGCCACATGAATCATCCCACCATAGTAAACCTCATAAGAGAAAGGGTCATAATAAAAAGGATAACCATCCAACCATAAAATGTGTCCCCCATCATACAACCAACATATAAGGACCATGTAGAACACCCCCTCCTAGTGCCATCAAATAATACCACATAATCATGAAAGAGTCACTAGGAAACTTCAACAATCATAAAACATGTCTCCTAACCATTATCATCTAAACCCTTGGGGGCTAGAACCATCATCCAGATCCAAGATAAGCATATATACCAAACCACCATAATGAGAAAGTATGTTCCACATCCATCAAAAGTGCAACCAAGGGGTGATAAAAAAGGCAAGCACATATGAGAATACCACCATGCAGCCACTACAATCACCATCCAACCAAGGAGAAGTGAGATTCCCCCAACCAATGATCTCCATTAAGTGATCTAATGCAATGAATAAAAAGGGGCTCCATGAAGATATATCCCCCAAGTCAGTCCAATGCTCCAGAGTATTGGTAGCAAATATCCATCAATGTGATGGTAGTAACAAGATGAAACCTCATGCAATATATGTTGTAACACTTCCATTTATCCTTTTATCAAGGACTCTGCACACACCACCTAACAAGAATGGCTACTTCTGAGGAAAAAGGGTTCTCCTTGAATGAATAACACTGCTATAGTGGCTATCAAAGAAAATAGTATTTTGAATAATCCCATGAGTTGGGAGTTTTATACTCCCTAAAATTATATTATATGAGATTTTCCAAGAAACAATTGAATGTGATATCCTCCATAAGAAAGACAATGCTTCTGTTTTCAAGGAATGATACCTACTTGCTACTAGTTCAAAAAAAATATTCCTGCTAGGACTATCCTAAATCTAAAATCCAAATAATTCCACCATAGACCTCCAAGTGTTGTGGCAATTCAAAATCACATGGTTGTGCCATTCCTCCTCTTTACACAACACACACCTAGAGTGGCCTTGAATGCCCCTCTTTTCATCACCGATCCCCTGTGAAAATGCCTAGCCACGAACTAGAAATCTAAACGCTAGAGAATTCCACCATAGACCTCCAAGCATTGGTACAATTAAAAAGGACATGGTTAGCCCATTCCTCCTCTTTACACAACACACACCTAGAGGGGCATCAAATGCATCTTTTCATCACTGATCCCCAGTGAAAATTTTATCCCTAGCCACCAAGTGGAGAAAAGATTTAGTCTTCATTCAACCTTATTTGATCCAGATCTTGTTAGAAAACCTTACTATCCTTTCTTTTTCCCTCATCTTATTATGGATTCTTATCCTGCTTTTTTTGAGTGTGCCTCTTAAACATAGTTGTTCCATTTCAAGGAATCAATTCCTCCTCCGTGGGTGATACTAACTCTAGCCAGTGGGTCTACAAGTTCATTTAATGAATTTGGATGTATCTCAGTGCCAACTTCCTTGACTTCCTTCCAAATTCTTTGTTGTAGTACCCCTTCTCCTAGATCTGTCTCGTTGTTGCAAAGTTTTCTTTCCCAAACCTGTTGGAATGCTTCTTGAAGAGTTGCCCAACCAACCACCTCTGAAAGGAGTGCACTCCTTATCTAGCCTTCAGTCAAAAAAAAATTATTTGATCCATCTCTAATATTCCAAAATAAGTTCCATTTTACCACCTCTACGTTTGATTTTTTTTCAAATACCAAATTCCATAGCCTTTTGATTTGGTCCGGAGTTGTGATATTGTACCTAGTCTCCATAATTTCTCTTAGAATGCTCCACATTTTAGAGTTCTCAGAAAAAAGTCTCCAAACCTCCAAGAGCAGAGTTGGCCCCACTGGCCAATCTAAATCCAACTCCACCCTAGAACATGGGTAAGCTAAAAATTCTCTAAGAAAGCAAAGGAATTTTCTCGACCACTTCTGTGCCTTGCCAAAGAGAATTAATTCAATGAGACTAGGATACCCACATGAAATTTCAGGATTGAGAAGGGATTATTTGTTAGAGCTTGGAGGACTGATTTTAAAATTCAGTTTTCTTCCAACAGAGATCCATTACCCTTTCCATTGTGACTACTTCTTTGTGTTTTTGTACAATTCCTTGTCTTACCTAGGTTGGCGTTAAAGAAATGATTCTTAGATTTCTGAACATTAATCCTCTCTGAAGAGGCTCTTTCATAGAATAAAACACTTGAATTTATTTGGTTGCCTTCATGATGGAGATGGTTCCCAACCGATGGTGAGTAACATAATGGGGTATCATCTATGAGTTACAGGTGGGAGATGGGAAGAGAATGTTAGGACACTGCTAGCCCTTGATATTGCCCCACATTTTTAGCATATCCAAGGCTATTGCCCAAATATTTGTCCATGATAGTAAAGTGATAGAGATAAAGGGTCTCCATGAAGAAGGCTCGTGTGAACTTCAAAGAATTTTGTTGGAGAGCCATCGATGAAAATTAAAAATTTAGACAAGGGGGAAATCGATTTCACCTAATACCTCCAATCCATTGAGAATCCAAACTTTTGGACCACTCTATTTAAGAAGTTTCAGTTAAGCCTATCCTAAGATCTGGCCATATCTAGTTTGATTAACATGCCTTCCTTTTTCTTGTAAACCAATGTGTGCATAAATTTATGCGTTATTGTGATGTCATCCAAGGTATGCTTCCCTTTAAAAGGTCCTTGGGTTTCTAGATGATACTACGAGAATAGTTTTCAGTGAATTTTCCACCACCTTTGAGATCACCTTATAGATTGTATTACAGACGACATTTTTCCTAAAGCCATCCCAGAAGATAGCATTTTCTATCTTTGGATTCTATTACCTGACCCAAGAATAAGGGGATGCCAGAATACTTACATGGAAGAGGTTCTTTATAATATACTAAAAATTTGAAAATTCCTTGTCTTACCTAGGTTGACATTAAAGAAATGAATCTTATATTTCTGAACATTAATCCTCTCTGAAGAGGTTGTTTCAGAAAATAAAATATTTATTTTATTTGGTTTCCTTCATGGTGGAGAGGTTTCACAACCGATGGTGAGTAACATAATGGGGTATCATCTATGAGTTGCAGGTGGGAGATGGGAAGAGAATGTTAGGACACTGTTAGCCCTTGATACTGCCCCACATTTTAGCATATCCAAGGCTATTGCCCAAATATTTTTCCATGATAGTAAAGTGATAGAGATGCAGGGTCTCCATGAAGAAGGCCCATGTGAGCTTCAAAGAAGTTTGTTGGTGAGACATTGAACAAAACTAAAAATTTAGACGAGGGGGAACTCGCTTTCATCTAATGCCTCCAATCCATTGAGAATCCAAACTTTTGGACATCTCTGTTTAAGAAGTTTCAGTTAAGCTTATCCTAAGTTTTGGCCATATCTAGTTTGATTAACATGCCTTCCTTTTTCTTGTAAACCAATGTGTGCATAAATTTATGTGTTATTGTGATGCCATCCAAAGTATGCTTCCCTTTAAAAGGTCCTTGGGTTTCTAGATGATACTATGAGAGTAGTTTTCAGTGAATTTTCCACCACCTTTGAGATCACCTTATAGACTGTATTACAGACAACATTTTTCCTAAAGACATCCCAGAAGATAGCATTTTATATCTTTGGATTCTCTTGCCTAACCCAAGAATAAGGGGATGTCAAAATACTTACATGGAAGAGGTTCTTTATCATATACTAAAAGTTTGACAATTCCTTGTCTTACCTAAGTTGACATTAAAGAAATGAATCTTAGATTTTTGAACATTAATCCTCTCTGAAGAGGCTCTTTCATAGAATAAAACGCTTGACCTTATTTGGTTGCCTTCATGATGGAGAGGTTTCCCAACCGATGGTGAGTAACATAATGGGGTATCATCTATGAGTTGTAGGTGGGAGATGGGAAGAGAATGTTGGGACACTGTTAGCCCTTGATACTGCCCCACGTTTTAGCATATCCAAGGCTATTGCCCAAATATTTTTCCATGATAGTAAAGTGATAGAGATATAGGGTCTCTGTGAAGAAGGTCCATGTGAGCTTCAAAGAAGTTTGTTGGAGAGCCATCGATCAAAACTAAAAATTTAGACAAGGGGGAACTCGCTTTCACCTAATGCCTCCAATCCATTGAGAATCCAAACTTTTGGACAACTCTGTTTAAGAAGTTTCAGTTAAGCCTATCCTAAGATTTGGCCATATCTAGTTTCATTAACATGCCTTCCTTTTTCCTGTAAACCAATGTGTGCATAAATTTATGTGTTATTGTGATGCCATCCAAAGTATGTTTCCCTTTAAAACATCCTTGGGTTTCTAGATGATACTATGAGAATAGTTTTCAGTGAATTTTCTACAACCTTTGAGATCACCTTATAGACTGTATTACAGATGAAAATCTGCCTAAAGCCATCCTAGAAGTTAACATTTTCTATCTTTGGATTCTTTGAATAAAAGGTGTTGTTAAAATCTCTGAGGAATGTCTCATATCTTCTTGATTCTTCCACCAATCTCCAGGACCCCTTGATGATGTCACATCATTCCTAGAAAATATAAGTCCAGAAGCCAACCAAACCAAGAGTTTTTTTCTTCTTCGTTGAGAAAAGTGCTAACTGAACTTCTTCTAATTTCAATTCCTCTAGTTCCTCTTCGAAATCAATTAATCTTTCTAATTTTCTTCTAATACTAAGAGTCTGCCATTTGAGAGTAAGAGATATTTCATCTTATCATCTCGTCTATTTGCAATGAAAAAATTTAGTGTTCTTGTCACCTTTCTTCAACTAGGGTTACCCTATATTTATACTTTGAGAGAATCTGCTCCTCTCTATGAACTTTGTCAAGGTCCTCAAAGAGGAGCCTTTGAGAAGCTCCTTTTACAATCCTTAGCTCGGATGTCTGTTTTCATTTCATCCATATTTTTTTCTATGGCTTCTTTATTCTTAAAAATGCCACCAGAAACTTCTCTATTTACATGACTCATTTTGTCCTTCAAAAGTTATTAGTCTTTGGGCCATTAAAAACATTCTTTTGTCCAAACTGAAATGTTTATTCCACCATTCCTCTACTTTGTCTTTGAAGTTAGGATGAGATATCTACAATATGTTTGCAAATATCAAAGGCAACAATTTGGAAGCTAGATGTACCCAAATTTCCTAATACCAGTCTATGATTATATTTGGAATTCTTGGGGATTAGGATTCAAAAAAAGTTACTTGGAAACCACTGGGAATTTGCAAGAAATCTCTCAGTCCATTCAGCATTGTGATTCCTCTCCACCTTTCAATGAGTCCAACTGAAGTGACCCCTCGTAGGAGTTGGATGCCAAAGATGGTCAGTTGAAACGAAGTCCACAAAATCTAGGTTGGCCGAATTGAATCCTAAGCCTCTATTTTTCTCTGAATGTATAAGAGTTGCATTAAAATCTCTTTCAAAACCCATGTTTCTTCCTCCAAATGGATCAAAAATATTCTAGCATTTCCCAAAATCTCTTCTTCAGAATCGGATCAGGAGCATTGTAGATATTTGTATAGAGAAAATATACACTAGCCACATAAACATGGACTTTATGATGAATCTAAAATTTAGAACTGAAAATGTGATGAATGCTCATCTTTGCAGCATCCCACAAAATAGAAAATACTGAACCCATCTCTGCCTACTTCCTCAGACTTGGTTGTTGTTTTAGCTTTTCAGCACTTCATTGCATTTCTCGATCCCAGTCATTTCTTATATCACTGTTGCCTCCTCTTTATATCCAAATTTGACTTGAATTATTTTATTCCTTTTATCCTAACAGAGTATTGCAGAGCCAATATTTAAAGCTACAAAATCCAATGGATTCTTGCCCAAGGCTTCTACGGTTTTCCTAGCGGAAGCTTCCTTGGGCTCTATCATGTAAGGTGCTTTAACTTTTAGGACCCGCCAGGCATTACCAACCTTCCTAAAATTCTTCACTAAGGTCCCCCTGGACCTTCTCCTTATAAGGTCATTTTTCTTGTTTCTCCCTCCATATTTTCTTTTCTCCATTACCAGGATATAGCCAACTCATTTGGCTCGCCTCGTTTGTTTCATAAATATATCCTTGTCCAAAAATTGATGGAGTTTCTCAATTTTGGGTTCTCGGGAAGTTACTGCCTAGATGCCTTTGCTGGAAAAAAAAGCAAGTTACATCTAAACTTGAGGCACTTGTGTAGTGTAATTGTCGGTACACCATGGACCTCCATCATACTCCAGAATGATCTTATCTGCGAGTGGTTCGTCCAAGCCCTAACTCACACAAACCATTATGGGTTGCTATTGTTTTCCATGGACCTCCATCATAATCTAGAACAATCCTATCTAGGAATGTTATAGGATTGTTTTATCCAAGTCCAAACTCTCACAAATCTTCACGTGTCACTCATTTTTACAGATTTTTTTAGGAGACGCATATGAATTACCCTAGATCCATACTTGTTCTCTCAGGTGTAGCAATTCCAGACATGTTGTGGCAAATCGTTCATCCCAACCACAACACGAGTTGCAGCTGGAAATACTTGGCAGATCAAAACACTTGCCTTGGCATTCATATAAAAAGCCCAACACACTAAAAAAAACCAGGACCAACTTGGAAAATAAAATTTAATTTTCTAAAGAGTAAAACGGCCGAAAAATAAGTTTTCAGAAGAAATATCAACTCCATCACTTGAACTTTCCAGATTTCACTAGCTTAATATTTCATTGTTAGGATTGAAAACCTCAATTCCATGAACTTGAAAACAAGTCCTTTTCTTTTACAGTGTTTAATTTTCTCATGCATTTTGATTTTATAGGACCTAAAAACCAAGGCATTCTTAAAGGGTTCAAGACGAGTTTAGCTAGAGTTTTGAGACCCTTGAAGCAGCAAATACTCAAAAAACCATTCTCTGTTAAGAAAATGAACAAGTGGAATTAGCACCGAACAAGCGGAGCGGGAAAATAACTTTGAATAGGCTGCCAAATTAAATTTCAATGTTTTTTCCCTTAATGTCGTAAGACCAACGTTTTGGCCCCTTAACGTCACAAGGTCGACACTTTTCCCTACATGATGCAAGACCGACGGTATCCATAAACGTTGCAAGACCAACGTCGGTATTTCGACGGTTTTGTCCTTAACGTCGCAAGACCGAAGGTATCCCTACACGTCGCAAGACTGACGGTTGTCTCCTAAACGTCGCAAGACCGACGTATGTTTCCTAAACATTGGGATTCCGATGGTTTGTCCTAAAACTCTGGTATTACGACAATTGTCCTAAACGTCGTTATTACAATGATACTCCAAAAACATCGCTATAGCGACGCTTGTTGGCGAGAATGAAAAAATGAGAAAAATTGGGGAAATTTCTGACAATACATGAAAAGTGTTGGAACTAAAGTGTTGGAATTTTGACCATATGTACTAGTGTTTGTTATGACTTTTGGATCTTTTCAGCTATTTAACAGAGACTGCAGTGCTGTTTAGCACAAGGGTGTTCCCGAGCGGGAATCCCACCCTCATCCTCGGGGGACTTCGAGTTCCCACTTAGGAGAGGTTATTTGGCTACATTTCCACATTCCGACATTAGGCCAAGCTACAAATTTCCTCTACAACACAATTTCTTCTAGGGTTGTGTTGTGTTGCAGGGTTGCAACAGTGGAGGGTTTGGTAGGGCCATTTTTGAGCTTGTTTTCAGTGGAGGGAGCATTTTTTCCATTGTAGCATTTGGCACTAGGCCAAGCCATTTCCATCCCCTAAAGCAAAATTTCATTCTTGGACTCCGTTATTTCAAAGGATAGTTGCAGGGGTGGTTTCAGTGCCTCATTTGGGGTGTTTTCTTTTCAGTGAAGGGATAATCCTTTCACTTGAAGAGTACACTAGAGGAGTTCCACTCAAATATTCATTATTTCAGCCTCCTCCTTCTATGTGCTTCAGTTGCAGTGATTCTTCAGTCCTAGGGCTGCATTTCACCATTTGCATTTTTGGTGTATTTCCAGAAGCCCTCTTGGGTTGTCTTGGAAAGGTGTTATAGAGCCTTGATATTTATTACTAGTGTCTCTTGAGGCATCTATCAGTTGTTTTATATCATTACATGTTCACAGCTGCAACTATATCCACTATGACTGCGCTGTAGCAGCTCTCTAGCATTTTGTATAGCAGTAACATCTCACTTTTTAGTGTGTTTGATCATTGGAGGCTTGTTTGCCTATATTATATGATTTGTGCCTCAGTATATTGTACTTATTTGTTGCTGTTATGATTAATGAAATGGCTCCATATTTGTCTCATATCTTGATATAACATTATTCACTACTATTTCCATTTTTGTGTTCAATATTACTGCTTTTCCTAATTTGGAATATTACATTTAACATATGTTTATAATATTAATCACTTGGGTTTTAATATTAATCACTTGGGTTTATAATCCCTTGGGATTGTATTATTAACGCCTCGGGTTTATTATTCCCTTGGGTTTATAATATCAATCCCTTAGGTTTATTAATCTAAGGGTTCATATACATAGGGTATACTATTATTCATAGGATTTATAATATTATTCATAGGGTTTAATATAAATATCTTATATTGATAATCATCGTCAACCATAGTCCGACGTCATATTATAACAAATATAGTCTCAATATGGAAATCAACCATGGTCAACCATAGTCAACCATGATCAACAATGGTAAACCATTGAGTTTATTCACATGGTTTATAATAATATTCCTTGGTTTTAATAGAAATCCTTTGGGTTTATAATCATGTTCAACCTTTATCAATCATGTCCCAGCGTCTCATTTTGACAAAGATTGTCTCAATATAAAAATGAACCATTGTCAACCATCATCAATCATCGTCAACCACGACAAACCATAGTCAACAATGGTAAACCATTGAAAATTGTCATCGACCATGGTCAATCATGGTTAAGCATCGTCTAATGTAACATTGTGACAAAGATTATCAAAATATGAAAATCAACCATGGTCAACCATGGTTCAACGTTGCATTGTGAAAAAGATCGTCTCAATATGAAAATAAACCGTGGTAAACCATGCTTATTTTAAGGTTTATAATATTTATCTTAGGGTTTATTTACCTTGGGTTTATAATATTAATCCCCCGAGTTTAATATTATCCCCTTGGGTTTATAATCACTTGGGATTTTAGTATTAACCCCTTTAGTTTATTATGCCATTGGGTTTATAATATCAATATCTTGGGTTTATTAATCTAAGGGTTCATATACCTAGGGTATTATATTATTCATAAGTTTTATAATATTAATCCTTGAGTTTAATATAAATATGAGGGGTTTATAATCATGGTCAACAATGGTTAACCATTGTCTAACGTCACATTGTGACAACTATTGTCTCAATATGGAAATCAACCATTTTCAACCATTGTAGCCCATCATCAACAATGTAAACAACTGTCAACAATATTTTTCCATTGTCAACCGTCATCTACCATGGCCAATCATGGTCAACCATAGTCCAATGTCACATTATACAAAGATGGTCTCAATATGAAAATCAACCATCGTCAACGATGGTCCAATATCACATTGTGACAAAGATTAGCTTAATATGAAAATCAACCTTGGTAAACCAGAGTTAACCATGTTTATTTTAGGGTTTATAATATTTATCTTAGGGTTTATATCCCTGGGATTTATAATATTAATCCCTTGGGTTTAATATTATTCCCTTGGGTTTATAATGTCTATAACATAAAACCTAGTGGGTTGTTTATAATATCCATCCTATTATTTAATATTAATCCCTCGGGTTTATAATATTAATCCATTCGGTGTATAATATTAATAATACCTTGGGTTTATTAATTCATTGGGTTTATAATATTAATCCTTTGGGTTTGTAATATTAATTATCTCTTGGGTTTATTAATCCCAAGGATTTATAATATTAATATCTTGGGTTTATTAATCGTTTTAGTTTATAATATTAGTAATCCCTCCCATTTAAAAATTTAATCAAAAGGGTTTATAATAGTAATCCCCTAGGTTTATTAATCCCAAATGTTTATAATATTAATAATTCTTTTCATTTATAATGCTAATCCATTGGATTTATTAATACATTCGATTTATAATATTAATCTCTTGAGTTTATAATATCAATGCCAAGAGTTTATAATGTTAATCCCATTGTTTTATAATATTTGGATTTTAGTTTATATATATCACTCTCTCTAACTAATATTATTTTATATTTAATATGAATAGTCCATTATATTTAATATTAATCCCCTAGATTTATAACATTAACCACTTGTGTTTATAATAGTAATAATCCCTTGGGTTTATTAATGTCTTGACTTTACAATATTAATCCCTTGAATTTATTTATATACTTTCTTTTGGTTTATAATAATAATTCCAAGGGTTATTTCATTCAAATAATATTGGGTTTTTATTTTATATATATATATATATATATATATATATATATATATATATATATATATATATATATATATATATATATATTTATATATATATATTAGTTTAATATATATTCTATATATAGTTAATATTATCAATATGCTACAGAATATTAATATATACAAAAATATCATAAAAGAAAATAAAATATCATATATTAATAAAGGACAGGATTATCTTCTCGACCTTTCTAAAGTCGCACGCAAATTTTTTTGGCAGAATGTTCTTGTTTGTAAAACCAAAGATAACCATTCTATCCCCTTAGAAAACTGGGACAACTATCTTAAGAAGTTTTATATCTCTCTGGGCACTATGGGCACCACCATAATCACTCCAATTAAGGAGGATGCATTCTCTCTTGACGACATTGAGTCTGGTAATAATAACCTCGCTAATGTGAAAGCTAAAGATATTGAAGGATACCAAGCTGAGATCCTTAAAATGGGAATATCTATCCTCATTCCTTATCTCCACAAGCTTCTCAATTTTGCTGTAACGCATGGCTGCCCTTGGTTTTGGACACAAAGCCTTATTATGCCTATATTTAAAAATGGGGACAAGAGTGTTCCATCTAACTATAGGACCATTATGGTTAGCCATATCCTGACCAAGCTTTATGGGCTCAGTTTGGAGAAGAAGCTTAGCCTTTGGCTTGAAAGCCAGGGAAAAAGAGCTAAAGGGAAAGTTGGTTTTAGGATACATCACTCAACTATTAATCATCTGGTCACTCTTAGAATCATTGCAGATGAATTTCGCAATAGTAAAGTCGACCTCTTATGTTTCTTTGTGAACTTTAGAGAAGTTTTCAACACTATTCCTTGGGATAAACTTTGAGAGAGATTTAAAGAGATCATGGTCCCTCCTGAGCTGAGGATTGTTGTGATTCATCTCTACGATACCGTAACTGCCAAGCTTAATACCAATGAGGGGTGGTCTAAAGACATTAAATGAAATATTGGAGTTAATCAAAGGTGTCCCCTATCCCATACCGTTTTTTGCATATATATCAATAAGCTAGAGGAGTGTCTGGAAGCTGCGGGGTGCAAAGGCACTAAGCTTGTTGGTGTTCTCATTACTCTTCTCCTCTATGCCGATGATATCGTTCTTCTCGCAAAAATCCATGATGACCTTGACAAGCAGCGCCAGATTCTTCATGACTACTGCTCCAAGATGGGTATGACAATTAATACTGACAAGACTAAAGTCTTGATCATTAAATCCAAAAATATCGCCCATGGTAGTTTCGTGTATAATAACCAATGCTTAGAGCAGGTTTCTTCTTATAATTATTTGGGCATTGACTTCCCTCATCATCCCAACTGGAATTATAGCATTGAGAAAAGGATTATTGGGGGCTAGAAAGCTTATTATGACCTTGAAAACAATTGTAAGTCGGTTGATCTTTACATTTGGAGTAAGAAGTGGTTCCTCTTTGAGACCCTTGTCACCCCTGTTGTCTTATATGGATGTGAAGTTTGGGATTGCAGTATATCCAAAGATTCATGGAGGAAGATTGAGATGATTCAAAAGAAATTCATAACCTACAACCTTAATATCAAAGGAAATACTCCCTATCCTATCCTCTTGATCGAATCTGGTTTGTCCCCCATTGAATGTTCAACTATGTTTAGATATCTGATGTATAAGAAGAAGCTTGAAAACATGGAATCAATGAAGCTCCCTAAAATTGCTTCTAAATGTAGTCAAAACCCTCACCTTCGCCTCAAGAGCGAGTGGCATAAGGATGCCCAGTCCTGGCACAACCATTAGGGAATTAAGGAGGAGCTTAGTATGGAAAGAAAAAATAATATCAAAAATACTATTACCTCCAAGTTTAAAGACAAGATGTGGGAGGATCAGGAGTTGGAGGGTAAAAAGAAGATTAGATACTATAAGGAAGTGATCAACCCCACCCTGGATAATCAGAATGATCTCTTGCGTTGTCAAGCAATAAGAAAAAAATGAACATCGCTAAGATAAGAACTAATTCCCATGAGCATCGGAGTGAGACCGGGTGGTGGTCTATTCCCAAGACCCCTTGGAACGATAGAATCTGCAAGATTTACGATTCTAAGCAAGTGGAAGATGAAAAACATTTCCTTTTACACTGCCCGACTCTTATTCACATTCGCTCTCGATTCCCTACCATCTGCCACACTTCCAGTCTTCTTGACCTATTAAGCCAACCCAACTATAGCGATCTTGGAGCACTTATTTCCCTTCTCTTTGACCATAGAAACAAGATTTTGAAGAATGAAACTTAGATTCTTTCTCCTTTCTTAAGGTCCAATAGACCGCATTGGTCTCAATAGACAGTAACCACGACCATCATCATCATCATCATAAAAGATATTGAAAATTATATTAATAAATAATATGCTCTTATTATGTATATAAAAGATTTTGAAAATTATATTAATAACTATATAACAATTATTGACCATAAAAAAATATTATTGCATATTGTATGTTAATTATATTATAGTTTAGAAAATAATTATTAGAATATTAATATTATTTTAATATAATATTATATGATAATATAGTATTATATTAATATATAATATAATATAAATATAATAACAATAAATATATAGATATACAATAAATAGTTGTGATTATTTATATAGTTATTAATCATAAAAAAATAGTTAGCTTTTAATAAGATACTCTTAATATTTATTAATGTGGTAGATATATGTCTATCTCCTTATATCAACCAAATTTATTAATGTGATGGTAGATGTGCTTCATATAAATCATGAGATATATATCAACCAATGTAATTGAAATTGAGCTAGTTAACCAATTCTCTATATTGCCATTAATAATTGTCAATAATTAAGTAATGGCATGCCATTCAAACGTTTTAGGTGAATGGTAGGTGTATACAATGCTCTTTACGTCCACATACCAGAGAATACATCTCTCTCATACCACCACTCTGTATAACGAGGTTTATGATTGAAAGTCACAATGGCAAGAAAAGCTTCCCATCTCACAAGTTAAGTGGGGAGCTGCTCCAGGCATCTTCGGTTGAAAAAAATGGCAAGAAAAAGCTTCACTTTTTGTTATTCTCATCGTTAGCACAGGGTCACATAGATCGTTTCTTAGAGCTCTCAAAGGCTCTCCCTATTCACGCCCATGAAGTCTCCTTCCGCTCAACGCCTATTATCATTTCCAGAATCAATCCGTCCTTAGAGTTGCCGGCGTGGCCCGGCCGGATCGATCTGCTGGAACTTCTGTTAATGAATGGTCAATTTCAGAACATATGAATCGGATGCAGACAGATACGAAAGGCAATGTCCTTAGAGGAATCGCTTTTTAAGAGAATCTGCTTTTCAAGAAATGGAAAGATTCGAAAATTCAAACAATTTAAGGTTCAACTTCGTCTGTCCCAAGCAACTACCCCATCGGGGAATTTCTCCAATGGAAAGATTTGAAAATTCAAACAATTTACGGTTCAACTTTGTCTGTGCGAAGGACCTGCACCATTTGGGGATCTCTCCGAAATAATTAAGTTAATGAACAATGAGTTTGGAACCATATATATCATTCGGAAAATTCCAATGTCCATGACACCATACCTAATAAGAAATCCCACAGATGAACTGCTAGACCATAACTCAAACGATATATGTTATGATCTATTGACTATTGCCATCCCATCTCCAGACAATATCTTTGAGACCCGCTCTCAGCTCTTGGCTACACAACTTACTGTACTCCAGCGTATCTCCCCCGCTCTTGTGAAGCTGAACCATGAAGAGCAAGGGCGTGATTTCAAAAATCTGGACATCGATGGATAAATGACCCTTCAGCCCCACCTCGGAACCCTGGAGCTTCATCTTGCAATCCTCGGCCTTCTTGACGCTGAATCTCAACGCTTTGGCAACCTCCTCCAGTTTCGAAATTATGCTCAACGCTGGTTGAGTTGATGTGAACCACAACTCATGCTTCACGATCTTCTCCTCGAACAGTCCCGAGAGGTTGAACGCCGACGAGAGGGAGATTATGTCGAAGGCGTTGAAGCGGGCCGGCCTCGGAACGAAGAACGCCGACTCGACATCGTCAAGGAGGCTGACATCGACATCGACATCGTCGGCTTGTGGGGGTTTGAAGCCCTGCCGGAACCAGGGGACCTCCATGAGCTGCGGAACCGTGATTCTCGTCTGGGGATTGTGGTCCAGCAGTCGGAAGACGAGCCGCCGGAGGTCGGAGGAGAACCAAGGCGGGCACTTGAAGTCGCCCTTATAGATTTTCTTATACAGTGCCATAAGATTCGCGTCCTGGAACGGCAAATAACCCGCCCTGAGCACGAATAGTATGATCCCACACGACCAGATGTCGGCCTTGGCGCCGTCGTAGCCCTTCATCGTTATAACCTCCGGCGCCACGTACGCCGGCGTGCCGCACGCTGTGTGCAGAAGCCCATCCTGTCTAAATTGCTCCGGCAGTGCGCTGAGCCCAAAGTCGCAGACCTTCATGTCTCCATTGTCGTCTAATAACAAATTCTCTGGCTTCAGGTCCCGGTGGTACACTCCCTGGCTGTGGCAGAAATTCACCGCGCTGATCAGTTGTTGAAAATACTTCCTCGCCTCCTCTTCTTTCAATCTCCCATTTTTGGCAACCCTGCTGAATACCTCGCCGCCCTTAACATACTCCATGACGATATAAATCTTGGACTTGCTCGCCATGACTTCGTAAAGCCGAACGATGTTGGGGTGTCGGACCAATCTCATGACGGAGATTTCCCGTTTAATCTGCTTAATCATCCCGACCTTGACGATTTTTTCTTTGTCCATGGTTTTAATGGCGACGCTCTCGCTAGTTTTGAGATTTCTACCTTGGTAGACCTTGGCAAACGTCCCTTGCCCCAACAGGCGTCCTAATTCATACCTGTCCATCAGAATATTAGGCTTCATCTCAATCTCGAAACTAAAATGAGAAACCCGTGTGGATTAAAGCTGCTGCAGAGGCGTCTTCGGTGTATAAGGCCTGTGAAGTTGCTCTCCGGCATCCGTTCCATTGCACGTGGCGTAGTCCGGATGTGTTCCAGCAGAGCCCGGCATAGCCTGCGTACAGGAGCTCTGATAGCCTGGAAGACAAGTAGCTGTATAAATCTTTCAAATCCAATTAATATTCAGTTCAGGGAAAAGATTAAGTGTGGACGTATCCAACGGTATCAAAGAGTCCCGGTCACTAGAATTAGGTGAGGGAGGGGCAACCTATACTGTTGGGCTCTTTGCATAAATTTACTCTCTTTGTGTGTTGCGATTCGTGCCACCTGTCTTTCTATCATTGTCCTCCTCGTATCATTCCTTCCCGTATACACAAAATCTCTCCCAGTAACTTGTTTGCGCGGCTTTCCTTTATCAGAATTACCCACGTTGGTGCGCATGTGGTTGCTTGGGAGTAGTTGGCGTTTTTCATAGACAGGTTGTAGCCTTGGGTTTTTCTAAGGTAAAATGGGCGTGAAAAGCGAATATACTTTTTGTTGGTTTTTGAAGTAATATGTGATCTCAGCATGAGAGTTGATTTTTGTTTTTAATGTTGATATTGAGTTTCATATTATTTTGTCTTCATTTTGAAAATTGATTTTTTATTTTCTATATATTAATGAAATATTTATTTATTAAAAAGTTAAATTATATTTTTGGTGTATTTTGAAATTATTTTTTATTTGTATTTTTATATGTGTATTTTAATTTATAGATTAAATGATTCTTTTTAATTTTTTTATTTTTGTTAATTTTCATTTAAATTTAATAAATTTTTTTAAGTTTAAATTGTTTAGTTTCTATAATTTATATATTTTAAATAACAGAAAAATCTTAAAATTATATTGTTAATTTTGAGTGAATTACCACCAAAAAAATATTTCATCTATAAATTAAATTAAACTTTTTTATATATTAATTAATTAATTAAAATATTAATAATATTTAAAAAAATAAATATTTTGTGCCTCATTTAAAATTTAAATAAAAATTACACATTCATTAATTTTATTCGGTTTTTTGTTCACGTCAAACGTAAAAATATAACTTGCTTTTACCAATGTATCATGACTTTAGAATTTGAAACCTTCTAATGTTGACTTTTAAAGGGTTAAACACTTAGTGAAATGGTTTGCCCATTCAACTTTCAAAACTCAATAGGTTAGAAGTTTAAGACCAACTAGAATTGAGTTACTTACTATTGAGAATTGAGTTACTTATATTGTTTTAGCTAGTCATATAGAAGATGTAAAGGGGTAACTTAATATTGTTTTAACTAGTCAGATAGAAAACGATGAAATGTGGGGTTGTTTATAACACAATAATGTGAATTAATTTATTTTATAGTTGGGTTAAACAAATTATAATAATGAAGATTTAAAAATTCGTATTTATAATAAAAAAATTATATTAAACATAAGTCTTGCTTAGTTTACAAATTTCATGTCTTTCTAGATTGATTTTAAGAATACAAGGGACTGTAAATTTTTTTGAATCATTGATTGTATGTAGTTTTTTTTTTAATTTCTTTAAAGTTAGGAAAATTTTATGGAAAACATGGGAGCATTATGAAACATAGGTATGGTGATTTCAAATGTTGGGTCCCTTTATAAACCATCTCCCATGAAATTAATATATCTAAACATTAGAAATTATTTGCAGTTTTAATTGATAGACAAGTGGTGTGATCATGTTTTCCTTTGGTCCCCTTATACTCTTCACTAATATCTCCAAGTTTGGAGAAAGGTATATTCTTTGCGGTTTGAATTGACAAACAAGTGGCATGATCATGCTTTCCTTTGGTATCCCTATACTCCTCATTACTATCTCCAAGTTTGGACAAAGGTGCATACTTAATGACAATCAAATGACATTATCCAACAAGGGTGGGATAAATTTGGTTTTCTCGGGGTGTTGTTTATTTAGCCTAATTGTTATTCAACCTATTTTTTCTTGTGGCCTCATTGAGCCATGGAATTTTCGATATAAAATTGATGATGTGGTTGTTGGCTCTGTTTATCCTTGGTATGTTAGGTGGTTTTCTTTTCACTCTCTCCATGTTTCTGTAGTAGTGAGTTCAAATTATTTCACCATGGATGAGCATTGGCACATTAGACAATGCACTTCATGCAAAATTGTGGTCATTCATCAAGTTATGAGAAGGGTTGTGCAAAAATTGAGGACCTTCAAGTAGTAATCTCACAACTAACAGAGAGTGTCATCTCAACTAGAAGCTCATCTTGTCAAGAAATGTAAGTTTTATAAATTTATAGCAAGTAATGCACTCAAATATATTTTATATATAGACAAGTAAACAATTGTAGAGACACATAATTATGAGATATTTACCTTGGAAACCCTTAACTAGAACACCAATTTTTTTTTAGAGTTACGCCTCTAACTTTCTTCATAATCTAACTTCATCATTTACGATACAATATATATGATCCCATGGAATCCAAAACCCTAGTCTATTGACATGGATTAGATTTATTTATTATAAATATATTACAATAGGTGGAAATACCACTGCTTAAAAAACACCAACAACATGCTAAAAGGGAACCAAAACAATGCAAAAAAAATTCTCATAATTCTTGCTTAGTTTACAAATTTCATGTCTTTGTAGATTGATTTTAAGAATATAAGGGATTGTAATTTTTTTTGAATAATTGATTGTATCTAGGTTTTTTTTATCTCTTTAAAGTTAGGAAAATTCTATGGAAAACATGGGAGCATTATTAAACATAGGTATGGTGATTCCAAATGTTGGGTCCCCTTATAAACCATCTCCCATGAAATTAATATATCTAAACATTAGAAATTATTTGTGGTTTGAATTAATAGACAAGTGGTGTGATAATGTTTTCCTTTGGTCCCCCTATACTCTTCACTAATATTTCCTAGTTTGGATAAAGGTAAATTCTTTGCGGTTTGAATTGATAAACAAGTGGCGTGATTATGTTTTCCTTTGGTATCCCTATACTCCTCACTACTATTTCCAAGTTTGGACAAAGGTGCATACTTAACGACAATCAAATGACATTATCTAGCAAGGGTGGGATAAATTTGGTTTTATCTGGGTGATGTTTATTTAGCCTAATTGTTATTCAACCTATTTTTTCTTTTGGCCTCATTGAGCCATGGAATTTTCGATATAATATTGATGATGTGGTTGTTGCCTTTGTTTATCCTTGGTAAGTTAGGTGGTTTTCTTTTCACTCTCTCCATGTTTTTGTAGTAGTGAGTTCAAATTATTTCACCATGGATGAACATTGGCACATTAGACAATGCACTTCATGCAAAATTGTAGACATTCATCAAGTTATGATAAGGGTTGTGCAACATTTAAGGACCTTCAAGTAGCAATCTCACAACTAAAAGAGAGTGTCATCTCAACTAGAAGCTCATCTTGTCAAGAAATGTAAGTTTTATAACTTTATAGCAAGTAATGCACTCAGACATATTTTATATATAGAAAAGTAAACAATTGTAGAGACACATAATTATGAGATATTTACCTTGGAAACCCTTAACTAGAACACCAATTTTTTTTTTAGAGTTACACCTCTAACTTTCTTCATCGTCTAACTTCATCATTTAAATTACAATATATATGATCTCATCAAATCCAAAACCCTAGTCTATTGACATGGATTAGATTTCTTTATTATAATATATTACAATAGGTTGAAATACCACTGCCTAAAAAACACCAAAAGCGTGCTAAAAGGGAACCAAAACAATGCAAAAAAAGTTCTCAAGAAATTTTCCTCATAAACCCCCCTTGCTTCCATGTTAACTAAAATACATGGGACTAATGATGCAAAGAATATAAAATATACCGAACATTCTTCCACGTATTGTTTTCTTTGCATATAAGGGGTCACAAGATTACATGATTAACAAGTGGGATAGTTGCAAAGTAGCATAGTCCTACCTATTTTGGTAGTTATCGAATTTACTGTTCTTTTACATCCAGGACTTGAAATCTACATGCAATAATGCTATTACCATTTGGCCTAGTCCATTTACAGCATATGTCATCTAAAATTTTGATGCCCCAAACTTTAATACGCTAAAACACTAATTTATTGATTAAAATGTAAGGAAATATGGGTGAAAATGTGAAAATGGGAAACACATTTTGGTATGTGAAGAGAAGTTGTGCTATGTTTAGGAAACTCTCAGTCGAGAAAAAAAGTGAAAATATTTTCTCGGTTGAGTATTTGTAAGTTTCTTGGCCGAGAGTTTAATAGGGTTAATCCCAGGTTTGCAAAGCCTCGGCTGAGAAGTTCAGGAAAACAAATTCTTGGGCACAAACTCTTGGTTGAAAATTTAGATTCTAACTATGACTCTCGGCTACGAGATTAGATTCCATTTGAATCTCTAGACCAGGAGTCTTTAAATTTTATGAGAGACTCTCTCTAATGTTTATGCCTTTAGCTTCTCTTTCATCTTTGCAGTATTTTTTTTCAACTTCCATGTTTTTCTAATATACAATTCCTAAGCTTATCTTGTTTCATTATACTCTAATTCAGAAAAATGCATAAGAAACCATTCTTGTTATAATTTTTGCATGTTATAAAAGTTTCGTTATTTAGGCCATAAGGAATTCCTCATCTCAATTCATTATGAGTATAGTTGCACTAAACTAGATTTTCATCTTTTGGATATATTCTCCTCTATATCACCTTTCCAATGATTATACTCATGCCTCATTCTACTCTCTAAGATGAAGTTTACATTCTTCAAAAGTATAACACTTCTCCTTAATTATGCCCCTTTTCTATATTCAATTATTTTCAGAGACTAACTTCTACCACTTGTGAAATAAAATATGCTAGGAAATTGAAAAAAAAACATATCTACAAAAGATATTATAATAGATTGTGAATACATAATAACTTTGAAATTTCAAATCGATGCTCTAATTAAATTTTGTAGCAATCTAGAATTGTCAACTTCGTTCCTTTTACATTTTCTCTAGACTTGGAA